>CM077820.1:613365-1213365 GCA_039720395.1 Liquidambar formosana | reverse complement strand
AAGGAGGGAATGGCGGTTGTTATTAGCTGTGTTCTCATCAATAAGCAGTCTCATTTACCACCTTCTCAGTTTAATTTGAATTTTGAAAGACTTTCTCTGGTTGACTAAGTGCTAAATCTGTAGTATGGTTTATAAAGTTACAATTGGTTTCCATGATCTTTGGTACATTTTGAGTCAAGTGTATATATTCTTTTTATTGACCAGTGCCACCATTGATATACAGTCCGGTGGGATTTTCACGGGGTTTAATTGACTTCATTTTTGAGGATTCTGTGTAATCGAAGATGTCATGTTGTATTTTTAGGCTGATTCTGGTAGTCTACTTGGCTAGCCTATTTCACATTCTCACATCTAGTGGTAATTAAAAGTAAAGAATATGGTCTGTGTGCTATTACAGAGTTCAAATTACAGCCATGAAGAAACCCTTACCCAGCAATACATGAAGACGTTGCTTTTTTGTGCTTGTATGGTTTAGAACTGGGAGTGACTTCTTTTTCTTTTTTCTCTTTAGTGAAACAAATTTGCTCGTGAGGTAAACAAAAGAGAAGAGGATTTTAATGGCCCATAATTAAAAGATGTGAAACTCTATACTTTTGGAGAATTGCTGAAGCCATGGATTAATGAGATGTGGCAGTGCCGTGCACGTTTTAAGGATCATTGAAGGACCTTCAATGCAGGTTTGGCTAATTTGGAAGAGTGAATTCCCAATTAGTATCGCTGGCTTGATATGTTGTGATTAGATCTAGAAAGTTCAATTTGATCCAAAACATGTTTACAAAATTAGCTGCCAGTCCTTCCATTGTTAGCAATGGGGACTTTTTTTTTATCTTTTCCTAGAAGAATAGGGAATAGGTTCTGGTTCTATTCATATTATCATCATATGTAAGGTTGACGTATTTGTTTCATATTTTCCCATCATGTAGTTGTCAATCGTCATAATATAACCCTATGGAACTATATAGTTGGAGAGACTAAAGAGTTTAGCACTGGCTTGTCATTATTTCTCATTTCATAGTTGGTTGCTGTCAAGAATTGGTGTTGGAGCAATGCCCAAATATTGTGGGCTTCTTCTTCCTACTCGTTATTCTTCTACCTCAAACCTGGCCTAATTTTGACTTAGAAGTATGGCAGAACAAGCCCTTGGCCACCTTTTAACCTAGGGAAGAGGTTGCATTTGGATATTGAACAGGCAGTGTTGCTTATGCACACTGCCTTCTGTCTCATGACAAGGGGCATATATTTGGACTACTAGAGCATATCCTAAATGTTAATTTTGGCTGATTGAAAAGAGGGAGGCACCACAAGGATTCATCTGTGGACGTTCAAACAAACTAACATGATTTAGTTACTTAGCAAAAAAAAAAAAAAAAACATGATTTAGCTGTTTTTGGCACACCATCATGACCAGGAAAAACCATTGATTAGTAGTAGCAGTAATTCTTCGTGCCAAAACCCTTCATCCCACGAAAAATACTGCTACTAATAATCAATGGTTTCTCCTGCTCATTAGTAGCAGCGGTAATTATTTTTGCGCTATTTTATTGTGTGTGTGTGTGTTTTATTTTTTTGGGTGAATTTATCCGCATCAGATGTTCGACACAAAGCTGTGATATTCCAGTGTTTGCTACGCCCTAAGGAGAGAGGCTCAAAGCGAGCATGACCACAAACTATCTAAGAAAATAAATAAATAGGAGGGTAGGCATTAGGTCTCAAGAAGCACAAGGTCCTGGGAGGGTTTAACTTCTTATTCTCTCTTGGGACATATTAACCAAGGGTCAGCATCAAGTCAGGCTTAGGCCCCCCACCCCCCGGGGGCGGCGGCGGGGCGCGGGGGCTGGTAGCCGGCATTATCAACTAGGCCTAGTGAGGCCAGGTTCTTTAAAAATTTGATTTGGAAGTCTCTATTGGCGACCAAAAACTTGCTTTTCATCACTCACTGATTTTATATTTTAAGATTTTATGAAAAATATATAAGGTTTTTTGAAAAATTGATTGTGTTGTCTATTAGAAAACATCAATTTGAACAATTTTTTGGAAGAAAGTTTTTTCAAAATCTATCATTTAAGTAGACATTTTAGTCTTTTATGAAGCAAAGATCATAAATGGCAAAAAAGTTTACGTACACGATAGATTTTAGAAAAAGTTTCTTTTAAAAAGTTGTTCAAAATGATGTTTCCTAATAAAATATGCGATCAGGTTTTATGAAAACATTCTATATTTTTCATAAAACCTTAAAGTATAAAATAAGTGAAAGATGAAAAGCAAGTCTTGAGTGCCAATAGAAGCCCCCTAAAAATTTTAATGCCCAATCCTGCAGGGCCTATGTGTATTTGGGCAACTACGTGGGTTGGGCTGGGCTTCAAAATCAAGGCCTAGGTCCAGAGTGAGGGCCTTTGGGCCAGGCTCGGGCTTGGGCCTCTTCAGGCTCAGATTGGGTCCCTAATTTTTTTCCCAACTCATGTACCTACTGACATGGCACATAATCAGAAAAACTGAAATCAAATAAATATAAAGATTAAAAAAAATGAAAAAAAAATAAAATGAATAACATGTGTGATGCGTCAGCATCCAGTCATCCACACAAGTTGAGGAAAAAAACTTTCAGATTTTTTTTTTTTTTTTGTAGTGATCAATTACATAATTTAAGGTAGTCCTATCTAAGTTGGTAACACATTGCCATCATCTTTTGGCCGTAAGGCAGGATTAAACCTATGTAGTCCTATCTGAATAGGTAACAAATTATCATACTTACCAAGACAGAAGTTAGGCAGGGTGAAATGAAAAAATTCTTCATTAACCACCACACATGGCAGCACAAAAGCTCAACCATTTCTTTGCTACACTGAGAATTTTCTTTACAGAATTGAATTACAGTTGCATATTTGCTAAATTCTAGAAATCTCTTTCTTAAATCTAGGGAAAAAAAAAATATCCTAGAAAAATCTACGACTATTTGAGGAAATGTCAATAAAATAGTGAAAATTACATCCACTAAATATGTTAGCAAAACAACAGCGACCTACCGCCGACATTCCAGAACAACCATGAAATGACCATCATCGGACGGCAGCAACAAGCATTCAACCAGTAAAACATGGTCGGCAACCAATCATGAATTTATTAGGCATTTCAACCACTGAGTAGAGGGCTAGGCCCCGTTGAGCGGAAAACGACCCCGTTACCCCCCAACGCCAGCTATGACCGGCCCTACCACGAAACAGACCGGAAATGGCAGACAAACGACTCAATCATTCATATCAGCCAAAGTATATCATAAAAGGGAAAGTTCTCCACTAATTTTCATCAAATAAATTCTAACCACCAATTCTGCACACTCCATCCCATTTTAGAGCAACAAAAGAAAAGAGGCTCCACAAGGCCCTACAGGCACCCTCCATAATGCAGATACGCATATCAAATTGGCCTCTCCTACCACATGACTATTTTTTCTTTCCGGGGCCTGCATGCGCATCCTTCCCATGCAAACAAATCAAAGAATAGTAAAAACTTGTGCCTGGTGTCCGAAATCCAGATAAGCTGACCTCAGCCACTTGCTGATTCCAAGCCTGATAATTGTACAACCACGGAACTGACACCACCTGTAATGACCTCATTTGATTATAAAATCTGTTGTCAAGGGCCCAATGAAATGCCCCAAAAGTTCTAAACATCAACTAGGACTGCACATGTTATTGGAACTGTACGGACATGAACATGCTGCCGATGATGATGCTGCCAAAATCAACTTTACTCGCCTGACCATCAAAACATCAAACTTGCAGCATGTGATCAGCCAAAGAGGGCAATAACACATGAAAAATGCCCAACCAAAAGAGAGCACCTCTGAATTTCTGAAGACCCTGCCAATGCTCTAGGATCTCAAAGGGGTACTGGTAACCCATAATTATGGAATGATCGGATTCGACCATCCCAGCCCGCAGTCACAATAACCAGACCCCAAGCATGAGAACTGGATGCACACTGGCAAGAAGCTTTGAAAAACTTGTATTGAGATTTACTTATTGCACATGGCGAGCCCAGTGAGCTTGAAGTAGGAAGCTTTTCCTCTGGCCAAGTTGCTGATCCCTTGGGGAACGACTCTAAGAAGAATTCTTGACTTAGAGAGAAACACGCAGGAGAAAAGGAAGGCAGAGTGTCGGGTGCATTGTCATCCAAGACATCAAAATGGCATCCACTTTCTGAGTTCCCATGTTTCAAGCCATACCAAGGTATTGCAACTGAAGCATTGGTGGAGAAGCGCTCACAAGACTTAATGTTTTTTGCTTGGGATACAGCAGGTTCTTCCTGACTACTGCAGTTCCATACATACACATTGGAATCCTCACACGCTGAGACAATATGCTTTCCATCTGAGGTGACAGAAGCAAATATCTGGTTGCCTGCTTTACGGAGACCTGAAGAGAGAGAAGGATGTTAAGATTAAAAACAAAACATGTTGCTTGCAACTGAGATGAGAATTAAAAGCTTAATATTTAAAATGGAAATTTAAAAATCCACATTGTTTTTTTTAAAAAAAATAAATAAATAAAACTCTTATATTTTAACAGATGTGCTACAGCAGATTAAAAAATTCACATTGTTGGAAACAAAAACGATAATTATGATAGCCAGAAGATAATCCAATGGGCTATCCTTAAAAAAACAAGAAATAGAAAAGAGCACGAACCCCTGTATTTGCCAATCACATTAATCCCGTGAAGAATTCTGACTTGTGAATCAGCACAAGTGACCATTACTCTGCTCGGGTCTTGTGGGAGGAACTGGAGTAAATAACATAACATGAGGTAAAATTGAATTATCCAAAATGAAAAGAAAGGGAATAATCACAAAGAAGGAAATTAGCAGGGCAAGCACAAGGAGAGGGATAAGCACCTGGAAGCCAGTTATCCTTTTGCCAGGCGACTTCTTTTTACTGTGTAAGGATATTTGAGCATCCAGTTGCAAGTGCTTATCTGATCAAAGCAAAACAAAAACCAGTTGATTAGTACTAATTTCTCTCTGAAATCCCCCAGATGACCTAATTATAATGTTAAAGCCTAGTAGCCTACACTCAGCCAAAGCATTTCCAGTGGAAAGTCAATAAGGTTAGATTTTGAGCATACACAGCTTTTTATTTTGTTTTCAACATCAAGGGTACTAAAAAAATTAGTCAACTTCAACGAACTAAACTATTTTTGGATCTATTCTCCCCAGATTAGAGGGGGAAGGTCCCGTTGAGTTCTTATGCTTTCATGTCTGACTATTATGCCAATACCATGGTAAGCACACAATTGAGGCTAAGATTTATGTTTGATAGACTGATGCAATTTACATTCGCTGCCTCCTTGAGTATTTTGGTGCATGTTCACTAGAAAATAAACTTCATGTTTAATAAATCTTAACATTTGAATTTGACAACTCCCCATCATTACAACAAATCCATAATTTTGTACCCACATAAAATGACTATCCTTCAAACCTTGAAAACTAATTCAAACACACTCATCTAGTCATACAACAATGAATGAATCTTTTGATTGGCATTTGCACTCCTATAGCAAATTGAAAGGCAAAGTTTAATATATCTACTGAAAAGGCATTACACCTAGAAGTCTGGCACCATTAAAAGCGTCAAGTAGCAATATGCAACCTATGAAAATTTAGATACCACGATGAGTCGTAATAATATCATATCAAACAACCACCATACATACACAGAAAATTAGAAAGCATAAAGAATTATCCTAGAACTTGTCAATGTCTAGAAAAGAATTACTTTTAACTACTGATGCAATCATTTAAAAGTTACTACTGTCAAAGGCAGTACCTGATAGATTGTAAAAGAGGCAATTTCCAGTCATAGAGCCTACAATAACTCCCTGCATGAGAGTAAAAGTATTAATTGTACAATATCACTTACATTTCTAGCACTATATGATGAAAGAGCAAGAAAATCACCAAACCTGTGCATTAGGGCGATAACACACAGCAGTGACTATTTCTCTTATATCAGCCCAGTCAAAAACCTGGCGACTAGAGATTGCCCAAATACGGACTTTTCCATCTATTGAGCCACTAATAAAGTAATCGTCATCCACAGGGTTAAACTGAACACAGGTTACTGCATCACAACAATTCACAAATAAAGTCTTGTGAGAGGTAATTTGAATAAATCCAGAAACAAGATCGAGATTATGCTCCAATAGACCAATCAACCTGGATTAGTTCCTCATTAACTAAATACATGAGAAGAAGAAACACAAAAACAGCAAAGGGCGCACCATAATTATTATGTGAAAAGACTTTGAGGCAATTGTTGCATCCCACTTGCCAGAGACGAACTGTTTTATCAACTGATGATGACAGCAGACACTGCAACAAGAACAAACAGAAGAAAAACCCAACATTTAATCTTCCACATCTTGGCATTCTTTTTTTCCTTTTTCTTTTTCTTTTTCTTTTTTTTTTTTTTTTTTGGGGGGGGGGGGTCTGGGATAAGAAAAACTTAATTGCTTACAAAATTACCACTTACATTATTCCTAGACCATGAGAGATCCAAGATATCGCCACTGTGCCCATGGAACTCATGCAATGGTTTCTCCAATATCCGGAAGACTTTTGGGGGGAAAATGACGCAAGCTGAGTCTGATGTTTTCTTCAGGTTCTTCAATTTAACCATTTTTTCTTTATCCACAAAGAGGGGTGATAGTTCAGAGAGATGATTCACTGTGAAGTATATGCATGATGGGTCTATATCGGGTATGTCAAGTTCATTAGATCTCTCATCTTCCATCACTTGCCACAAACGCACAACCCCATCTTCACCACCGCTTGCAAGGTACTGCCCATCAGGACTGAATTTCATAGTCAAAATTGATCCCTCATGGGCCTGGATGTCTTGCCCCATATAAAGTGCTGAGAGTTCCTTCAACTGCTTCCTGTGTTGCCGGACCCTAACTCTCTGAACCCTAGCACCCCGAATTGAATCTGGGTCATTGGGCCCCAAACTATCAACTTCCCCTTGTCTATCCTCAATGCATGCCATGGAGCGTAATCTGCTCAGCCACCCCTTCTTAACTCTCTTTTTTGTCCCCACTGAAGTGCTTGCCTCCTCAATTTCCCTATGCAGGAGTTTCTGAAATGAGGGCGATGACCCAGAAGTGTTCTCAAATTCTTCAGCCAGTACAGACCCATCTGAACCCACTTCTCGAACTTTACTCAACTCACCATCCTGCCACAATCTATCCACATTACGCTCCATTCCACCATCCAAATTCCCAATTCTGCATACAAAATTCTCCTTCAACCCCAAGTCCCCCGACAAATCCGAAGCATCATTGGACCAGCACGACACAGAAGACCGACTTGAACGAAACTCATCCTCAAAACCAGAGGTACTCAACATGGCTCCACTACTCGCCGTAATTCTATCAATCTCTCTTTCCAATGCATCACTACATACATCTACCGAATTCTCTGACACACTTTGATCTGAGCTCAATCCTAACCAACTTAAGAACTTATCCCTGCGCTCTCTGATGCTTCCCGGGCTCCGAATCCAAACATCATACCGGAATTTGCTTGAGATCCAATTATTTAACTCAGAATTACAATCAAAACTCTCGTTACAGTAAGAACCCGAGTCAGACACCGACAACGACGCAACTTCATCGTGGGCATCGAAGAATCGGTATTCTTCGCCGTCATCCTCAATGAAGCTACCCATCATCCCTTGAGTTCAACCCATGAAAACCACCTCAAGAAACCAACTTTTTAAGCCCTAGGCAATGTGCTAAATTTCCTCCAAACAAGGAACCTCCCCAAAACAACTATATAAAAAATATTCAAAAACAAAAACACAATATCCAAGATCAGTCTAACAGCAAATACGTATAAATATATACATATGTATGTTGAATCAAACAATACCAACAGCACCAATAATTATAATAAAACAAAAAACAAGCGATTCAACATGGATCCCAATCCACAACCATTGAACCTGGTCTTCCATATAACAAATATTCATAATTTAAGTATATAAATATAAAAATATATGTATACATGTTAAGCATTTATAAATCAGATGAACCCTAAATTTATGTGCCAAATTGAACAATACCCAATAGTCTTCAGGGTACACAGATCAAAACCCATGAAGCAACATGGAAAATGGGATGATTTCATTTAAAGAAAATTACTAGATATAGAAATATGTTTTTTTTTTTTTTTTTCATTTTTTCATTTCATATAGGTAAAGAAGAAATATTGCTTACATAGGTTTTGGGTTTCTATGAGATGTCTGGGAATCCGGAAAAGGCATCGGTTGAAGCAGCCATGAAAATGTCGAGCAATTCGGACGCTCTCTCCATTTCTCTCTCTACACACACACTATATATATATATATATATACATATATAGCTCTCTCTCTACAGAGGAAGCAGAGAGGACCAGTAGGGAGACAATGGAAATTAATTAATAAATAAAAAAGGAAGGGTAAATATGAAAAAACGAAAAAAAAATGGCTAAAAATTCCTTGGGATTCGTGAAATTGGATGTCCCGAGAAACGCGATTCCTGAGAGTAGAAGGGGTCTGTGCTTGCGCACGTTTACGTACTTTCTCTCTCTGTCCGTCTCTCTCTCTCTCTCTCTCTCTCTCTAAGAACACACGCGTAAGCTGAGTATAAAGTTTCTCCCCCTTAGTTTTATGCATATTTTACTTTGCAAGGAAAAAAAAAAAAAATTTGTTTCTCTCCCTTCAAGTTACAAGTATGCCCCCCCACAAACCCCAAATATCACTCTTGCACCAATGTTTTAAATTTGTAATTATTTGATTATCATAAATCTAATCAAGTTTTGGGTCTCCCAATACGGGATCTGGATTTGGTGGAGTATGGAACTTTATTTGTGTGGTGAAGTTATCGTTGGATTGACATCATGTGGCCAGAAAAAAAGAAGGGATGGTTTGGATTCACTGGTAGTAAAACAGTTTTCAAATTTTGTGGTTTCAATTGCTTTGTTACCAGTGAATCCGATTTGTCCCTTATTTTCTCTAGTCACGTGGTGTCAATCCAGCGATAACTTCACCATGCAGTTAAAGTCCCAAACTTCACCAAATCTCAATCCCCAAATACGGACATGGCACGAATTAGTTCACATCTTTGTTGAACGGTCGCGACTGTAAGTAGTATCGATCGATTTTTATTTTATAAATGTTTTGTAAGTTAAAAATCTTGTTAGTTGTAAAAGAGTTTAATCAGTTTTGATTTTATTACTATTTTGTAAGTTCATTGATCTAGCAAATCTATTCAATTTTATGGAAGAAAAAAAAAATAAAGATGTAAGCACAGTTTTTTTTTTTATCGAATTAGTTGTGAGTTATTAAAGGCGTGGACCTGAGTTTATATAATTTTAAAATTATCAAACATACCCTTATTTTGTTCAATTTTAAAAGGGATTAGAACATGCCATCTAATGAATACAGTTAAGTACAAAAAATCTTTCCAAAGTGATAATTATATTGGATCGTATCTAGTTTCATTGAGCAAAAGATTTATTTAACATGAAAAAAATGTGACAAAAGAGGGGAAAGGGTTTTAAACCTATACCAAGTCATGGTTTATCATAAAGTACACATGAGTTACCCAATTTTGCAATACATTTTAACTTGATTTGACAAGCCATAGATCATATATTAAAAAAAAAAAAAAATTAACATATTTTTTTCCCAAATAATTTGACAAAATTTGGTTGTTTTGAATGCTAAAATTATTAGTTATTTAGTGGAGGACTCTTTTCAGTCTATCCCCATTTTCCACTACTCTAAAAGTGGGGAAATGAGGATAGACTAAAAGTGGGGTAGGTTGTTACTTTTTCATTTTCCACCCACTCTAGGAGGCCAATACTAGATTTTGATCCCAACATTCTAATAAGGCAGGCATAGTCAATGAGCCAATATATATCTATAATAGACTACAAATGCTACTACAGTACCACTTAGACTGATAGACTCTTGTTTGTAAAAGAATATAGTGATAAATCCAAGCCTAGCCTAGCCAAGTCAAGCTAATTGAAAGTCAAAATTATCCCCTTATATTCTAGTAAAAATTGTCATGATTTTATATTTGATATTTTTTGGTCGTTGAACCCAAATATGACCTCCCATTTTTTATTAGAAATTGCTTTAAAACCATGCTTGAATTGTGCCGTTGATTTGGACAAACATGTACAAATTAGCAGAAAAAGCTTAAGCTTCCTAAAAGGGAAAAATATATATATATATATATATATACAAAACCTTACACCCTACCCATAGATAGATCCCTTGAATCATGTAAATAAGATATACCAAATCGGGTGTATCTAGTTACAATCTTTTAAATTAGGAAAACTAATTATAATTATGGCTAGCTAAGATTTTATCTGTTGCTGGATTAAGGTAGATTTGATTTGATTAATGTATTAAAAACATATATTTCCAATTTTAGGTAGAGTGATTGCTACATACATCTTTATTAGAGTTATTATAAGAATATTGTTAGGATGATGGTCTATCATGGGGACATGTGCTTAGATTTTTCTTTTTTGTTTTTGCCAAATGATAGGACAACATATACACATGTGCTCATACGGAGTTAAAACCAAACTTCGAACCCTACACTTTTATTGGAAACTTTAATTGGGATGAGATATGCCATTAAACTAGGAAGGCATTGTCCGTTGCCCGGATTGGTAGGATGACATTTTCTAATATATAATCATTCATACATTGTGGAACGCATAAAAATAAGACTTAGACCACTTCTAATCACATTATCATGTATGTTTTAAAGAGAATAATGACCGTCGGAGGATGGGCCAGTCAATAGTTGGATCAAAGCATTCAAACTTTGAAAGCCGTCTTGTCATGACCCCTATGTTGTTTTATTCCATTTTAATTTAATTTAGTGGTCATGGCTTGATCAATATCACACCGTCACCGCCTTTTTCTAGCAAATACTATTCCTTGTAGGATATGGGCAATTTGTACGTCACAAATGTATCCCCACATATTGCCAAGTATATCCAACATAACCCAAAAAATGGTCAAGGGTCAAAAATGTCCAACACCCTTTATAGGGCAAAGGTTGGGCGTGTTGCCCATATAATTTGATTTTTGACCACATTTAAAAACATTGTGATCCATTGGACTATAGGTGGTAGTTTGTGAGAATTTAGGGGTTGTTGGGTACACTAGAAAATTTGGTCGGCTGAAAATGAGTTTGATCAGTTTTAATTAATTCATCCAAAGTCAAAAACATATTTTTGTTTTTCAAACTGACAACAAATAGAGTTAAGAAAATAAATCTAATTTGATCCAGTTTTTAAATTTCCAAACAAATTAAATCCAATTGTTCCAAAAAAAAAAAGAATCATAGTTGATGAATCGATCCAAAGGAAATTATAAAGTAATAAAAAATTTAGATTTTCTTTTTTTGAATGTAATACGTTAACTAATTTTCCAGTATGTGTAGCAGTGCTCATATATGAATGGACGTCATGATAATAATTCATTGCAATGAAAGAGAGAGAGGGAGAGTTTGGATGGAAGTTAATGATAAATTATGTTACAAGTGACATGTATATGGTCATCGTATGATTAGATAATTTTATAAATTAGTACTAATTAGGTGAAATCAACTAAGTTTATGTCTCCATTAGAACCCTACAAACCCAACAAAGTCAAAAAGTAAAAGTGGCATTTGTTTCCTTATGATTAAGCAGCTCACTACAACAGTCTTATGATAATCCTCCATGATTAATTTTTTCCCCCTCCCCAGCTTACAAGAGAGGTTTGTCAATGGTACATGCACTTCGTACTATGTTTGATATCAACAAATATCAAGGAAGAAAATGATAAAATTATGATAGTTGAAACTTTATGTGGTTGGGTATGGATCCCCTTCATGTAATCCTCCATCCTTTCAGTCCCTATCAGTTTATGAAAAATATTGCTTAGCGATTTAGGTCGACAGACATACATAGTCTCTAGTCTTAACACATCTAGTTTTAGAATATTTACATATTTACTTCATCAAAAAATTAAATTTTAAATTGTAGTTTTACGATCAATTAGCTGAAATGAATCAAACTAAGCTAATTTTTAATACATATATGTTGTAATAAATGAGACACGTAGCTATAAATGATGATGGGTCTTGATTTTTCTTATTAATTAATACTATGGCACATAAGTAATAGGAACTGAAAGATGGAAGATAGCTCTCTAGTCTCTATATATACAGAGCCAGGATCGATACATAATTTTGACACATTCTTAAGTAATATTTATAAAATATAACGGTATTTTAAAAGTTGATGCGACAAATTTCCATCCGTTATCGGACAAAATCCTATTTCACCTTTTATATATCGTGATGTGATGGTAGGAAATCCTTGGCTATAGGATCACCCTATTGGAAGAAAAGCAAACCAACATAATGCAATGTTTCTTCTAGGGCTAGAAAAGAAGTATTGGTTGTGTCTGAAGCTGTTGTTTTCACCAACTTTTTCATGAGATAAAGAGATAGACAAGTAGTAATTCATACTAAAACGCGTATACAAACTTTGCTTATATGCATGGCAACATCGAGGGGCCCGTGATCCATTTTTACCCTAATTCACACTGGGCCCTATACCCTACCTTTTCCGCAATTGCCTCCTATAATTAACAAAATATTAGCTACATTAGAATTTTTATTCATTTATTTATTTTTTTTAGCAACGGTGCATCCTATCCCATCTTTTAGGATAGGTCTCATCCTACCCCACCGACCTTATAGGATATATAGTCTCTTTAATTTTTTTTTTTATTTTTAAAAAAAAGTGGGGTTGATATTGAATAAGATAGGTATGTTCCCAACTTTTACTCTTTATTTTTAAATAGTATGATGGAGCTTCGAATCTCTAATACGTTGACTAGAAGATTAGTAGTAACTATATGATTTTTTATTTTTTATTTTTTTAAAGGATATCTAGATCTTGTATTGACTAATATCTTGGAACACAGATAAGGTCACTATCTATTCTATATCAATTAACAATCAAGATAAATTTTTTGCCTTTGACCCAGTGTATCCCCAAAGATAGCAATCTAGGAACTAATCACTGTCGCAACAGGTGAGCAACGGTAAATCGCTGGTCCTAAAGATTTTTCCCAAAGTGCTGGGATTTGAATTTGGGATTTTTCACCTCCAGACGAGATAGTCACTTTGAGGTCAAGTGCCCAACCACTAGACCAATCCATTGGGTTACAATCAAGATAAATTTAACTAGTGGTTGACCTTATTAAAAAAATATTTAAAAAAAAGAAAAAAAAAAAAAAAGAAGGAAAGAAGTAAAATGTAAAAAGTAAAAAGTTCATTGTTGTAGCAAAAACCGTAATTTGAGTAAAAATGTTGAAATTACTCTTATGAGATAAGACCCACATACGTGACATATATTCCTTTGCAAACATCCTGCTTGAGCAAACTTGCCTCCCTATCAAGCAACATGTATTCCAATGGAAATAGCAAAATGAAAGTATTGGGACAGCATTCCTCATCACATGCAAGCATGGGAAGAGAAATTGTGCATGTGTATAGCACGTGGGCAGTGCAACCTGGCTTGTCAAGATACTTGTTATTTATTGCTTTGGTACGATAAGATGGGCAGATGTTGTTGCACCAACACTCAAGATTAGGGTTAGTGGTAAAGCTAATTAATTAATAGCCGCTACATTTGAAACCCTTTCCTTTTTTTTTTCTTTTTTTTTTTTTGGGGTGGGGGTAGGTTGAGAACATTTGAAAAAAAATTAAAATACACTCCTTCCTATCGAATAAAAAATTCTACAAAGAGCTCATTTATAAAATTTCATCATAAAATATTTGTGGTTAATTAAATGGCGTGATGAAATTTGATTTGATGTTAATTATCTCTCTTCGATTGATGTTTCATAGCCCACCAATTATAACATATTATTAGTGGAATTTATATAAGGGAAAAGATTCAATGTAATAGATTCAACGACATGGTCTTATTGCGTGGTCTAAAACAATTGAGGCCTTGTTTGGGCATTGAAATAGAAATCAAACAATTATAGTATATGTCATATACTATTAAAGGAACAGATCCATAAGGTATGTTACTTAAAAAAAGAGTTGGAGTCATCACTATAACTAATGTAATTGGATAGATTTTTAAATATACATGAATTATCACTATTTTGAATTTTTATTATCATTTGTGATATATGATGACCATGCATCATTGATTCTCTTAAATTTTTATCATTTAAGCTATAATTAAGATGATGAATTTGTGTGTTTAATATTGTAAAGTATATTGAAACTGTTTCATTTGATGCCAAAACAGTCCTTGAGAAAATGAAATAGTTCAAAATGGTTTAAAAAATAAATAAATAAATAAAATAAAAAAATCTGCTATTTGCAAAATGGGTCATATGAGTTGTTGTAAATCCAAAAGTCATAACTTGTACCTCGTGCTATTAGTGGATTAAGAAGTACAATAAGCTAATGCAAAGAATACAACACCCAATATATGGTGTTAATAAAACTATATATATATATATTTATTTATTTTTTATGGGTTTGCCTGCTTATCTATAAAAATTAAAACAAAATAAAAAAAAGAAAAAAGATGGGTTTGCCTGCTTCTTAAGAAACTAATCATTCTCTGGAAGATGCCTACGTTTGCCCAAGATTCTAGCCTCAATGATGTCTAAAATTCATGGATTTGCATGGAGGCTTGGGTTTGTTGTTCTGAAACAGCACCAGATTCTCCTAACGGTTGACTTCTGTTGCTTTTTTATTATTTAAATAAATAAAATAAAAATAAAAATAAAAAACTACTACTTTTGCTTGGCATGATTACAGGTTTTGAGGATGTGGGTCCCCCACAATTCTTGTTCTGTCAACCATTTTTTAATTTCAACTTACTCTAAGATCCTTATCCCCTTAGCTTGCTGGCTTCAAGTTGCACTACAGAGACGGATAGAAAATGAGGTTGGATGGTGGGAGAGAGGATGAATCTCTCTCTCTCTCTCTCTCTCTCTCTCTCTCTCTCTCTCTATATATATATATATATATACACACGTATGTATGTGTATAAGCTCACTGCTCACGTATGGGTTGTGCTATCCGGCCACGTGAATGTTGCTTAAATTACGACATGGATTGGCAGCCGACCTCATTAAATTAAAGTAGAAGATTGGAAGATGTGGCTATTGGATGTTGCATGAGGTTTTAATTTAATTTTTGTTGATTTTCAATCAAAAGTCTCCTTTCATTAATGTGTCTCTTGCCGACACTTGATTGAACTTCCTAGCCTTGACTAATAATATATATACACATTGCTTGATGGATGCTACAATAAAGTTGGCTTTTTTCTAATTAATCCTTGATTGGATTCATTGTATAATTGGCTTTAGACTATTCAGCTATTTGCATGAGACCACCGTACCCTAACCCTAAACGTACCGGCCAAAATGTCCCCCTACCATTATATTGACATTAAACCCATTTACAAAAGTCCTCAAAAGGGCTTAACGCAATAATATTACAGGCATTTTGGGATTAAAAATAAATAAATAAGAAGGACACTAAAACCATTTACAAAAGTTCCTCAAGGCTAGGGTTTAATGCATTATTACAGGCATTTTGAAAAGAATAGAAAAGAAAAAAGATGTGAGTCAGTACTCATGCACATGCCAAAACCAGTGCTTCCTGCAAAGCAAGATGAAGAAAATGGGTTGAACCCACCTTTTTCCATAGAGTACGTCCGGCCCCTCACCTTGGAAATTCAGTACATATCGTGACCTTACACGTAATTGACGCATCGAGTACCTCATCAAATGACCTTAAATTCTGTTGACTTCAGGGCATGTAGAGGACATGGAATACACAGGTACAATAATTTTTCTGTTTGGGAATTTTGGAAAAGATAATACTACTTTGCCTCATATTTTATCATACAGTTTGTCTTATTAGTATATTTGAAAAAGTAAAGATTGTAATCATATTAGTAAGTCTCACAATTTTACTTTCCTAAATACACTGATAAGGCAAAATATAAGACAAATGTGTAAGGCTACCTAGCATTAGCCTTGGGAAATGGACTAAGCTGGCCGGATCTGTTCCCTTAAAAAAACTGTGTAACTTTTTAGTTGGGAGGTTAATGCCTGCCTTTGGTTTTTTTTTTTTTTTTTTTTTTTGGGGATAAAAGGCCACCTGTCAATTGGATTTGAGAAGAAGAAGGTAATGTCTTGTTTGTTTTTGGATAGAAAACCAACTTTCAAATGGATTTGAAGAAAATAAGGTAATGTCTTGTTTGTTTTCGGATTATTTCAATTATTTTAGTTGGATTTGAAAAAAGAAGGTTAGGGTCTAGTTTGGTTCGGTTCTGTAGTACGTACTTTGAAAACTATTCTCAAAAAAGCTTTTTCAAAAAATCATACGGAGTAATTAATAAATATTGGGAAATATAAAATGAGGGGCTAGCCACCCTAAAGGGGTATCTCAGTCACAGATGATCATGATCTTCATATTTGTGCTGTAATGGCTTCATAATTGGAAGCTGAGCATCATAATTCATACATAGCTGGATACATCTTGAAATATGAATGCAAAAAGGCTGTGGTGGTGTGGACAGTCTCCACCAAACAAGCTGTGATCGAGTAGGTTTCTGATGGTAGCATTACTCTCAGTAGTGTTCATCTGGATGGGTGCCCGCTGCCCACTACCCACTTTGTCTTTAAGCATGGGTTTAGCCCCATTCTCTCCCCAACCCCACCCCAAAAAGGGGAAAAATAAATAAATAAATAAAAAATTTCCCTCCATTTATCTATAGCTAGAAGGCAACAAACTTAATTGAGGGGAGGAATTAGTTCAAGGGGATGACCTCCTCCTCTTTCTTTCTTTCTTTTTTTACTTCACCAGAATAGTGGTGCTGTGTTAAAATTATATATTGAATTACAACCTTTTTATTTAAAATGAAAAGACCATCATCACCCATTGTTGGAATGAGAAGGTCGGCTTGTGCGCTTTATTTTTTGAAACAAAGGCATGTTTGGAAACTTAAAAGACTGGATCACATTAGGTCTAGTTCATAATCATTATCTGGTTTGCAAATAAACCAATTCACAGTTGGTTTGAAAAAAAATTGTATTTATGCCTTATTTTCAAAACAAAACTTAACTATTTAGAAGAAAAAAGAGATTTATCAAATAATGTAAAATCAAAACTGATCAGACTTATTCTTAGTTGGCCAAATTTTTAAGTTTACCAAACAGTCCCCAAAGATCCAATAATGAGCTTGTATAAGTGGGTTCTAACCCAACAAAAAAAGGACAAAAAAGAAAAGGGACAAAGACAACACAATTAGAACCAAACATAGCAGTGAGTGTAGAAGCTAGTGGGCTAAGCTGGGTCTACTTCCTTAATGTTATACGGTGAATTAAAAGTACAAATTTTGCCCTAACAATAAAATGAAAGTTGAGTAGACTCGTTTCCAACTACCTCTTACTATATTTCCTGAACGGTCCTCATGAAAGCATTTTTTACTTTGTTTTCCCTAGTCCTCTTATGTCCTATGCTTCGTACTCTCGTGTCTTATGCTTGGTATGTACTGATTGAAAGAAAAAAAAAGGGGGAGGGGGGGGGGGGGGGGGGGGAAATTACCAATGCATTTGCGTTATTAGGAGTAATTCCCAAGAATGATGTTATGACTATCAACATGTTTTTGTTTGTAGTAGTTTATAGTAAAGTCAGTAGTCAGTTTGTTATAAGTCAATAATTAGAGGAATTACTGCAAAAAGTGGAATGTTTAGGTAATTTTCCATATTCGAATATTTTCCCTAATCCTTTTATGTTCTATGCTTCGTACTCTTGTGTCTTATGCTTTGTATGTAGTGACTGGAAAAAAAAAATGTACGAAAGAGTCAGAAAATTTTGAATTTAAAAAAAATTCCATTTGGTTTAAAAATGAAAAATGAAATATGCTTCTGTTCAATTAAAACCGAACTCAACCAGTTAGGGTAGTTTGAAAAGCAAATCATATGTAAAATCTAAGATTAATTTTGTAAATGTCTCAACTTTACTTTTTGGCCAAAGGATAGATACATGTCTCAAATTATAAGACAAGAAAAAAGTTCCATGTACTTGTACAATAGCTCCAATGATAACAACAATATATGGGCTTTGACATGGAAGTGACATAGTTAAGGTCCAATATGACAAGGGCTTTTGTGAGGAGGGAGGGCCCTTCTAGGGATCTGAGTTCTGATCCAAAATCTTTTGGTGACAGATTTTAGGCTTTTAGCTCTGCATGCCTGGACTTTGTGATACCCAAAACAAAAAACAAAGCAAGAAAAAAAAAAAGAAGTGCATATTTTCTAGCAACATTGTCAATTGGGACCACTATTGTGTGGGTTACATATGATCCAGATCTGGTGGCTGACATATCTTATAACAACAAAGTGTATAGGACCACTATTTGTGGGGTCACATCTGATCATAAATCTGATGGCATCCCCTCTCTCTGTGTGAATGTTGTGCCAGCTACTGTGATTGTGGTGCACCTTAGATTGGACCACCCTAGATTGGACCACCCTATGGTCCAAAATTTGATCATAATCATAAGTTAGGAGGAAGTGCTTCATGGACTGACAGTCCTAGCTGCTGCTGCTGCTGCTGCTGCTGTGCAATTTTTAGTGCAAGTGATGATCGATGTGAACACAAATGGAGTTTTAACTGTTTCTACCACCATGCATGATCACTTAAACAGAACATTGTAATTCGAGAAGTGATTTGGACTTGCTGGATCTTTGTCCAACTTTATGGTTTTTAGTTTTTACTGCATTTGATCATGAACAATATCAAGTGTGGGGTCGTGAAAAAAGGAAGGGGGGGGGGGGGTTGTTGTTTGGATTGTAGGAAAATAATGGCTAAGGATTCATAATCAAATGTGCTAATCTCACTGTTCCAAATTTTTTTATCGTATGCTCGACGGATCCCTCGCCATCTGGAATACATGTGAAAAAGAAAGGCATTTTATTAAAAATAATAATAATAATAATTTAATTTTATATTAAAATCCTTTCTCACAAGTTTATATTTCTTGTTAAAATAGATTAGAAACAATTAACCTTCATGTATTAACGACTCTATATATATTTTCCTCTGTGTAATAAATATGTGGAATTGTGCATATAGTTAGAAATAGGATGGCACTTGTCTTGGCAGGTTGGGTTTAGGTGGGACCTAACCAAGCTGATCCCAGCCCATTACCAGCTCTAAAGGAAATTCCTGCACCGACCTGGGTTCAGCCCATTTAAAAAAGGGCCGTTATTGACACCCAAGGATTTGCTTCCAATCCCACACTTGTATTAATTTTTTTAAGGTTTTATGAAAGGGCCAGGCTATTGCCACCACATAAAATACTCTAAGCCCCCCACTTAGTTTATATTTTTTAAGGTTTTATGAAAATATAAAAGGTTTTTACAAAAACTAATCATGTAGCCTAATAGAAAACATCATTTCGGACAACTTTGTAGAAGAAAATTTTTTCAAAACCTGTCATTCAAGTATACTTTTTGGCCATTTTTCATAAAAAAATGTAATAGAGATTATAAATGACCAAAAAGTCCACTAAAATGATAGATTTTGAAAAAACTTTCTTCTACAAAATTTTTCAGAATGATGTTTTTTAGTGGACAATGTGGCTAGTTTTCATAAAAACCTTTCATATTTTTCATAAAAACTTAAAAAGTGTAAAATAATGGGGGGCTTAAAGTACTTTATGTGGTGGCAATAGCCTCCCTCTTTATGAAAATATAAAATGTTTTCATGATAACTAATTATATTGAACAACTTTATAAAAGAAAGTTTTCCTAAAATTTGTCATTTAGGTGGAATTTTTTACTATTTATAGTCTTTGTTTTATTTTTACATAATATTTCATAAAAAAATGGTCAAAAAAATCCGCTTAAATGATATATTTTGAAAAAACTTTTTTTTTACAAAGTTATTCAAAATGATGTTCTCTAGTGGACAATGTGGTCTTTTTTTTTCATGAAAACCTTTAATACTTTTTTTTTTTTGTTTTTTTGGATCTATGAAGATGAAACACAAAAAAGAACCTTTAATACTTTCATAAAATCTTAAGAAGTGTAAAATAAATATGGGATGAAAAATAAATTTTTGAGTGGCAATAGCGGCTCCCATTTTAAAATACCAAGCCCATAATATCTAGCCCAATACACAAAGGGCCCAACTCAAGAAGCCCTTATTTAGGGAACGGCTATTGCAACCCCCCATTCCTATAAGCCCACCCTCCATCCTTTAGGTTTTTAAGGTTTTATGCAAAATATAAAATGTTTTTATGAAAACCGGCCGTGATGTCCACTAGAAAACATCATTTTGAACAACTTTGCAGAAGAAAGTTTTTCCAAAATTTATCGTTTAGGTAGACTTTTTGGCAAAAAATGAAATAAAGGTTATAAATGGTTAAAAAGTATATTTAAACGATAGATTTTGGAAAAACTTTATTCTGCAAAGTTGTTCAAAATGATGTTTTCTAGTGGACGTCACGACCGGTTTTCATAAAAACTTTTTATATTTTACATAAAACCTTAAAAACCTAAAGGATGGGGGTGGGCTTATAGGAATGGGGGGTTGCAATAGCCGTTCCCCCTTATTTAACCGAAAAGGGCTAGACGCCCACCCCTCATTCTCCATGGATCCCAAAAGGCCGAAAAACACTTTCGATTCACCAAGTCTACTCCACAGACTCACCCGAGTTTAGCAGGGGCAGAACTAGGAATTGTCAGATGCAGGGGTCAAGTTAGAAAGTGAAAAAAGATTAACTTATATTATGCAAATTTAACGATGAATTTCAAAATTTTGAAATCAAGTTGAAGATTTTAAGCGAACAATCTTCATAGTTTTAAAAAAATATTTTTATAGTTTCGTAATACATTGGAAACAAACTAGTAAGTTTTTTTGTCAATGTTATAATAATCTAGTGGCATTCTCTTCACTTATTAAGTGGGTGATCTCAAATTCAAACTTTTGAAAAAGCATCAATGCCCAAAAAATAAAAAAAATAAAACTCATATGTCTTTTTATAAATTAAAATTAATTACATAAAAATTTGACGAAGTTATTTATTTATTGTTGGTTGGATCCCATTGGTAAAATAAGTAGGAAAAGTAGTAGATTTAAATTTAAAAAAAAAAAAAAAAACCGTTAAGAACTTTTTTAGCATCATATTTTCCTTTTAAATGGCACGTGTCCACTAGCATTCATCATCTATGGCTATTTCTACTAGATTTCTACTCTTCTAACACAAGACGAAGAAATGATGAACTCCAGCAATATCCATTATCATCGTTGCCACAAACTGACGATTGTAAAAAACCGACAATGACGAGGCTTGGATGTAGGCTCAAATCAAAATGCTAAGTCTAAACCCACACTTGTGAGCAAATCCCATGCGGAAAGCAAAGGAGCTCTCCGCAACACCTCCCCCTGATTTACTGCCAAAGCCAATCTTTTAACTAAGTCAATTATTTTTTCAAAATTTTGTAGGGGCAAGACCTCCCTCTAATTCACCATCAAAGCTGATCTTCCCACTAATTAATAAATTTTTTTCAAAATTTTGCAGGGGCCATGGCCCCCCCTCATCCCCATGTAGTTCCGCCCCTGGAGTTCACCACTCAGTCCCTAAATCATTACTCAATTTAAAAACCACTTGCTGACTCGCTCCTCGACTAATTTTTAGTTATAATTGAACAAAATTGGTTTCTAGAATTTTTTTTTTTTTTAAATTTTAAATTCTAGATTAATTTTTTTACCATTAGCTATCATTATATATATATATATATATATATGGTTTATTAAAGGGCCAAATGCCGATGTGTTTTTTTTTTTTTTTTTTTCTCAACCACGAATTTATGTGGATGTTTTACTAAGAAATGGTGAATGAGTGGAACTCTTTTTGGATATTACAATTGTATTTCATCGTGATAGTGTTGGATCAAGAGTGGTTAACGTTAAAAATAAAAAAAATAATTAAAAAAACCTTAAAAATAGTGCTCCAAGTGGCTTTGTAAAAAAATGCCACGTGTTGGCTCACCAAAAAATTATACCTATGCCCATCTATAAAATACCCACAAAGGAGGAAAATGAGGTATGCCATTTCTCCCCTAAAAATTCATCTCCTTCTTTATTATTAGTCTGATTCATAACCTGACTATGGCGTCAGAGCGGCTACAGTTGCCCAGCTTATCCCTGTTCTTCTATCTTAAGTACAAGCAAGGGTTTGGATCAAGGAAAGATGGGGAATGGGGAGATCTTGAGTGTCAGTCAATCAAATGTGGGGTAATGTATTTTTTACACCCATCTTGGCTGTAAGCATATCTTATACAAATATGTATATACACTAGAGGAAGGAAAGTAGTTTTAAGGTGTCCCTTTAGCCTTCGATGGTCTGATCAAGGTATAACCGTTTAAGACTATTCTAGAATTTGTAGGAGATAATGAAATGGTAGGAGAAATACTGTGGGGGAAGAGAAGAAATTGTGAATATAAAAAATGTTACAAATAAGATGAATATGGAAAACAATGGAAACAGTGTTTGGGTTTCATCGTGATATTGTTGGGTCAAGAGTGGTTAACGAAAAGGTGCTAGTGTTCCATGTAGCTTTGTAAAAAAACGCCATGTAGCAGCTGTGAACACAACTTATATATATACATATTAGATTAGATTTAATAATTCATTAGCGCAAGCCCATTACTTTCATTTCAAAAACCATTGCTCTCTCCGAGCTCATCGTATGTGAAAAAATAGCAAGTTGGGTTGAATTCTCTACCTTTTCAATGAAGGTTAGAGACAGATTGCATTCATTTATATAGTATTTACAATGTACATCAATTTGGTAAGTCAACCGTAGAGTATCAAAGGGAATTAACCTAAAAGGAATAAAAAGATTTATATACAAGGCTCCAGCAACTCTACAATCCGTGTATGAGTTCTATCACCTCACTCATGGGCATTAATCATGGGGTCTTGTTTATGGGCAGAGATCAAGGGATCATGATTCAATATATCTTTATTTATATCACCGGCATTATTCATGCCTCTATCCCCATCACCATTCATGCCTTCATCATGAACACCAATCAAGGAATTGCCATAAATCATGGGACTAGAGATCTGGTGTTGCAATGTCAAATCCGTATCCTTAACACTCCCCCTCAAACTGGGATGGGGCGAAGCCGAAAGGCCCAGTTTGTGACAAAGCGATTGAAATTGGGATTTTGGTAGAGGCTTAGTTAGGATATCAGCAACTTGCATAGTGGAGGAAACAAAACGAGTGAGCAATAACCCCAAGGCCACTCGTTCACGAATATAGTGATAATCAAGTTCAATATGTTTCGTTCGAGCATGGAAAACAGGATTAATGGTCATGTAAAGGGCACTCATGTTGTCACAAAAGAGGGTAATTGGCTTGTATAAGGAGAGACCAATATCTCGCATGATATAGGATAGCCAAGTGAGCTCGGCAGTAAGTAGAGGCCATAGCACGATATTCAGCCTCCGTACTAGAGCGAGCTACTGTGTTTTGCTTCTTTGCACTCCAAGAGATACAATTAGTGCCAAGAAATGTGCAGTAACCCGTGGTGGATCGACGAGTAGTAGGACACCCAGCCCAATCTGCATCTGAAAAGCCATACAAATCAAGAGTGGAATGGGAGAGGATCCGAAGTACCATAATCTAATGTGCCCTTGAGATAACGGAGTATACGTTTGACAAGCTGAAAATGTTGGACAGTAGGCTCATGCATGAATTGGCAAACATAGTTCACACTGAAGGCAATATCTGGTCTGGTAAAAGTGAGGTATTGAAGAGCCCTAACAATACTTCGGTAATGTGTAGGATCATCAAATAGAGAAGTAGAGACCGGTGCAATAATTTTTGCTGCCATTGGTGTTCGAATGGGCTTACAATCTCTCATAGAAGCACGGTCCAACAAGACTTGAGCATAACAAGTTTGGCAGAGAAATAAACCATCAGGATGCCGTTGGACTTCCACACCCAAAAAATAATGCAATGGACCCATGTCTTTCATAGCAAACTCAGTACTTAATTGATTGATAAAGGAATCAAGAAATGTGGGATTATCACCAGTGAGAATAATATCATCAACATAGAGCAAAAGAAGAATAGTACCATGAGTTGTATGACAGACAAATAAAGACGGATCTGCGGAACTGCAAAAAAAACCGAATGACAAGAGGAAGTCACTAAAGCGATCAAACCAGGCTCGTGGTGCTGTTTGAGACCATAAAGAGCACGCTTCAAACGACAAACATGAGTAGGACAATCATCATTCTTGAAACCAGGAGGCTGGCTCATATAAACAGGTTCATGAAGCTTACCATGGAGGAAAGCATTTTTGACATCGAGTTGGCGTATAGCCCAATTGCGAACCACAGCAATGGATAAAATAACTTGAATAGTCGCAGGCTTAACAACAGGAGAAAATGTTTCAGAAAAATCAACGCCTTCAACTTGGTTATATCCCTTTGCCACTAGACGTGCCTTAAGTCTCTCTAATGAACCATCTGCTTTTAACTTGGATTTGAAGACCCATTTGGACCCAATGATATGCATACTGGGATCGCGGGGCACAAGATCCCATGTGTCATTTGTATGAAGAGCTTCAATTTCGTCCTTCATAGGCACTTAACCAACCAGGGTGTTGTAAAGCAGCTTACACAGTTTTTCGTTCATCTGGGATAGGTTGAAGTTGATGAACACAAGCATATTTGGGGTTTGGTTTGATTGTGCTTAGTCTTTCCCCGAGTTACCATATGATGAGCATTAGTAACTTGCAGTAGAGATGAGGGAGGAGGCGATAGTGGGGTTGAAGGTGAGAATGCTATAGGTGACGGAGGTGGATTACAAGGAGGTACAAGAGGAAGCTCCAGGTGTGGTGTAGTGTGTTCATTAGAGGGTGAGGGTAGGCAGGGGGTATCAGTGCACGTTTGGTCTTGGGACATAGTGGAAGAATTAAAAAGTGGAGAAGTGGGCTGCATACTTTGGGGTTGGGTAGTGGTTTCATCTGGGATAACATGCATATTTGGAGGTTGGGTAGTGGTTTCATTTGGGGCATCATTAGGTGCATAGGATTGGCCATCTTGGATATGACATGTGAGTGGGTCTGATGGTAGCAAGGATTGGGTGGGCCTTATTGATGGTGGAAAAATCTTTGTGTTGGTAATGCCTGACGATGGGTTTAGCCATTCCATATATGTTGAAAGCTCCCCCTCACTATGTTGCTGATAGTATAAAGAGTTGGGTGCCAAGTATGGAAATGTAGTTTCATCAAAGACCACATGTCTTGAAATATAAACCCTGCCAGATGGTGGATGGAGGCAACGATACCCTTTGTGGCGGTCACTGTAGCCGATAAAAACACATGGTAAGGATCGGGGATCAAATTTATTGTGTGCGTAGCTGCGTAGATAAGGAAAGCACCTACAACCAAAAACACGAAATGAGGTATAGTCAGGATATCGATCAAATAACTTCTTATATGGTGATTCCATTTTATGAATCAAGGATGGCATTCAATTCATGAGAAACACAGCAGTGGTGAAGCTCTCAACCCAATAGCATTTTGGTAATCCACTATTATATAGCATAGTTAAGCCCATTTCACAGATAGTTCTATGTCGCCGTTCAACCACACCATTTTGCTCCGGCGTCCCTGGACATGATTCTTGTAAAAGAATTCCATGATTTTGTAGATGATCAAGAAATTCAGTTTTAACAAACTCACCCCCACAATCTGATTGAAAAATTTTTATTTTCCTTTTGAATTGCCGTTCAACATATTTCTCAAACTTTAAGTAATAGGAAAAGAATTCAGACTTGTGTTTTAATGGAAATATCCAAGTGAATCGAGTGAAATCATCCACAAAGCTAACATAGTAGCGAAATTTTTGAATAGAGAAAGTCGGTGCTGGGCCCATAAATCACAATGAATTTTTTCAAATGGTTCAGTACAAGTAGATAAAGATGCAGAGAAAGGAAGTTTTTTTGATTTTCCAATCTAGCAATTTTCGCAAACATGATTGTGTTTATTCCAGGTATCCACACAGATTAAACCTTTATTCTCTAGAAACTTGACTACTTTAGATTGCTTGTGGCCCAATCTTTGATGCCAAACACATTCATCAGCAGTCCTGAACCGATTTGAAAAAAAGTGCCATACATGGAGCCTTCCAATGCATAAAGATCACCCTTGCGACTCCCCGTCGCGATCACCATTCCCGTTCTCCTGTCCTTTATCACAAAACCAGTAGAAGAGAACTCAAAGTTAAATGGATAGTCACTAGTAAATTGACTAACAGATAAGAGATTTTTTTTCATGTCTAGAACAAGGAGAACATTGTTTAAATCAATATTATCATTCCCAACTCTGCAATTCACAGTGCCGACATGTGTAATAGGTAGAATGTCTCCATTTCCAACCATCACACTATCCCTACCACAATAAGGTTTTAAATTATTTAACTTACCAGGGTCACCAGTCATATGAGAAGTAGCACCTGTGTCAGCAAACCACTCAGCATCATGGTTCTCATTTATATTAAGTGTAGCTAGTGCTTGAGGCAAATCATTTGGCTGATAAAGATGGTTGAAGCATTCCCAACAACGCAGAGCATCGTGACCTCTCTTTCCACAGATTTGACATATGGGGGGTAAGTTGGTGCGACCTCTTGGTGGTGGAACTGCTTGCAAAAGCCTGAGAGTGTTGGGAAGATGGAGGCGGGTTACCTCTGTTTTGCCCAAGAGAAGGAACTCTGTTCTGCCCAGGAGAAGGTCCTCCGCTGCTGCTGCCAGCACCATTCTTATTGGCATGGGTGGCTTGGGTAAAACCACGACCTCTTGAGGAAAAATTGCGATGGGAGGATTGAGGTGCTTTTCCTTTGTTCTTGTTATTTGCTCCATTTTGACTAAAAAATGCCAGATTTCCAGGAGAGTTGTGAAATAATCGAGTGCGAGTTTCATAACTTTGCAGCAATGGGACAACATCAATGTAGCTAGGGGTGGGTGGTTTAAGCATAGATGTGGTAAATGCTTCATACTGGGGGCCTAGGCCATTAAGAAGCCAAGATACTTTGCTCTTATCATCAATAGACTTACCAATTGTAGCTAAACCATCGCAACAGTTCTTGAAGTGGCAGATGTAGTCATTCAAAGTGGAGAAGTTTGATCTCCGCATCATTTGAATTTCTTGGAGCAATTGAAACTCACGTTTAAACGAATTCTTGGCAAATGCATTAGTCAATGCAGCCCATACATCACTAGGATGTTTCGAGTCCGACTACAAGACTGAGAACTTCCATTGTAAGTGTGCCAGTGATCCAGTCCCGCAACAAGCGATCAGACCGCTTCCAATACAAGTGTTCTAGATTGGGTATCTCCTTCTTGCCATCAGCATCGGTGCCAGTCTGGGGAGGAGATAGTCTTGCTAGGTTCAGGCCAAGTGCCATCAATGAAACCATTAAGGTTCTGGCTTTCAATTAATCCCATAACCTGCACTTGCCAAAGCAGGAAATTTGATGGGGTTAAGTGAATGGAAACAAAATTACCCACATTTAGTGTAGATGGGTAGGGGTACTGAGTCTCAACGGGAAATGAAGTTGAAGAAGAGGAAGCCATGGAAGCTAGTGGGAAAAAAAAAAGGAATTCTCTATGTTTTCACAGAGAGGCTCTGATACCATGAAAAAATAGCAAGTTGGGTTGAATTCTCTACCCTTTCAATGAAGGTTAGAGACAGATTGCATTCATTTATATAGTATTTACAATGTACATCAATTTGGTAAGTCAACCGTAGAGTATCAAAGGGAATTAACCTAAAAGGAATAAAAAGATTTATATACAAGGCTCCAGCAACTCTACAATCCGTGTATGAGTTCTATCACCTCACTCATGGGCATTAATCATGGGGTCTTGTTTATGGGCAGATCAAGGGATCATGATTCAATATATCTTTATTTATATCACCGGCACTATTCATGCCTCTATCCCCATCACCATTCATGCCTCTATCCCCATCACCATTCATGCCTTCATCATGAACACCAATCAAGGAATTGCCATAAATCATGGGACTAGAGATCTGGTGTTGCAATGTCAAATCCGTATCCTTAACAGTATGTTACTATGCTTTACTATATAGTTGCTCCACTGAAGCCAAGAAGATCATCTCTAATTATGTCAGTGATCTTGTTCAGATCAATTATGATTTTCAGGATGTCACAGAAGTAGGGGAGGCGTACAAAAAGGGCGATCAAAAGATGCTGGAGGTCAAAGATACTCAGTGAACTGGAACAACAAAGAGATCCATAGTTATTAAATCCGAACCAATCATTGACCTAGTTGAGAAGCTGGATCACTGGTTCAACCGTCGGGTCACTAGTCGGACCGGTATTATAAACTTATAACTAAAAAATTACTATAAAAAAAAAGGTATAAAAATTGTTATTTAAATGTTTGATCACTTTTGATGAATGCATTCTTATACCAATACCAATAAATAACAAAAGTAGGAGTTTTGTTAACATGTAAAGATGTGGACTAGGGGTGCTAAGCGTTGGCTTTTACCGGTTCTCTATTATTATATTTGTTTTTCAAACTTGCTCATTTTGACATAATTTCTCTTAAGATTTCCAATTGTCTCTAAACTAACAATAATGTGTTTATTTCTTTCTTTAACTTCCCTACGTAGGTAAATTCAAGCTTCATTCACTTAGGGTACATTTGGATGTACCTTCAAAATGGAATATAATTATCCCATTGTGTTTTATAATAATTTTATGTACAAACTCATTAAGTCATTGCAAAAAATGGCATTTACCCCGAATAATAGAGAAATTTTGAAATAGGTGGTATTTCAAGAAATTCTAAAATTAATAAACAATTGATTGTGGCAGATAGCACCACTTTTCCTAAATGGCTGCATTTCAAATAATGAATTTGTAACATCAAATGCTTTGCGTAAACCAATGAAGTCATTCAATTCCATTGGATATCCAAATAGTTTTTTTTTTTTTTTAAGTTTTAAGAAATTAAAATTTTTAATAATATATCAACAAATGGGTATCTCAAAATTAGAGCTAGAGGTAAAGCTAACAATTACCCCTACGTTTAAACCAATTGAAAATGACAATAGCCCCCATGACGGGATCCTTATGTGTCAATGACAAACTCTTCCTTTGTACACATGAATGTTCCTCAAATTTTTCCAAGTAATCATATTAGTCTCTTGGACAATTTTTCAATTTTCTCAGACACCTCCAAAGAGAGACCTTGTACATTTTTTCTCCGAGCAATGCTGTAACCCCAATTCATTTGGCAGAACTGCACTTTCTGCAAGTGTAGTCTCTTGCAAAATATTAGCAAGCAGGCAAAGAGACTTATGAGATGTGTAAAGGGGGCAGCTTCCAGTTGGAATTCCTTGTAAAGTTTCTCCATTACCAATCACCATATGGCCGTGAGGTGGCTCTTAAAATGTGACTGAAACCTCTAACTACACTCTGCAAGTTTCTTATTAATGTTGCACTTTGATTACTTCAAGAAATTTCAATATTGTAGCCATTCCTATAAGCCTATGTACTTTGGAAATGGGATTTCTTGAACTTGTGCAGAAAATCTGTCCTTCACTGGAGAATGGATTTCCAAACAAAAGAGACCCTTGGAGGGCTCTTCTTGAAGTTGTTACAAAGACTGGCTCAAGCTGTAATCATGTCATCATCATCCAGAGTCCCAAAAAGCAATGGTTTAACTTATTTGTCTTGGGGCATTTGATCTAAAACAAATTATAGGTTCTAATTTTCAGACCTGAAAACAATCATATTGTAGAATCATTCAACAATGAAGGCACCCAAATAAAAAGAGCCCTTTTCACTTTCTTCTCTGTAAGAAGTCATTCTTGTACATTTAAAGTCAACAAAATTGAGATTTACTGGCCAAAAGAAAAAGGCAAAAATTCAATGGAAGTTTTTCAAGGAAAAAAAGAGTATACAATTTAGCTTGTTAATTGCCAGTTTCTTTCGACGTAGTGTGGAATCAGTAGCAGAAAAGTGGGTTAGACAAAGTGCTCAGTTGGATATTCATGCTCATAACCGTTGTAATCATAATACAATCTCTCTCCCTTTGGTATGTCTCTGTTTGCAATCAGCAAGACTCGACACTCACCATTGACATCAAATCTTACACATTTTAGGTTCTGCTTCTTTTTCCCATCTCTGCATCAAAAGACATCATCTTCTATTAAATTGGACCCCAAGAAGCTCCATATTTTTCAATCACATTTACTCTCAAGTAGAAAGAGAAATAAAAGCCTCACTGTTTACCAACAGAAATAATCCTAAAGAGGCAACTGGATGCCCCGTGGAAATTGAACAAGTACAATATGTCTCAATATAAGATTTGAAATGAGCCCATTGCAATTGTCACAATGCAATTGTGAAAACACTATGCTTTGATCCAATTTTAATGTCACATTTTTGCAAAGGGTGATTATTCATCTTACCCGTTAGTCTTGATGCAACACAGTTCATGGTCATATCTAGACATCAAATTGGTTGATCATCTAAAAGGATCAATTTGATGTAGAAGATTTTTCCATAGAGAGAAAAATTTGTTGGGCAACTAAAATTTTTTATAGCTGCAAGAAATCCAATGCTTGAGTTGGAGGATGAACTTACGGCGTGTGATTGTTGATACCATTAATGAAGCGGGCAATGTTTCCGTGCTTGTCAGGACAGATGACAAGGCTTTGTGATGGATCAGCCGCAGAAATCAATGTCATCATGCTATCCCCATCATCATTTTCACGATTCTTTAAGTAATCAACATCTCCAACATATTCTGTAATTATTGTTAAATCCTTTATAAATCTATCTGCCTCTACAGTGAACCTGTTGCAATTAAATAAAAGTAGACCAACCTAAGGATCCCAATATTTAAATTTTTTTATAAAAAAACTTGGTTAAAATATTATTGATGGAAAAAAGAAGAGATAAAGAACTGTATACTCACCCTTCTTGAGAATCAAAAACAACCATAAGGGGTGGCCATTCCCCTCTTTCCATCATGCTCTTACACGAATTTAAGGTTTCAGTATCTTCTTTTGACAAAACCTGAAATGTAGTTCCATTGAAATCACTGAACAGCAATATATAAATAAAAATGTCATATGGATAATCCTTAATCATGAACTGAGAACCACCGGACACATTATATATATAACTTAATTCCCGTTGAAAGATTCATCGTGGATTCATGATCTAAATAAGTAATTATGACGTTCCAGTCAATATGTGCACACTGCAAACATGCTAAAGCTCAGCTTATTTGCACCAATAAGGCAATAAGCCATTAGAGAGGTCAAAATTGAAATAAGTTTCAACTGGTCTGAAGAGCTTCACATATCTATTAGTCCAAACATTCATAGCACCAAGAAAGGTTTCATTAAAAGTCCAATGCAGCAAATTGCAGGCAATCAAAATCCATCTAAGCACCAAAAATGGACTCTTACACCAGAAGGCTTCTTTACAATGTGAAATTCAATAGACCCATGTTGGAAAATTTCTTCATAACGCTACTGTTCTCCACTTTACCTGCATTCCTCCCTGCTCAAGAGCTGCACGATTCGCGGACCTTGGAGCCATGCCAGGCATGTACGTTAGCTCATTATTGAACTCAGTCCCGGTTGCCATCAATGCTGTCGCCAGCGATGCCATTTGCTCCAATCTCCTCGTAGGATCCTCACTTGGATTAAATGGTAACAATTTCCTCCTCTTCTTTGACACAACTAAGGTACTTGATCGCTTTCTTTTCTTTTGGCTATCTGAAGAAATGGAGGGAAAACAAAACACCAATTCAATCTAAACCCATCAATGACATAAAGAATTACTAATTGGGAAATATAATCCCCATAAAGCTAACATGTCATTCTACCTTGGCTCAGCTTTTTGGTAGGTACTGTAGACCTCTGAATGCGAAAGAAATCAACAATTTTGGTTTGGACCAGAGGAAAACCTGTAGAGAACCAAAAATAACAATAATTAGATTAAATAACTCAGTAATTAATTTTGGGGATTGAGACACAAGACAATGAAAATAACAATGCTCCATTTGTTTTCTGAGAAAAGTTAAGAAAATGAATATATTAAACTCCTAAACCTTGTATATTTCATCATTCAATACCTGATGAAATGAAAACTCCGACTCAACTGACCCTGATTCAGCTATTTTGCGTAGTTGAGGTAAGTTTAATATGTTTTGAAGACAAACAACACCAAACATCACATCTATAATCTTGTTATCTTTCTCACCATTTTCTCATTTAACAAACAGAAGAGAAACACATCCCCGTGAGAAACCCTTAACAACTCATTAAGGATCCTTTTAAGTGTCTTGAGAGATTAATACAACAAGAACCCATAAATCAACTAGACAACTAATAAGATTGAAGCATGAGACTATGCAAATATAGGAAAAGAAAATAAATCAAAAACGGTCTTTCTATCTTAGATTTTTCTTATTGATTTGTATAGCATTACTCAATAATTATGGGCTTAATCGAGGGATTTTCACATATTTCGGAAACAAAAACAACATTAGATACAAGACCCAGAATTTTTCTTTCTTCCTAGTTTCCTCCATTTTCTCCGCAATCAAGCAGAGGGCAATATACTCATATGAATCCAAATGAGGGAAACCTTAACAACCCATCAACGCAAATTTTGAATTCAATTTCAAAATGCAGCAGAACCCACAAACATTAAATTCGAGAACCCGTTAACATAAATAAATAAATATATGTATGCAATCAAAATGAGAGAGGTTCGACAACCCATGAACATACTCCTGAGTTTCTTGTGATTAGAGCAACAAGGACAGAGCCATGAGCCCTTGGGAACAGAGACGAGGATGGGTCTTAGGCAGAAGAGGTGAAACCCACGGTCACACTTATCACATAGCAGGAGCTCGGCTGCGTAGTCACCGGACCCACATCGTTCACAGTAGGCATCGCCGTAATCTTCATCATCTATAATCGGAGCTTCCGCGAGAGGCTTTGGAGCTTGGGTTCTGCGTCTGAGAACCATTTTGGTGGTTGGAGAAGCCATGGCTATAGTCCTAGAGAGAGAGAGAAAAATATATACGGAGTATATATTGACACTGTTTTTGGCGGGTAATATGCCTGATTATGTTGAAAACGGTAAAGCCCAGTGATGGGTTTTCGCGCGCTAATTTTGGTTTCGCGGCAGACGAGTTTTGGCGCCAGGTTTTATTTGGAATAGAAATCACATGCTTGTCGCGTGCCTCAACTTATTGTGACAAAAGAGGGTCTGCGCCTGCTCACAAGGCCCAGCCAGTGTCTGTACTTTGGTGTTGCGTGGTGGTAAGTCCCATGTACTCAAATCCATTGCGCACTAAAACACCTAAGAAAGCTCTCCATCATCTTAACCATAGTTATTAAACCCAATATTTTGCGGGGTTGGTTGAACATTCAAATATTGGGTGTGCTTTTTAGAGATTATCATTTTAATTCATTACAAAAATCATCGCTTTTGTGGCTATGAAGCAATTCACACGAACCATTAAAAGAATAGTTTGGATCGAAACTTCAACAAGAGTAAGACTTAAGATACTTCTAATCATTAAGTGTAAATAAATAAATAAAGTAAAACCCAATGTGGAGAACAACCCTAATGAAGAAGTCGATCACCAGGTCACTAGTCTGATCGTTGGGTCAACAATCTAACTGTTTAATAATCAAAAGCATATTATTTGACATATATTTAAGTTTTGGGGGCAACTATTGTGACCACAAAAATTCATTTACTTCTTTTATTTATTTAGAACTTTTAAAGATTTTATGAAAAATATAAAAAATTCTCGTGAGAATTAATCATGTTATTCATTAGAAAACATCATTATGAACAATTTTGTAAACCAAAGCTTTTTCAAAATCTATATTTTTAATGTATTTTTAGGCTATTTTTCATGAAACATTATATAAAAAATGAAACAGAGATTGTAAATATAAAAAAAATTTACTTAAATGATAAATTTTGGAAAAAACCATGTTTTCACAAAACTGTTTTACAAAATTATTCATAATATCAGAGAACACACTAGGTCACTAGTCCAGGTTGGGTTACACTGGGTCCCAAGTTCAGCCCAATTTAAAAAGACCAAGCTCATAAAATTTAGTGGAACGGCTATTGCAACCCCTCATTCTTATAAGCCCACCCCTTTTCTTTTGGTTTTTAAAATTTCATGAAAAATATAAAAGGTTTTTGAAAAAACTGATCAATTGGTCCACTAGAAAACATCATTTTGAACAATTTTGTAGAAGAAAGTTTTTCAAAATCTATCATTTAGGTAGACTTTTTGGCAAAAAATGAAATAAAGGCTATAAATGGCTAAAAGTATATTTAAACGATAGATTTAGGAAAAACTTTATTCTACAAAGTTATTCAAAATGATGTTTTCTAGTGGACATTACTGACCGGTTTTCATAAAAACCATTTATATTTTGTATAAAACTTTAAAAACCTAAAAGATGAGAGGTGGGGTGATAAGAATGGGGGGTTGCAATAGCCGTTCCCAAAATTTAGGCCCACGCTAAAGAGCCCAACTCAAGAAGCCCCCCCTATTTAACCGAAAAGGGCCACACGCCCACCACCAAATTCTCTATGGATCCCAAAAGGCAAAAACCACTGGCAATTCACCTCGTCTCCTCCACCGACTCGCCCGAGTTCACCCTGCTGACTGAGTCCCTGACTCGCTCCTCCCTCGTTGGACTAGACGCCGAGTGGAAGCCGATTCGCACTCACCAATCCTCATTCCCCACCGTCACGCTCCTCCAAATCGCTTGCAGACTCGCTCCTCGGCTAGGCGACGACTCGGACGACTCGCTTGTCTTTCTGCTCGACCTCTCAGCGATTCCTCTACCTTCAATCTATGGTTTGCTTAAGGACGTGTTTGTTTCCCCTGATATTCTGAAATTAGGGTTTAGATTTAAACAGGATTTGGTATATTTGTCTTCTACTTTCTGCTCTCAAGGCTGTGATCATGGCTTTGATAGGGTAAGTATTATATATAACGTATGTATGTATGTAATATATTATTTTTATAATTGAAGATTATATGCATGGATGTATGTATGATTGAAGATATTATGTGGGTGTGGGCTTGTTCTTTCCCTTTTTTTTTTCCGCAATATTCGGCAGTTCCGCTATTACAAATAAAGGGGTTACTGTATTTTTTTTTTATAATTTTTTTCACATTTTGCCTTTTCTATATATATATATTAAATGCAAGCACTCCATGATTTGCATTGTGACATTTATGAATTTCATTGATTATAGAAGAGGATACCTTTTGAAGGGTTATTAATTAGTGTGTATGAAAAATTACTGAGCTGTTCATAGTAGACTATTTGTTCTTAGTTATCATTTGGTTAAGTTATTAATTATTACGGAGTAGTTGGAAAAAGGTCTTGTAACCCATGATTCAATAGAGTACAGGATCCGGATTTGGTGAAAAAACCATCACCGTGATGGTGTGATCCAAGCTGTCCATAAAAGCAATGGATGGCTCGGATCAAAAGTTCAAAAAGTTGCTGAGGCAGCTCAGGTCAGCATATTGTTTGGGCTTTGATCCAAACCTTTCATTGCTTTTTTGGACGGCTCATATCACATCATCATGGTGATGGTTTTTTTTCAAACCATCAGCGAATCCTTGCTCGTGTGGTCGTCTCACTCAAGGACTTAAATATCGATATCGATGGATATACCGAGGTTGAAAAACATGGATATATCGGATATATCGATAGATATATCGAAAATTTCGATATCGATTAAGAAATATGACGGATATTGTTAGTTAAACAAGTATATTTTCATTGAAACTCTGGGAACAATTAGACTCTAATAAAAAGTTTAGAATCAAAATATTTCAATTTGAATATGTGTTACACAAGTATGTGTTGTGTAAGGTATAAAAATTGTGCCACTGAGCAATAGAATAAATATTTTAACAAAGTAAATGAAGGTTGTTACTTTATAACACTAATTTAAGCCATTAGTATAATTGAAATATTTATATGAATCAATACTAAAAGAGTAAGAGGTGACAAGAAAATGAATATCTCGATATCCTCGATATAGTGGATATATCTTAATATATTCGATATATCGACGATACCATGTGAAAGAAAGAAGATATTATGGATATATTGAGATATATCAAGATTTTATCAATAATATCGAAAATATTGACAATATTGTAAAGATATTTTTTGAAAAAGATATGTCAATTAGACATCGTATTGAGGGGTACGGATACACGGATATATCGTGGATATTTTAGTCCATGTTCTCACTGAAGAGCTAAATGGTGAAAAATAGAATTCGTGTAGTCGGCCAATAGTAGTTGGGATTTAAGTTAGAGTTTTAGTATTATTGAATCTAGATTAATTTTTCACCATTAGATATCATTAGTTTTATATATATGGTTTATTAAATGGTCAAATGGAGACAATTTTTTTTTTTATTTATAAATTAACCACGAATTTATGCGGATGTTTTACTAAGAAATGGTGAATAGGTGGAACCCTTTTTGGATATTACAAGCTTATACAATTATCTGCAACATAAGCAATTGGGAAGAAAGGTACCAAAGGAAACCAAGAGTTTGGCGACTATTTGCAAAGAAGTGTTGGGCATTTCTCTGTCAAAGGTTTGCTTCGGTAACACCTATTTCATAGTTTATTTGGAAGATCTAAACATAATGCTCTCTATTATGTTACTTTTTCTTTTCTGGTTCTCAATTGCTATGTGATATTGGTATGTGCAGTTAGTAGCTCTCAATATAAGATTGTTAAAAGAACAGAAGCTTTATTATCTTTTCCAAATTTAGTGATTCCATAGTGCAATCTGCCGATCCCATAAGCTTTCACCATTTTCAGCTATTTGTGAGGACAGGATACACGTTTCATGCATGTTCAAAAAATTACACTTGTGCCTATATATAGTTGTTTAACCTTGAAATGAATATCAATTGTAGAGATGGGTAAGGTCAATGGGCTTCTTAAAATCAGCCTGTTGGACTTAATCATCCCTAGCATTATTTTGGCAGATGTCCAAGTTACTTGAGGAAGTATATATTGTGGCTCCTTGGAATTTTCAATTGCTATATGGCATTAGATGACAGTTTTTATTTGTTAGTGTGTATGTAATCACTAATGAGGATTGGTTCATTATCTTCTGACCAAACCAAAATAGAGGCTATCTTTAAGCAATATGCTTGTTGGATTGTGTTTGTTACCATGGGAATAAATTGCAATTTCTGCAAGAATTATTGTATTCTTAACGTAATATATATCTGTTTTCAGGAACTCCAATGTAGTGACTGGTCATGCCGTCCTCTCACCAAAGAGCAAAAAACTTACGCAGCCGCAGATGCACACTGCTTACTTGAAATATTTAATGTTTTCCAAGTGACGATTGTCAAAGAAGGTTTGTGGTTCTTGAGTGCTTGAAAGTTGAAAATCTGTGAAGCCTGTTTCAGATTTGTCATGCGAAGTATGTTTGGGACAGATCTAAGCTGTCTTTCACTTTGCTTTATAAGTTCTTTGCTGCACTTTTGGAACATGCTCGTTAAAAAAATGTCTTGCTTTACAAAATGATATGGAAGAATGCATTTTAAATTTTGTCTGCAAAATTATTTAATGTGTTAGGGAGCATGAGTTTGTCTTATGCAACTGTTTCTGGATGAGATATTGCCTATTGAACCCCTTGATTCTTCAATTTTAGATGAAGTATAGATGAGTAGACCAAATCTTGTTTGTATAGCTTTCACTTGTTGTGATACACTTCCAATTTGATGGGCAATTTCTATCTTGCAACACCATCTTCATCAATCTCGCACTATGCAACTGTTTTTCCTTGTAGTGTTGCCCTTGCATCTGTGTTGCATGAACATAGAGCAAATGTATAGAATATCCTTTTTTATGAAGCCTGTTTGACTGTAAACTCTGGAGAGGTTTTTGATTGTTTGTTTAATCTGACACATATATTTGACTCCTAATATTGTACCAACTTGACTATTGAAAACTTCTTGGACTGTTTATTGCAGGGGATTCTTTTCACAATATCACTAAACTGCAGTCCCCTAATGTTGATTGTGGCTTGAAAGAAATTCTTAAGAAGCCTGATATTTGTAGTAAAATTTTAAGGATCAAGTTTAATGAAGCTCTAGAGATAGTTCGGGCCACTGCTTATTCTGAATATCCTCGAAAAATACCTTATGTAGAAGAAATAGTTTGCCGGTCATCATGTAGATATACGATACCTATGGATGACTCTCTCTTGAAGATTGTTAGAAAATATGGTGAAAAAATTTTGTTGAAGGAATCTGACAGAAAGCCTAAAACCTCCAGAAGGAAAGGGAAAAGACAGTCCTCAGTGGGCTTGACTTGCAAAGAAAAACAATTAGAAAATCTCGATGATTGGCAAGGTCCCCCTCCATGGGATTTGTCTTTGGGGGGCAATGGGTGTCCTAAGTTTCTGTGTGATGTGATGGTAAGCAACATTTTCTCATATTTACACTTTTCCTACTTTCTTCAAGATTATGAGGTTGAGGATTCTATACATGGCAGCTTCACATATTTGTTAATGACTTACAATAAAACCATCTCTTTCTTCCTATCTCTATTGAGGTTATTCCAAGAGAAGATTAACTTTTGACTTTCCCCATCAATGTAGTGTTAAATTATATTTTTTATTTTATTCTATTACAAATGTGAGGCTAATTGAAAATTTTCTTAGGTGGAAGGCTTGGCAAAACATTTACGATGTGTTGGGATAGATGCTGCAATTCCATATACGAAAAAGCCTGAAGCCAGGTGTTACTTGCAAGAATAATTTGAATAGATTTATTTGTATTATATGTTTATTAGAAAATTAGTTTTAACATGTTAGATATGTATTTGCTATAGGAAAAGTAACCTTTAGTCTCTTTATTTATTTATTTATTTTTTATTGCCTTTAGGGACTTAATAGATCAAGCACACAAAGAGAAAAGGGTGCTCTTGACACGAGATGCCAAGTTATTAAGACACAACTATTTGATAAAAAGTCAAATATATAGGGTGAAGAGTCTTCTAAAAAATGAACAGCTGCTTGAGGTAAATTTGCAATTATTTTCGAAGAGAGAGACCATTGTGCATATTCTGCGATAATAAATTTGGTTTTACAATTATTGTTTTACTTACCAGTCAGAAAATGGAGGAAGTTATAGTTCGTGAATAATTACTGGTGACAATTGCAAATTGATCTTGTAGCTCATGTACTATATAAGAAAGACAGATGAAGGTTTGCAATTCAGTAATTTGGAGAAAATGCATTAATGTGCAATCTCTTAATGTCTTTGATTTGAGTATTGAAATTGATTTGTTTAATTAATTTAAATTGGATTTTCTTTCAAATGAAGTGTCTTTTGGATAAATTTAAACACCTTATTCATCTATCAAAACAGAAGAGAGAGAAAGGGGGGGGGGGGGAAGGAAAGAAAGAAGAAGTGATTTATGTGGCATTTATCTTTTTCCGTATCAAAGGGAACTGATTATGTATGTTTAACAGATTATTTTATTTCGAGTGAGTTAAATCCTTGAGTTCATTATAAAGATTATGAGAGGTGATTAAAAGAGTATATCAACAAATAGAGCAGAGAGAAAGTAAATGGAATTACATATGGTGCCAGGCAGAACTAATTCACTAGACCATTTACTTAGATGTTCAAGTGTCTAAATGAATTATATCATCTAAGCTATTGTCTTTTCTCAGAAAATGACAGGTTGTTGATTATTGTTAATGGTGATAAAGGAAAATGGGGGATGGGGCACAGGGGTTAGGGAGTGTTGGAACCCATGTCATTAGGTCACCAAATGGCCAGTTTCTATATAGAAAACTCTATGATGTCGGGCCATTGGATAGTGAATTTTTTTCCTTGTTATTTGCATTGATGCCATTTCTTCCCCATTTTATGATGTTTAATTTGGTATATTAATAATCAAAGGGATCCCAATAGTGTTATGGAGGCTGAAATTGAAGTATTCTTGCAGGTAATTGAAACTTTTCAATTGAAAGTTTGTGAGGACCAGCTCATGTCAAGGTGCACGAAATGCAATGGGAAGTTTATTCAAAAACCACTAACTACTGAAGAGGCTGTTGAAGCTTCAAAGGGTTTCCAAGTAATTCCCAATTGCTTGTTTGACAAGAATGTAGAGTTCTGGCAGTGCATGGACTGCAACCAACTTTACTGGGAGGTAAGTCTTTAGTTTGGTCTTTGTCCATCCTTATTACTGAATATAATGTGCCATTTTAATGCCATTGAATTTTGGCTAGTCGACCAATCTTTCAAGGATAGCAGTTGGTTTGGCACCCACTCAGCCCATGGGGTGGGGAGTTGGGGATAGATTAGGGACTTCTATTGCTTTGGGGGAAAAAAATCACTAAAATCAATTTTCTTTGTGCGACCAAACAGACTGGAAATTTTGAAGGCATGACAATTGGAAAGATTCATACTCGCACCTCTTATTGATTCACTAGTTCAAAATGGGCTCATGTGTACCACACACATGGGACAGGTTTTCTATGTGGAAATGAATTAATTGAGGGAAGTGAGTGTCAGATATGTACACAAGCACATAATGGTCCTACAGGCTGATGGCCTTCGAGCGAAGGTCCAGAGTGCTTGAAGAGTAATTTCAAGCTTGGCCTACTTCACCATGAGTGAAATAGGAAGAAGAGAGGAGTTATGTGAGGTTTTGCTTCTGTGCTACAGGATGTGGATCAAGGCCTCAAGGGCATCATTTATTCCTGCATTTAAGCATTGCGGTTACCATCCCACTAAACTGTTTGAATGGTGCTCTATGTCCTGACTGACTGTTTTCTGTGATGACATGGCAGCACTACCGCTGTCAATGGTGTAGTGGAAATGCACATGTGCAATGCAGTGCATACAAGAAGAACCAATTGCACTTATGACATTTTTTCTGTACTTCAGCATCCTTTAAACTGGGAGTGCTTTGTCCTTCACTTGAACTATTATTCACCTCCCATCTCCCACTCTTCCCACAATGTCCATCAATCACCATAGTAGAGATTCGATGCCATTGAACTGTGGACCTTAGTTCAGGGGTCATGTGGAAACTAGGTAGAAACAACTTGTTCTCACTTCCAGGGTACATTAAATTAGAACTTCAGCAAGCATGACTAGCAATTCTAGTTATTTTCATGTCATTGTTATCAAGACCTCTCTTGTGCTGGGTTCTATGATGTTTTGTCATGTAATAAATCGTATCGCCCTTTTCATGATCTTTTGAGGGTGTGGCTACTTTTGCTAACAGATGTATAGAGGGACCCACCTCAATTGAGAAGGATGCATCTTATTTTGTTTCTTTTTAAGATATCTGTGCAGGAAACCCACTCAAATATATGCCTATACTGTGCCAAGTGTATATTTACTTGTTGGAAGAGATTTAAGTTTACATTCTATTGGGTTATTATGTTTTCGTTCATACTTTATTGCTTACCCACTTTGCTAATATGCGTATTATGTGTGTTACTATTACAGGGAACCCAATACCACAATGCAGTTCAGAAGTTCATCAATGTGTGCAAATTGAATGAGTAATTTCCAAGTCCATAATCGTTGTGCAATTTTGTAATAAAGTTATATTCATATAAACATTTTTATATAATGTGTCTGTATCATATTTGTTTGTTTTAAAGTATGCTTTGTCACCTCTTTCAAGCTATTAGGACGTGCCAACACTTGTTTAAGGTCCTGTATATTCAAACTGCTTGGGCCACAATTTGTTTGTGTTTTGTCATTGAGCAGTCAATATTTATCCAGATTTTTTCTTTTTTCATTTTTGGATCTTGATCATGTGTATATTTCCCACTGAATTATATAGTGATGGTGCCCTATGCTTGTAGTTGATGATGTTATGGTGCAAAGCAACCAGCTTAATCGATCTTAATGTATGGATTATTTATTTATTTATATTATTATTTTAACTTTGGTTGGTGGGGAGTTTTTAAGGTAGGATTACCTTCACCCCAAGCCTTTCACTCGAATGACAGCATGCAAGCATAATTCCACTTTCTTCTCTTACAATAATGTGAAAATCATGACTTATTAAATATTTAATGTGAAAATCATGACTTATTAAATATTTAATGTGAAAATCATGTCATATAATTTGTTTTGTTATGTTTGCTTTGTTTAATGTAGGCATCCAAATTAGTTTTGATTGATTGATTTTCTTTTTTAGTTGAGCCGTCAATGCACTAAGGTTTCATATAATTGGTCCAATCCTTTTTCAATTAAATGATATAAAAACCCTAAGGCTCTATTTGGATATCGGAAAAATCACAAAAAGGGTGTGGGAAAAACTTGAAATTGCTTTAGAAAGAAATCCATTCCTTAGTAGTTTTCAGCATTTCCCTTGTACTTGGCTATTTGGGAAACTTCAAGGAAACCCTTTCCTCCTCCTTATTCTTCTTCACTTCTTTCTTTTCAATTTTTTTTTTTTAAATTTTTTAAATTTTCTTCTTCACTTCTTTCTTTTCAATTTTTTTTTTTAATTTTTAAAATTTATTTTATAATATAAGTGTTAATAAAAACAAGTGTCCTTGTAAAGTTTCCAATAGGGAGAGATCCAATTAGAGATTGGGCTGTGACACTTTTCACTATTGGATTTGGATGACACCTTCTTGTGTCAAAAATAAATAAATAAATAGACTAAATATGAGTTGAATTCATATTTGGCGTGGGTCCCATACATTAGTTAGAATCCACTAGACAATTTCTCTCATTATGCTTGGTGGGTGGGTCCACCTAAGTTGGACTATCCTACTTGGTCCTTTTACTTGTAAAGCTTGTGTTTTCTGTGAAAGAGAGATGCTTTCTCAATTAAGTCAATAAGTGAGTTTAGTTTTGCAATCTATTGGTTAGAATTTTTTATGTGGGTGTAATGTTAGGGTGTCAAATATATTGAATTCGGTCGAGCTCATATCCTCTGCAACAACGATATCCTTACAATATCCAAAATAGTATGGTGTTTGTAATTGTATTTGTTCAAAAATAATTATTTTAAAATTTTTAGAAAAATGTGATTATAAGTACAATTACGAAAGCAACTAGAATGAGAAATTTTTTTTTTCTTATTTCTTGAAAGAACCCCAATCATTACATTATAACTTAAAATATTAAAAATCAATTTGAACTCAAATAAACTACCCACCACCCAAATTCTCTCATATATATCGTAAAAAGATATCTAGGTCCCAACCTTTGTAGACACGCATCATGTGTATATGACATCTAATTTATATGAAAGAGAAGAGTTTTTTAACCTTGAGGTCTCTTGTTTTTGATTCCGTGCATCTCTAGGGGTCAGTCTGATCCCAAACCCTAACCTATATTATCAAAAGAAAAAAAAAAAAAATTCTATTAAGTTATTATGCCATCAACTCATGCGTCATTTAATTATGAATTTATTTATAAAAATGGCTTAGTTGGTATTACAAGCAAATAAAAAAACATCAAATGAAAATATAATGTTTGACATTCTCATTCAAACACCGATTTTCTCATTTTATTTTATTGACTTGTGATAAGTGGAGTAATTGACTCACGCAAGGCATTTTTTTTTTAATTTCTCCCTAACCCAACTGGTTTGGTGGTAGTCCATAATTGGTGTGTGCTCATCACGCGACGGAGCATGACGCACGCAGGTGACGATTAGATTCTAAGGGAGGAGTTTGCTGACGTGTAACGCGGCTGGATTCTGGAAGAAGGAGAGTGGCACGTTCAGGTGGGACCCACTGTCTCGTCGACCAAAATATTCCTTCTTTTCCTATCAGAGAGCTCACGTCAACACGTTTCGCTATTTCATACGCGCTCTCTCCTGGGTCCCACTGCTCCCCTCCACACCCTCAATAAACTCCCCCATTTCCTCCTGCCGCCGTCGTTTAAACCCACTCCTTGTCATATAATTCAATACTAAAATCCCACCTCATTCAAGATTTTGAATTTAAAAAATATATATATATATAATATTACTCTATATATTTTTTTAATAATAAAATCTTTTATTTTAGAAGTTATAAATTAATTTCCAGAGGAGGATATATGTTTAGATATTTAATTGTGGTATATTTATCCTGCGATGGTATGAGTGAATTATCTTTTATTTAATATTAAGTAAAAGAAGAAAGAAAGAAAAGAAAAATAAAAACATCTTATCATGAGTTCCCTTTGTTTTGAACTTTCATGATCTTTCTTTATATTTGTACAATAAAGAATGAATTATCATGTACGCATCTAACTATTAGATAAAGAACCATATGAAATTTCACTTTATAAAACCCTACATCATGAATTGCATGGTCACTTTATTTAAAATTTTTTGACTACATTGATTATCATATCTTCTTAAACTTTAACTATTATGATTGCTTAATTTTTTACCATTCACACCGGTCAAAGAAGCCCGACATGATAATGTCAGGCATATACATATGTTTCCATTGTGTTGGGCATCTCCACTCCTTACTCAAATCCTTTTTCAAACTCAAGTTTGAGTAAAAATAGCTAAAGATGAGGTCTTCAATCTTAAGGAGAATTAAATCCATACTCAAATCAAGAGAGATTCAAGTTCTTACTTAAAAAACGCTTTTCGGATAGGTTGGAAATTTTTTAGAAAGATATATACGAGTAAAAATTAGTTTGGCATTGATGAATTGCAAGATAGATTAACTCGATTATCCACCGAAAATTAGGTAATTTGGTTGTACACGATCACCAAGTTAATCTAGCAAAAGATTGTTGCAAAATAAATGAAGTGATTTGATTTTTTTCACACTTCTTCAACTTGAGCCCAAGTGAGCTACTATTCAAGAAGAATTAGTGTAGCTCGTACGTTGTTTGAAGCCCTAAGGGAAAGGCTCAAAAGGAAAAAGAAAAAGGAAAATTATCTCCACTTTGTAATAACAAGTCAAAAAGAAGAAAATCTTTAAAAAATTCAGTAAAGTCTACCGACAGGAAAAAACAGAAAGAAAGAGCTTTGATTTTTCCTTTTCGGATTATTACTTTCTCAAAAGTTTATTAAATTTTTTATTCAGAAAAAAAAAAAAAAAAAAAGTGATCTAATAGCATAAAAATATTAATACTTAGTGCACAAATGAGAATATTAAAGAAATAGGGATAATTTTTTCCCCATCGAAGTGCGTGTACTATTGTTTTTGCACGGGTAAGATGCAACTCCATGCTCAGTTTGCAAGTAGATTTTTCTCCTCGCTTAAAATAAAAAAAGAAAAGGTTTTTCTCTGGCTAGTTATGTGTGTGTGTGTTTTTTTTTTTTTTTTTTCTATTGATCTATATATATATATATATAAGATCAAAGTACATGGATGCGGGGAGGGGGAAGTGGGTGTCATGGCCCTTCATATATAATTTACATAATTTTTTTTAAAATGATGGCCAAAATTTTCACATATTTTACAAGAGCCATAGCTTAAAAAGGTAACAATACGTTTAACTCTGGCCAGTCACTTAATCTTTTGCAATGTGGTATGCCTATAAATCTTATATGTTACTTCATCACTTCTATCCAGTAATGCTCATGCATGATCTTATGATTTTTCTCCTACCCTATCTTTTTACCCATAGCTCAAAAAAAAAAAAAAAAAAAAAAATCTCTCAATCTTCAAAGAGGGGAATTTTTTTATATTTTTTATCTCCCCATGTATCCAAGTTTACTGATTATTAATCAAATTTTAAAAGATGTGAACAAAGACCCAATCCATTCCCACACATATTTTTATAATATAAACACTTGCATGGATAACTCGGTCTAAGCTCATAGCTTATCAGCCAAAGCCAACTATGGAGGTTTTTCTGTAGTTCAGTGACAAAAAGAATATTTGAGGTGGTAAGTATATATTCATTTCAGACTTTATATAGGTACATGTTTACATAGATTGGTACAGTACCTATCCCTTTGAAAATGCGTGGCCACTCAGATTTAAGGGTTCCAATGAATTCAACCCACAATGTCTCTATCACAGACAAATTTTTTTCTATTTTTTGCCCATACCAATCCCACTGCATATCAACTAGACCCCACCAAACAGCTTCTTTTGTCTCCTCCCTAGTTCCATCTCCACTCCTTTTCCCACTTTCACACCCTATCTTCCTCCTCTTTTCTTTGTGGTCTTCTATGCTTAGTCAGATTTTACAAGGAAGGCTCCCCTTTCTTTTTGATTTCATATATAAGAGAATATATACTTTCATGATTAGTGATTTTATAGATTTTCATGCAACTGAGGTCAAGTTGCTCCATGTGTGTCATGGATAACCTGAAAACCTTTGATCAACCTGGCATCGGGGTTGGAAATTTAACCAAGAAACTAGACAAATTAAGAAAATATTACTGCTGCCTATCCAAAAAAAAAAAAAAAAACCTCCTTCCACCCCCACAAAGACTGGTTTCTCTCTCTCTCTTTTCCCTAAAGTTTATCCATTGTAAAAGTTCAAGATACAAAATTTTTCTTTCCCACATTATCCCTCCTCAAAATTTTAAAATTTGAAAATAGGTCCTTTTTTTCCACATGACTCAAACAATTGAAGCACACAATATTGGAAAAATCAACTATAGTGGCGACTTGTTAATTAAAACTCTATATTTTTCAAAGTGGAGAGTCTTAGTGGGAAGGAGAAGCAAAATTTGTTAGTGATAGCAACATCTTGACTCTACATTCCCAAATTATTTTTGTTTATTCCTTCTGCCCATATTTGAATGTCAATTTGCTAAATTGGGATAATTTTCGTTATTCAAAATTTTTAATGAAGCTGATCTAACTTCATCAGTCTTTTCTCTCTCTCTCTCTCTCTCTGTTGTTTTTTTTTTTTTTTTTGCATGTTGATTTGATATAACAATATCTAGGGGCCAATACTTTATATTTTTCCTTAAAGTTTTCACCTCCTTGCAAAATCTCTATATTTGACCTCAAAACCATGGGTGCAACAGACCATGAGCAAACATGGCAACCGAACGAGAAAGTAAAAAGTTTAGAGAATTTGTGAGACCATAGGTCAGCTCATCATGGCCTAATTTCACAACCCAAATTGGGTTCCTAAACCAACCAACCTAAACTCTCACCACTAGCTCTCGATCTGTACCAAAGAGGGTAAATAAAAATAATTAAAAACATCGAGAAAAATGAGAGAAGAAGAATCATCCTGACTTCCTCATTCTCTGGTCAGAAAAGAACCCACTACAGTCCAACACTATACAGGCACATATCCACCCACAAGGAATCAGATTGACTATAAAAATATTAAATAATGAAGCAAAAAGCTAAGTATATGTGTATATACATAATAATTCCCAAATAGAGGATACTGATATATGTACTGATATTAAAATATTATCAAGTGGACAAAACTATCACCTCTCTCTCTCTCTCTCTCTCATATAGGAAGGCAACACATGGAAACCACCACACATACCATCTAAAGTGTTCGTTCTAGCTTTAAGACCAGGTGCAGGAAAGTGGGTGATTTTCCTCTCTTTGAAGACTCCAAAAGCTTTTTCCCTCCATCCCTTTTTCTCCATCTAAATTCATGGATACAGCTCAGTGGCCACAGGTACAGATACATGTTTTTCTTCCCATGAAATCATGAAAACCTTCTTTTTCTTGGATAATTGATTATATTTTTTGGTTTGGGTTTTGAAGATTTTTTCTTGTTTGATTGCTAGTTTTAAAGTTAACTTTTTCTAATGAGATGATGTTGTTTCATTCAACCCCTCCACTAATCTTTTGAATTTATGTTGCTGTCGTTTAAGATCTTTCATTTGTTCTTGAAAGTACTGCACTTTTTTCTTTCCTTTTCTTTTTTCCACCATACTGATAAAGGAAACCCAAGAAAAAGCTAATATAATTTGTTTTTATTGCTGTTGTAATCCTTGAAAGTGTAAAGCAGCTCTCCCTTGTTTCCTTTATCTTGTTTGTTTCCTACTTTTCTTTCTCTATCTTTGTCTATAATTCTTATGTTTGACAACACTTTTGTTTTGATCATGAAGTTTTGGTTTTTTCTTGTCTTTTCTTTTTTCCCCCCTTTTCTTCTCTTTTGTTTGTTGGATTTCAGGGTATTGGAGTGATTAATAAACCTATGGAAGGTTCAAGGGCTTTGTTAGAGAGGAGGGCAAGGCCACAAAAAGATCAAGCTTTAAACTGTCCAAGGTGCAATTCAACAAACACCAAATTTTGTTACTACAACAATTATAGTCTCACACAACCAAGATACTTCTGCAAGACTTGCAGAAGGTATTGGACTGAAGGTGGGTCTTTGAGAAACGTTCCTGTGGGAGGAGGTTCAAGGAAGAACAAGAGATCAACTTCATCATCATCATCATCACCAGCTTCATCCAAAAAGCTTGCTGATCAAGGGTTTTCACAATCTGCTTCCCAAAACCCTAAGATCCATGAAGGCCAAGATCTCAACCTAGCTTACCCACCAACTGAAGACTACAATAGTACTATCTCCAAATATGTTGAGGTACCCTATAATGACAACAAAAATTTAAACCACCATCCAAATAACCCTAATTCTTCTTCTACTTCATCTCATTTTCAAGCCATGGAGTTTCTCAAGAGTGGGATTACTACTTCAAGGGGATTGAATTCATTCATGCCGATGCCGGTTTTGGATTCCAATACTATCTACTCATCTGGGTTTCCAATGCAGGAATTTAAGCCAACACTTAATTTTTCTCTAGATGGGTTCGAAAGTGGGTATGGGAGTTTGCAAGGGGTGCAACAGAATGGTGGTGCAAGGATCTTGTTTCCTTTTGAGGATTTGAAGCAGCAAGTTTCTAGCACAAGTGAATTTGAGCAGAATAGAGGGCAAGGAGACTCCACTGGGTATTGGAATGGGATGATAGGAGGAGGATCATGGTAAAAAAAGAAAAAAAAAAAAAAAAAAAAGAAGAGAGAGAGAAAGAAAAAGGGAATGGAAGAACAAGAAGAAAGTTGGTGTTTTCTTTCTTTTTCTTTCACATGGTGGGTGACTTGTTTGGAGTTTGATCAAAGCTAACAAATAGGGGTACATGGGTTTTGTTTCTTTGTTTCATTTTTGCACTTTTTGTTTTTTGTTTTTCTTTCTTCTCTCTGCTTCCTTTTTATCTTTTGTCTTTCTTTACTCTTTGGTCAATGTGGATGTTTGGAGCTTATTTTAGGTTTGGCTTCAAAAGGGTGTCATGGAATACCATGTAGAGATAGAGGAAGAGGCCAAGGAAAAAGCCCTGTCATATCTTTTTTTCCTGTGCTTCATCTAGATCAAAGCAACAGAATCCTCCTACTTCTTGGGCTTGCACCATGGTTTGCATTCACATGTTTCTTCTCTATCACAGCAAGGAAGAACTCAGTGACACTCTAGTGTTGTATGCTATAGCTTCTATTAAACTTGCTACAAAATAATGTTTCTTTGTTAGGTAGCAAGACTTGGTGAAATATTTCAAAGTTTGTAAGGAGTTATATATATAGTTAGTCTATAACTAAAAAGACTTTGTTAGATTTGTTTATTTCAAATTGACAGAGATTTTTGTGGGTTGATTGGTAATTATAATTAAATTTCCTTAAAACTCCAAAGTTGAGTTGGAATGATGGCTGTCAATCCTTTCCAGCAAACTTCCTTTCTCTTTTGTTTTTCTTTCTTTTATGCTTTTTGTCAAACAGGTGAGGGGAGGAGTGTGCGTGTCAGGTCTTATCAGCACCCATCTGTGGCCTGAGAGATTCTTCCAGCCATGAAAGCACCTTCATGAAGCAAAGTTCAGATCTAGAGAGTAGAAAGGACCCAAAACAATTAGGTATGACCCCATGAACCATATATTTCACATGGTAGACCACTTTTAGGAGAGATTTTTCAATGCAGGCTAGGCATTATAAAATTACATATAAAGAAATCAAGAGATAAACCCATATATCTTTCCCTTCTCTTTGATCTTTTTTTACTTTAGAAATATAAACCCAATGATCTCTTCTGAAAACCAGTTCACCTGTCTCAACCAATAGCTGACCTAATGATTTCTTTTTATTGCCACTCTGTTTGAAGACCCCATTTACCACATTGTGCCCCATTTGCATGAATTATCATTACTTCCATCCCATATAGTCATATACCCTACATATATATAGATATATTATATTATATGAGAAATAGAAACCCTAGCTTGACTGGCATTTCCTTCCTGGGCTCTGAGTGGGACCCACAAACATTCCTCTTGGCTATTGTGCTGAGGAATAATCATCTCCACTCAGCAAATTAAATCCTCTAGATATATGGAGACCCCCCATTTATTATGGTCTTTTTTTTTTTTTTTTGTGGGTCTTGTGGTGTTTAGTGTTACCACTAGAATCCTTTATAAAATGGTAAATGTAGGTGCAGCACCCTGCTCTGGTGGTCCCTTTCTTGTCAAACTTAGGTACCTACCCTATTAGTCTCTCTTTGAATCTTTTTCTTTTGCGCTTCTAAATTTGTCAAATCCTATTGGAAAAGAAAAATTCCAATATTTTGGCCTCTGTTGTGTCGGTGGCAATTAGGGTTTTTGGGAGTTCAGAGAGGATAGTGTGCAAGTAACATTTGAATTTATTTTTTATTTTTAATCATCAAATGTTTGAATTCACACCTGAAAACAGTGGACCTCTTCGAATGTGAAATAAAAATCACATTGGATAAAGAGGAAAAATAATTAATCGAACCACTCTCAAAATCATAGTCCCCAACGAAGTTTTGATGCCTGTCCACAAACTGAGTGTTACTACAGGGAGAATGATTTTTCTACAGCTTAGTTGATCATGGATAATTGTATGAGCAATACTATTGCAAATGGAGAACTTGTATGAAAAATCTATCATTTGATGTGGCTCATCGTTATAGTATTTTTCGATAGGAGTGCTTCCAAGTTCAATCTGAAGCACTTGGGCAAAGGGCAATAGCACTCTCTCAAGAGCACCAAATAAATTGGAACCAGTGCTTCCAAGCTCAATCGAAAGGCTGATAGTATAGTAGTCTAGTGATATTTGCCTTATTTGTTAAGTAACGGATCTTGAGTTCAAGTTCATAGAAAAACATTGATACTAAAGACAAATCTTAGCTGCCACATCCACTGTACATGATGTGGTGGAAAACTCTATCAAAGAGTGTAATGTGAAAGCATGATATGGACATGTCTATACTTATTTAACATTTGTCCAACATCAAAGCATTCTTGTTTATTTTTTTATTCTTTTAGGGTAGTGGTCGCTCACTTAAGAGTACAAGAAGTTAAAATGAGTATCTTTCACTTTGTAAGATGTAGATACGTGATTACATGAACCAACTGAGTGTTTAAGCTACACCTTTGGTTGAGTTCTCAATGCTACGGTTATGTGTCCAACATGTGTTTAGAAAAAATGGACACACATAATCCAAACCATTTTCAAGAGATCGCATTTAAAAAAAGAAAAAAAAAAAAGCAGAGACTTTTCTTGTGTTTATTTATTTTTATTGGGAACAAAGTACTTTAAAAAATTGTACCATGAGCTTAATAGTAACAAGGTTTTCTAATAATCTTGAAGGATGGATCAAGTGGTCTTTAGGTTTTTTGTCAAGGGAGAGGTTTTGAGTTCAACTCTCATCACTTTTCCGCAAGGTCGATCACCTCCATGAATTGCCTTATAATTATTTGGTATATGTGAGACGAGTGGATTACATATATATGTTTGGGAGGATTAGTTAAGTACAAATGATCTAGAACCTCCTTATATTAAAAAAAACGAAACAAAAACAAAAAAGAAAACATGGTTTTCCAACGTAAGATCCGTTGCCCTATTTTCTCCAGACTCCAAACAGATTCATTCCTTACGTACACCTTCATCCACTTTCTCAATGGACCAAAATACCATCATTGATTATGAGAGAACATCATTTCCTAATAGACCAAACTCCCAATGGATTCATCCCTCGTGTTCACAGTACACATTCTATCCCTTTTGTTAAGACCAAAACAACATCATTTCCTATGAAAGAACAACTTGTGCCACATGAAAACTGCCCTTATTAAAATGACAAAATGTATTTAGTTGAAGGTTCTCCACTAAAAACCAAAAACCAAAACAGTTTGTGAAAAAAAATGCAAAGGGACCGATGGTCCGAGCTAAAGGCTAGATCCTATAAAACCTTGAATGGCATGGTGGCACCCCACCCTATACATGTTTTCCAAAATCCGAATTCAGTAACATTTTCCATTATATGCTATGCTCGAATCAGAAATTTTTTATTTTTTTGGTTGGTTCAATTTTGGACCCTAAATATGCACCCAAGTTGGAACAAATTTATGATTTACCATCCCATTTATTATCCAGCTCTTAACAAATAACTACTGGGGTTAGTCTAATGGTGCGGAGGGGTTGGGTATCGTATAGGATTAAGTTAGGTTAAGGGTTCAAAGTACAAACCCCTCCTGAAAAAAAAAAATTCTTGATGAATCTATTAAAATCCAAATTTTAGGAGTAAAAGTATCCACGTAGCCAAACAGACCCTTCGCCTAAGGTTTCTTTTCCACTGATTCGCTAAGCTTTTTCCATTTGTTCATTCACCCCAAAATGCTTAGCCTAAAACCAGAGACCGTTGCTGGCCCAGCAGCAGCAGCAGCACCATTCTACAATGGTTCCGATAATTTTCAAAAGTCCAACAGCGTCGCCTTTCAAAAGCCAAAACCCATTCACCAACCCATTCATTTTTCTCCTTCAACCAACCAAACCCAGCTCTCCTCACTAGACGGGCCAGTGAATTCGAGTGCTTATGCTTCAATTCTTGAATCTTGTAGATGCCCAAGTTTAGGAAAACAAGTACACGCCCACTCCTTTAAATCTGGGTTTCATGGGCACGAGTTTGTGGGAACTAAGTTACTACAGATGTATGGGAGGTTTGGTTATTTAGAGGATGCGGTTTTGTTGTTTGAGAAAATGCCGGTGAGAAACTTATATTCTTGGACAGCCATTCTTAGTGTGCATGTAGATCATGGGTCGTTTGACGAAGCATTTTTACTCTTTCAAGAACTACAATTTGAAGATATTGGGTTGGAGTTTTTCTTGTTTCCTGTTGTGTTGAAGATATGTAGGGGTCTGGGTGTGGTAGAATTAGGAAGGCAGCTACATGGGATTGTGATGAAGTATCAGTTTGTTTCAAATATTTATGTGGGTAATGCTCTGATAGATATGTATGGTAAATGTGGTAGCTTAAATGATGCCAAGAAAGTTTTGGGTACTATGGCTGAGAGGGATTGTGTTTCATGGAATTCCGTGGTTACGGCTTGTGCTGCCAATGGGATGGTTTATGAGGCATTAGAGCTTCTGGAAAAAATGTCTGAGTCGGAAAATTCAGCACCCAACCTTGTGTCTTGGAGCGCAGTTATTGGTGGGTTCTCACAAAATGGCTATGACAAGGAAGCCATTGAAGTGCTGTTTAGAATGCAAGCAGCAGGGCTTGAACCGAATGCACGGACCCTGGCGAGTGTGCTTCCTGCATGTGCTAGATCACAAAAGCTAAGCCTCGGCAAAGAAATCCATGGCTATATTACAAGACATGGATTTATGTCTAACCCTTTTGTTGTCAATGGATTAGTCGATGTGTACAGGAGGTGTGTTGATATGGGAAGTGCTCTCAAGATCTTTTCGAAGTTTTCAGTGAAAAATGCGGTTTCATTTAATACAATGATTGTTGGGTACTGTGACAATGGCGATATTTCCAAGGCCAAGGGTCTGTTTGATCAGATGGAGATAGTTGGGATCAAGAAGGATATAATTTCATGGAACTCAATGATTTCGGGATATGTAGATAACTTCCTATTCGACGAAGCTTTTAGCCTGTTTCAAGATTTGCTAATGGAAGATGGGATTGAACCTGATTCTTTCACTCTAGGGAGTGCTCTTGCTGCTTGTGCTGATATGGCTTCTTTGAGACTAGGGAAGCAGTTACATTCACATGCCATTATTAGAGGCTTGCAGTCCAATCCTTTTGTGGGTGGAGCATTGGTAGAAATGTACTGTAAATGTCACAATCTCATGGCTGCTCAGATGGCTTTTGATGAAGTAGCTGAAAGGGATAAACCAACATGGAACGCTTTGATCTCTGGCTATGCCCGCTGCAATCAGATTGAAAATATTCAAACTCTTCTTCAAGAGATGAAAGAAGATGGTTTTGAGCCAAATGTGTATACATGGAATGGTATTATTGCAGGTCATGTGGAAAATGGCCACCACGAGTCAGCTCTACAGTTATTCTCTGAGATGCAGACTTCAAATTTGAGGCCTGATATTTACACTGTTGGAATAATTTTACCTGCTTGCTCAAGGTTGGCAACGATTGAGCGAGGCAAGCAAGTTCATGCCCATTCAATCAGATGTGGGTATGAATCAGATGTCCACATTGGAGCAGCCCTTGTGGACATGTATGCAAAATGTGGAAGTATAAAGCATGCACTGATGACTTATAATAGGATCTCAAACCCTAATTTGGTGTCCCAAAATGCAATGCTTACTGCATTCGCCATGCATGGACATGGGGAGGAGGGAATTGCGCTCTTCCGAAAAATGCTGGTTGATGGTACTAGACCAGACCATGTGACATTCTTATCGGTTCTTTCTTCTTGTGTTCATGCTGGATCAGTTGAGACAGGTGATGAATTCTTTCATTTGATGGGGTATTATAATGTCAGACCCACATTGAAACACTACACGTGTATGGTTGATCTCCTAAGTCGTGCAGGGCAGCTAAATGAAGCTTACGAGCTAATTAAGAATATGCCCATGGAGCCTGATTCAGTGGTTTGGGGTGCTTTGCTTGGAGGCTGTGTTATCCGTGGAAATGTAGAGTTGGGAGAGATTGCAGCAGAAAGGCTTATAGAGTTGGAACCAAATAATACTGGAAATTATGTTCTGTTGGCAAACTTATATGCTTATGCAGGAAGATGGTGTGATCTAGCTAGAACAAGACAAACAATGAAGGATAGAGGAATGCAAAAGAGCCCTGGATGCAGCTGGATCGAAGACAAAGATGAGATTCATGTGTTTCTTGCCTGTGATAAATCTCACAAGAGAACAGAGGAGATTTATGCTACTCTGGATAATTTAACCCTCCATATGAGAAAACAGGGTCTAGATATGGTCTATAGCTCCAAGATGATAGCATGAAAATTTCTGCTTTGTATTATATATAGTTTTCGCTCTTAAATTCTGGAAACATTCCTCCCAGCTAAATCACAATACAAAAGGCAAAGGAAAAATACATGGCTGAAAAAAGGCACTTCATGTCTATCTTCTGGACAACAATGAAAAATGCCTGAGAGACTGAGAGTACCACCAACGTCAAAAGAAATATTCTAATGTTCAAGTTCAGTACAGGTCCAGTGACTCAAGCACCCTGCGAGCTTGGATGTGTAGAGCCATCAATCTCTGCTCTGGATCGAGGGTTGAGCCAAATTGACTTGCTGCCCATATCAAGGAGGCAGATTTCTCACCCAAAAGTCGCCTTATGTCTTCGTGTACAGCTGCCATGGGAGAACTTTCCCTCCCATTTACATGTCCAATAAGTAGTAGCAAGAACTCTCCACATTTCAATCTAATCAAGATAAAAATTTGTTCATTATTAGTAAATGTTGACCTTATCTAGTCATCAAATCTTATATTTATATATTTTCCAAAACCAGAATATATAAGTAAAATTAACATGTCACAGTGAACATACAACACAGAGCATAATGAAAGTAAAAATGATTTTACCTCACCATCAGGGACGTAACTCATAACAAAAAAAAAATAAAGAAAACAATCAACTAGTACCAAGTATAAGCATTACCTTAGATTTTCATCAACTTGCTTGTCTCTAATAAGTTCTGCAACTTCCTCAATGCCATTACATGCCTCAAAATCCTGGTGAATGATTTACAATATAGTTCCATGTATCATATAAAAGAATGAATATATGAAAGACTTATTTACTTGAAAAAACATATAAAAGTCCCAGGTAAAAATAAACCTTCCAAAAAATGAAGAAAGAAAAGAAATCCTTACGAGTCATAATGTTTCAGTGCCTCAAAGGACCACACTGAAATCTTTTTTCTACAATTTCTATAACATTTCCACAATCCAGAAGAGTATTTAAACATGCAAACCAATAATTTTGCTAATAAACAGTTATACAATAAGGTCAAAGGAAGTACATAAGTTTTTTAGATACAGATAACCATTTTTTTAGACTTGTTTCTACAATGTGCTCCCAGTTCCTTCCCTAATGAGGAGAGGCAGAGGACGCAACTGACCAATTTTTCTTAGATTAGAATGTGTGATATCCCAAAAGGTCTGAGTTGCCTCAAGGATTTCTCTTTAATTTGAGGTGGGTGGTCCCTAAACCTTTTTCCGGCTAGGTTTGCTCACTATAAAAAGAATCCAGGATCACAAAATTGTCTAATTTTGACATAATTGATGTGTGCAAAAATGTCAGATTTGCCATATTTCAGTTTTCAAATAATGTATGGAGCATTTATTAGTATTATTTGCTTCTGGTTTTGATCTCGTAGTCAGGGTTGTATTTTATTTATGTTCTTGCTTATTTCCCAAACAATTTTTCCTTGTCCTCCACTTAATCTTATGAAGTCATTAATTTCTTACTGACATAAATGTATACACACTTGAAATTCAGGTTGAATTAAAATACTGAAATGTTGGCTTTCATTGCCACAATATGCAATGGTATAGATGACCATATAGCTATAGCAGGTGAAGATCACATCTAAAAGGTCAAAATCAAACCTAGGAAGTAGCATACATCATAATCAATGAACAGATATTCCACAATCCCCTAAAACAAAACAATTTGAGAGCTTTTCTTTTGGTATGGTTTCATTCAAATAGAACAAAAGCTGCAACTAAATATACACTTTTGTCAACTAATTTTTCATAGCTTAACAATTAAGTACTTTATCAATGTAATATTTCAAACTTTCAACAAAGAAGTCTAAAGGGTTACAAACAAGACACCTACATATTAAAAAATCATACAACCATGGAGTAAATTTGCAATACACAGATTAAATTTCCATTAACCAAAACAGGAATGTCAAAATAAGGTACTGTTTTAGCAATAGTCAGCATCCCAATACGCATATGACGTGAATTGATTAGTCAATACATTGAAACAAAAAACTATTATTGAACAGTCAAATCCCTATTTCAATTATAGAATATGTATAAATAACTAAACCACATAAGAGATAACATACCATTTGATTGGCTGATGAATCCAACATTATTGAGACTAAAGCATCCAAGCATACGCCTTGCTCAAGTGCTCCTCGAGTTGATACTATATTCATCAAGACCTGCATGATATACACTACTTTAATTGACGGTCAAATTCCACACATTACACACACCTAACCCCCCCCCCCCCCCCCCCCAAAAAAAAAAAAAAAAACAAATAAAAATGGAAAGAAACTTACTAAATAAGGGTGAATACATCTAACGAAGTTTGAATAGCCAAGAATAAGAACATAAAATTTATAAAGAATAACTGCGAAACTAATATTGATAAATCCTTGGCACATGAAAATTTTGAGAAGTTGGAATTGAGGTTCCTCAGATATGACAAGAGGCAGAAGAGAATCACTTAGATGAAATGAATGTTAAACAAAAAGCTAATGAATCTTACAAACACAGCTGATAATAAGTTGGTAACTACATCCAGCAACAATCATGCAAGGCAGCTTCAAACATTCTCATTAGGTCAGTAGTTAGAGAAAAAACCGACAGTCCAAAAACTGGTTAGTAGAAATCAAACAGCTTGTAACCTATGAGTAATTAAGTACTAAACAGTGAACCACTACTTCATTCATTTTTCAATCTAATCCTCTATTAGGGCTTCTTTTTGCAACAAATTTCAGTCATCTTAGATTATACATGGTTGCTTGCATGAGTTAGTGGATGTTTGGGAATGCAAGGAATGGAGATCGGCCACATAATGAGGAGGTTGTCGCTTTTTACTACGTTGTCTCAACAAAAGGAAGAAATTGGAAAATTTTCATGGCACCGACAGTTTTAAACTCACATCATCAACTTGAAGGCTGTTTCCCATGTGCATCGACGCCCTTGAATCACCAAGTTCTTTTGTTGTTCCCAAAGTAAAGATTTTTATTATATTTTGGTGTGCAGCTCGAACTTTATAATTCCTATTAAGTTGTTATCTTTCATCTTTCACCCATTAAAAAAATGTTCTGCAATCCCATATATTGTATTTTTTTTTTCTTGAATCACTTCAGTATTCAAAGCTTCTGAATCAACAAACAATCATTCAAGGAAAAAAATACACAATAATGGAAGCATTATATATATGTGTGTGTGTGTGTGTGTGTGTGTGTGTGTGTGTGTAGAGAGAGAGAGACCTCGATAGCCTTATGTTGATGGGCCAAAACTGTACTCTCTCTATGGAGCAGACAACATCCTTCCAAAACTCGAAGCGCAAGTGCAACTTCAGCATCAGTTGAAGGACTGGTAATCTTCATAGGTTCTACACCAAATATATGATTCAAATTTTCGACTATATCATCCTCTGTCTCTTTTAACGAATTTTGAAACAGAACGGGAACCACTGTTACAAACCAAAGAAAACCAGCATTCATGATTTAAACTCCAAATCATATACGAAATAATTCCCAAGTAATAAACAACTAGGCACAATTTGATCAGACGGAATTGGGGGCCTTTGGAAGTGGAATTGGTCCTCCAATTCCAATTCCATCATTCAAATTCCAATGAAACATAAATAACTATATTTTGAACAACAAAATAAACTAAATAAAAGCGCACACACACAAAGACACAAAATTTTCCATTTCTTTTCCTCCATTTTCTCTGCAACCAAACAAACAGAACATATACCAAATGCAGAGAACTCTTAAAATCGAATAATGTAATTCAGAAACCCTAAATCGTAGGAAGCAGAAACCTTGGAGCTCGGGAATGGATTGGCTGTGGCAGAAGAGGTTAATCGTTGTGTCAGACTCGGCGACTGATCGGAGGAACTTGAGAATGCTGCGGAGTCCACGGACTCGGAGAAATGAGAACTCAGCCCGTGCGTCTCTGAGTCCGGTCCGGAGGGCGAGCGTGACCTCCCTGTAGAGTCTCTGCTTGTTGAGCGAGTTCACCAGCTCTCCGACAGCCTTCGCCGGAGATTCCGACTGTGGGTCAGATTCCGGCGCGTTCAAACCCTCGCTCCAAAACGCCTTCTTCAAATACATTCTCTGAATCTCCCCTGCCTCCCTCTCTGTCCTCTCTCCCTGCGCTCTGATGGTCTCTCAGTGACGAGCTTGAGGATGGGCTTCGGGCCGGACTTAATGGATGGGCTGAGGTCTAAAGGTTTGGACCACAGTTTAAGTAAGACCCAGATCATTAGCCCAACTCATTTCCAGACTTATTTATTATTTATTATTTATTTTTATTTTTGGCCTTTTGCCTTTTGCTAAATAACTAGTTGGTACACACATGCGTTGCACGTGAATATTTTTGGATTATAAAATAAATATTTCATCAATGGTATACGAATTTATGCTAAAGTGGACCATGTAAATTGTCTTTAAAAGAAGAGATTTTTGTAATGGGGAAAAAAAAAAATTAGTGCCAAAACTAATAAATTAATTAAATGTGTCATCAATAACTTAAATAAATATAAAAAATATATGTAAATTTCAGTTGTACACTTGCCTATCAAAAGGATATTTTTCATGGCTCTGTCAGTGTGTGTGTGTATATATATATATATATGTTTATTTTTGTAAGGAAAAAGCTAAATAGTTTAACCCTTTTTTTCGAACTTGTTTGGCAACTAACTTAGTTATTTACTTATTTCAAAGAGTAATAATTTTTTTAAAAAATTATTTCATAAATAAATTGAACAAATAACATCGTGTTTAAATTCAAAAAATAAGATATAAATTAAAATAAATGTCATCCAACTCATTGAAAATATTATTCTATGAGTGGGGAAGTTAGGTTTTTTTTATAAAACTTTTTTATAATATAAAAACTTAAATGAAATTATGATAAATATACTTATTTTTAAAATTTTCTCAATGAAAAATGTGCTTACTAAAACATGGGAATCCTCCTGGGTTGTCCTCTGTTGAGATGATGCTCTATTGACCAGATAAGGTAGAATTTTTAACATCGTTACATATAGGATTTGGTTTTCTTAATGCCAGTTTTTTATAGTCTAGGAACCTCATTGGGTTTTATTATATTATATTTTAATAAAAGGTTCTATGTAAGAAAACAAACCAACTCCAAAAATAAATAATTAAATAAAAGAAACGTATCCTCATAAAATATTTGTGAATCACGATTTGTCAAAAACTTACACCAAAAAAATAAAATAAAAAAAATACTCAAAAGTAATAATATCTAACAGAACGAAAATAGAACCCTACTACATTTGCAAGGAATCTTGTAGGTAGGGCATTCAATAATAATAGAAGTAAGAGAACCAAAGTTACAGAAATATATGAAGTACTTGACCCACATGGAAAACAGTATTTTATATAGCAATTAGAACAAACCCTAAAACCCTATATTTCGAAAAAGAAAAGAAGATGAAGGCTCTATTAAAATAAGTTGAAGTTACTCTTAATGGAGAAAGTAAAATTTAGAATTCCATTATTAATGAATAGATGATATATGTTATGAAATAGAGTTAACTTACAATTCTGAGTTTTATTTATTTATACAAATTATAGTTTCCTTAGAATTCCTATTTATGTATGTGTTTTATATTTCTATATTTCCTATATATGTAGAAGGGTAATTGTGCATTTAAAATTTAAAATAAGGGTATATTAGTCAATCAAAAGTTTTTCTCACATTCAACTTTTTATAGGTAATATATCTATATATATATGGGCACATGTGCCTTGCACATGAATATTATTTAAATAAAAAAAATTATAAATTCTATATCTATATCTATATATATATATATATATATATATATATATATATATATTGAACATGAAAATCTAATTATTTGTTACTTTTGTGTTAATTTAACTTATTAGAATAAACGCTCAACACAATAGGTCAAAATTCCTTCAATTGTTAGGAGTTATGGTAAGAATAAAAAGTTAGCTAGAACACATGCATAGTAGTGGAGGCTGTATAGAATTTATAAAGTGAATATAAATTGTGTTATCTTTTTTCCTTCTTTTTTGCTAGAAAATAAGCATTCTTAATTGGTTAGATATAAAACATTCTTGATTGGTTAAATATAGGAGGCAAATAAATATTTAAAATTTAAAATAAAGATGTAATGGTCAATCAAAAGTGTTTTTAAAGTATAAACTTTTATAAGTAGTATAGATATAATATAATTTAATATGTGATACAAGAGCATCTTTGAGGGAGGTAGCAAAAAAAACCAAAAAAAAAAAAAAAAAGTAACAAATCTGTCGTTTGCTACCTTATGTGGGCTGTGGCAATTTGCTACTTCAATTTGAGATGTGCATTCCAAAGGGAAGTAGCAAACATAATTATTTTATTTTTATTTTCTATATTTTATATTTTTGATGCTTTTAAATATTATTTAATTTATTTTTTTAATAAGTGAAATCAATCCCTCATAATATAGTTTTTCTTACTTTTTCTATAAAAAAAATTCTCAATTTTATTTTTATATGATATCATCATCTACATTTTTTTTTTTTTTTTTTTGTTCAGTTAGAGATTGAAAAGAGAGTGGAGATCGAGATTTTCATTTTATTTTTTTTCCTCATTTCTTTGTTTTTTTTCCTTTTTCTTTTCCCCCTCCCTTCCCATCAATAACCAAATTCAAGCAAAATAATAATAATAATTATCATATACATATGTGACTCATTCCAACAATTTCCACATTACAATCAAAACACATTCAAGGGTTTTCCTAGTCTACCCAAAATTCTCGAAAACAACCACCCCCAACCACAAACAAATTTAGCATTATATGAATTCTCACCAAATTTCAAGAAATACATAATAAAAGTATAAAATACTCACGCAACAACCCCTTGAGATCCGGTATCATCTCCATAATGTGGATATTTGGTTTGTGACTACGCTGGGAAGTAGGTGTGCCTCTAATAGGCCATTCTCGTTTGCTAGAGAATGAGAGGAAGAGGGAGATACAAAGTCAACGTACTTTAGGATTATATGTATAGTATTAAATAGAATATTTGATTTAGGGTTTCCTTTGAATTCCTATTTGTGTTTTATATATTAAGGTATGTGTTTTAGAATATATTAAGGTATGTGTTTTAGAATTATAGTTTCCATACTACTATACTTCCTATATATGCAGAAGGGTAGGTAGTTGTGTATTTAAAAATTAAAATAAGGGTATATTAGTCAATCAAAAGTTTTTCTTACATTCATCTTTTTATAGGTAGTATAGATGTTTCCCATTCCCCCTATGGGATGAGCATAATCCTTGTGATTAACTCATTCGAACTCAAGGAATATGAACGTTGGAATCCGAGACCTCTCCCTTATTTGAGGAGGAGAGATACTATTAGGTTACAAGATCTCACCTCACATCCACATATAAAAACTCGGGTTGTGGAATTAAATTCTGATATTTGAATTTTGATAAATTTTTCATTCAGAGTGGTGTTACATTCACTATCTTTCTATAAGTTCAAAAAATAATAATAATAATAATAATTTTTTATTAATTAATCGTTTGTCATTAGCACATCCTGTAAAACTTGTGGGAAAATTATTGAGTATCTTTTTTCATTTTTCTATTCTGATATTTGAATTTTGATAATTTTTTCATTCAGAGTGGTGTTACATTCACTATCTTTCTTTAAGTTCAAAAATAATAATAATAATAATTTTTTATTAATTAATCGTTTGTCATTAGCACATCCTGTAAAACTTGTGGGAAAATTATAGAGTATCTTTTTTCATTTTTCTATCGTACATGATACATCCAACCTTGTTTGGATGTCATGCTTGCACCATTTAACTTCAATGGCTTCGGCAAAAGTTGGCAATTTGAATGATTGCAGCAATGTTTCCCAAACCATTTTCATTTCTGAAATTAAAAACGATGGAAACTAGTTTTATAAATGTTTTCAGTTCTTAAAGGGGCTAGTATTTCTCAAAAGGCCAAAAACTGCTTTTTAATGGGTTTTTTTTTTTTTTCCTTCTAAAAACTAACCCTTGTCATAAAACATTTTTGAACAACAGTTTTTGAAAACACTATGCCAATGCAAGATCACCATTCTCACTATGTCACTTCATTCTTATGTCCACGTTACATGCATCTTTTGAGGCATCCCTGGCCGGTTCTACTGAGGTCTCAACATATAGTTCATGTTTCTATACTCTTCTCCTTTTTCTTGATCAAGAGAGAACAAAGAAACACACTACTGTTTATAGCAAATTCAATAAGAATCGTCGAAAGCCCTGCTTGTTTCATCAATATTGCCTGCCTTCTATAAATCCAACAATCCCTCGAACAAAAGAAACAACAAACCTATATGAGGATTGGAAATCCCATCAAGTTCAGGTTTGCGGAACTTATATTGAAGTAGCTGCAACTTTTTCTAACATGACCTGAGGATCCCTCACAACCATTAACTTGAATGATCCACAAACGATGTTATACTAACATACCCATTACTAGCATGATCCACAAAGGACATAATCCTTGATTAAACATGCAAAAATGCTGCCACTGAATCGGAACCATACATGCAAAAGGTATTAGTTCTCATAAAATAAATATATAAATAAAAAGAGGAAGAATAAAGGGAAAAAAACTACTGATCAGGGTTGACTTGTACAGCATCATACAATTTGCATCAAAGTATGCAGGGGCCAGAAATTTGAAATTCTGTCATCGCATTCGTAAACATTTAACTAAGATGTTACATTCAGCAGGTATATTATATATATATATATATAATCCTGAAAATGCTGTACAATTTGACCATGCTTTCCAGAAGAGCATCTCGGTTGAACCAAGTTTTCCCGTGTCCCACTCTCGCCCCTTCACAACCTTAAATAGTTAAATCATTGCAAAACCTTAAATAAAATAAATAAATAAACAAATGAATGCTACCAGAGTTGACTGCATTTTTCTATCTAAAATTTGGAAAACTTCCTCCTTGATTAGAATATCACTTCATCTTTTAACCAAATCAACCCTTACAATCCATCAGTAGACTAGAGGATAGATACAAAGAAGAGAAAATTCCAACTTGAACATGTTTTCTAAAAGAGCACCTTGGTTAAAGCAGTTCTTCTTTTGTCTCTCCCCTCCCCACATTTTACAACCCTAAATCATTGCAAACCTATAGAAATCCAAATGAATGCTACCACAGTAAACTACATTTCTCTAGCATTTAGAATTTGGAAAACATGGTCGTTGATTAGAAGATCAGTTCGTCTTCTAATCAAACCCTTACAATCCATTAGTATCCAGGAGGATAGATCAAAAGACGAGAAACTCCCAACTTGAACACGTTTTCTACAAGAGCAACTCGGTTGAACCAGTTATTCCCTTATCCCTTCACATCCCTCCTCTCCTCCTCCTCCTCCTCTTTCTCTACAATCCTAAATCATTGCAAATTCTTAGAAATCAAAATGAATGAAATCCATCGATAGCCAAGAGAATAGATAAAATGGAGGCTGAGAATCAACTACATTTCTCTAACATCTAGAATTTCGAAAACTTGCCCCTTGATTACAGAATCAGGTCAGCTTCTAATCAAAACCCATAAGATGCTCCATTAGTTGCCATGAGGATGGACAAAAAGAAGAGAATTTTCAGAATCATACAACCATTCCAACCCCAAATAATAGTAATATTCTACTTATTGTTTTCCTTCATCCAAAGTGTTTTATCTCATAATAAGGAATTAACATACTTGAATAATACCACAATTTTATTAACATAAAAATCAATAATCCAATAATCAACTTCCAGACATAGCACATGGCAACATTAAACACTGAGAAACAATGACAAATTTCAAATGGGTGAGAAGTTTCTGTACAAAATGTGACATTAGGAAAGCATTAACACACTTACAACAACACTGGGACAAATGAATTATGAACCCTCACCAGGATAGTTTTCCTTAACAATCTTCGACTTCTCGAGTATGAACTTCCCTTCCTTGTACTTCTGTGATGCCTCATAAGCTCGTTCATACTTCCAACCCAACATCTCATGGCAGTCAGCGCAAGAGATATCAGCAACAGTGTGGAGACCAGTCATGAGATGCCTATCTTCTTTGGGCCCTACAATAATGTTCATCGCATGCGAGAATAGAAATGCACGGCCATTTCTTCCCTAAGAACAAATATTAAAGGAAAATAAATGTAGGAGACATTCTTCCCAAAACTTATATCAAAGTCAAGAACCAAAACAGCATCATCATTGAAATGCCAACAAAAGCCACAAAAAATATGCTAATTGTTACAAACCTAAGACAGAGAAATCACAAATTCTACTCAGTTCCTTTGAGATATCTACAGGATGTAAAAATACATACATACATACAAATATGTGTGTGTGTATGTGTGTGTGTGTGTAAGCAAAGTTATCTTCTTCCCATATAATTCCAAGGCATGAAAACCTCACTTCCAAGTTGATTATATATAAAATGCAAAATCTCCGTAGATGGGTCTCTCATCATTTTCAGGAACCAGAAAAGATGATCATTGAAATTTCAACAAAAGCCACAAAAAAGTGTGTTAATCGTACTGACCCTAGAGCAGCAAAATCATAATTCAACTCAATTCCTTTCAAAATAAGTATAGGATGCATATTTATATATATAAAGCAAGGTTCTCTTCGTCCCATATAATTTGCAAGGCATGAAAAACCTTAATCCCAGGTTGGTTATATATAAAATGCAAAATCCCTGTACATGGGTCTCTCATCGTTTTCAAGGGCAATCAGTTTCTTTCTTCATAAAATAACTCAAATTTCTAATTGGGTTTTATCCAAGGGTGAACTCTTCTTAATTTAATGTTAAAATACAAAGCTATACACCACAAACAGATAAAGAGGCAATTTTTCTTATTTGATAATTAATAATAATTCAGATATAATTTGGAGATCAAAGAGCTTCACCTGAAAAGCCTTTGAAACTATATCATCATGAAGGGACACATGATTTCTACAATTATAACAGCTATACAACTGCGGCCCCGCGAATTCCGCCATTAAACCAAAATTTCAGCTCTAAAAAACTTACTGCTCCAAAAAAAAAAAAAAAAAAAAAAAATCTATATATCAATTACAAATAGAGCATAAAAGGGAAAGAGAAGGAAACCCTAAAATACAATATGAATCCATGAAATCAACACATAATAAGCATAAAAGGGAAAGAGACCATAAGTTTTCTTTTACCTGCAACAAACTTGATGGTGATTTGAGACACTGCAACAAAAGATAAGAAACACAGATAGTCTTAGGCGTGCAAGGTTAGACCAAAGTCGAATATACAAGATGGAGTAAAAACTGCATATAAAGCAATTGAAAAAACAAACAAATGGGTGTGATAGAGACAGGATTGATATGTAAAGTAAACAACAAGAACATCACATTAATCAATATATAGTAAGATATATATATATAGAAAAATTAAGTACCATTTATACAGTGAGAGAAAGGTAAAGAAGAAAACCCATTAATTTAATGAATATTATAATGGTAATGGATGAGGATCTGAGCTGTAAAAATCAAAACCCAATTCAATAGTAGGAATAAAAATAAACAAAGCAAACAAAGAAAAAAAAAAAAAAAAGGTGAAAATTCAAGGAAGTCCTTATTCTTTGCTTGGAGTTTGAAGAATAGAATTTTTTTATTATTATTATGACCTACTGCTATAAAACTTGAGAAAAGATGAAAGAGGAATTACATCAATATCTATATATTGGCAAGAGTGCTGTGTGTGTATACATATGTATATATATATATATATATGTATGTATGTACATCAAAGTCTCAGTTGCTTTCAATCCTAACCTGACCAGCCTGACCAACATGCCCAGTGGATCATGGTTCCCACTCTAGAATTTGAAGAGAGGGACAGAGAGACCTGCACTCCGGCCCGTCTTTTGTGTTGATGACTGGATTAGGTGGGTGAGATGTAGGCTGACGCGTGCCGCCGGCGCGTTTTCTTGGTGGGTCTTATGCGGATAAGGATGGCAATGGATATGGGTTCATGGGTTTATGCAAGACCTCAGTCCCCATCTACTACTTTTTTTATTTTTTATTTTTTATTTTTTATTTTATTTTATTTTATTTTGATACAAGTCATACAACAAGAAAGTAAATTGAAAAGAAAAATGCTTCTTTAACTATTTTTTGTCACCCATCTTTATCACTCATTTTATAAATCAAAACTATATAGATTAAAGTAATCATGTAAAATTTAGTATGAAATAAAGAAAAACTACCACATATAAATATATGAAAGAATATTGGTGAAATATCGTTACTCAAACAAAAAAAACCTAACCCCATTGCTTTTGGTTCTTAGCCAATTTATTATGGATGCTCACCTTCTCTATAAACAGTTGCTTTATACACAGCATCCACGGTTTCGGACTAATCTTATAGGATGGATGGTGTAATTTATAGGAAGAATTTTATCAAAAGCATAGAGGAATGCACCACTAGCCATTATAGTGGTAGTACCAACGGTGGCTAAGGATTTAGATAGTGGTACGTCTAGTGATTGATTCCTTTTCAACATAACAAAAAGAAAAAAAATTCATAAAGGATGAGAAATGTTGAATATAGTTGCGAAAGTCTGATCGTGATAGTATGTGTCATGTATATGCGTGTATACAAACTGCGATAGTTTGAGCAACAAGTCCAATAATAAAAACTATGATTAATATCTCTCCTAAATAGGAACATGACAAAACAAAATGTAAGATTTTCAACTTTAATTATGATAGAAATGAAAATTTGATGTCAAATCCGAAATGAAAATAAGATTGGTTTAAAATAGGCCTTATTAAGGGTCAAATTTGGAAGGGAACTCATCCCAAACCCGCTCCTTCGACATCTCCGTTGCGTGTTGTTGAAAGGCGATGAGGTGCGCGTGGGGTTTGCATCGGACCTACGGCATTGGTGATTATGAGATTCTACAAGAAACACCCTACTAGTCAAAGGGTACGTGTGACTCCGACTCTAAGGTTGGATTTTTCCCTAGCTTGGTGTGGAAAACCGTAATCTATGGCGTAAGGTTAAACTATGTGCTTCTTTGGCCATGTTTGGAAATTACAACTTTGCATAAAATAATTCTCAAAACATAATTTTGGAAAATGCCAAGAAATTCTGCGAATACATTATTTCTAGTGGTTTTATTTGAAAATAAAACATGCTCTTTGGAATGACTTATTTTATAAATAAAAAAAATTACAAAATAATTTTTAAAAACATATCCGCAAACATTCTCTCATGTTCTTTTTTGTTTTTTTAACTCTAAGAAAAGGAAATTGTTTGTTGAGTATATGGCCCAGCAAGCCCTATACCGCTTACAAATTCTATGGCCCGTTTAGCGTTGAAGAACAAAAGAAATAGAAAGAGAATGCTGAAAATTGTGAGGCTAGAAATGCTACTTTTTAAAAACATTTTAAAGTTTTTTTTTTCTTTATTTCATTTCCATTCCATCAAGATTTCTAAAATGGAGGGCCTACTTCCAAACCAATTTTTACTGCATCTACACCCCTAATTTTCATAAAGATTTTTTTTTGTTACAATGAGAAAGATTTGAACCTCTAATCTATTTTATTCTACTTTTACCCTTTGTCTCACCCACCCTCATCAGTAGGTTAGTCCAGTTGCTTTTTCATAAAGATTTGCACAAACTTAAAGCTCTTTAAACAAATTTTTTTTTATTATTTAATTTTATAAAAATTAGCTTGGTGAATGGTGTACATTTTGAATATTCTCTGGACCAGTTGTTATGGGAATGTTGCAATAAATTGGAAAGGACCAGAAAGAGGAAAAAAAAAGAGAAAAAGTCCAAAAGAAAGACAAACTTAACAAGCAACAAGAAAATACGGTAGATGAGACCTGAATCACATGTTTGTGTTCCTTGAGTCCGTAACTTTCGGGCACTCGGCTGCAAGCCAAGACTTCAAGACCCACAGAGCAGGGCAAGGATTTTCAAAGGGACACGCCAAATTGACTTTACCAGTTCCAATTTTGTTTCATCATCCTTTCAAAGCGTCTCCATTATGTGATGGATGGTGCCATTACTGAAAATTGGAGCCATTTGCTGTCGTCTGAAAAATTTTATTGTCATGATGATTATCATTTTTTTGAATTTATTGCATTCGGCATTCGGCATCCGGCATTCAGCATTCGCAACGATGAGTCTAACAATGCATTTGAATGGTTCTGTTTTAGAGATACTGGTTTCCTCCAGGTTCATCAACAGAACCAGTTGTGGACCTCCTCTTGCGGCTATGGCTTGGGCATGACATCTATGGCCGCATCTGAATACTGGGCTATTAGCCTATTAGAAATGGGTTAGTTTTCGGAGTTGGTGCTTGGACAATGCCTTCTGCACTCATGTATCACATGTGCGCGTTCGCGTGTTGTTTACTTGAAAAGAAAAACACAACATCACATCTGTATGTTTGTGCGTTTTATTAAGTACTCAAGACATCATCACTCTTTCAAAAGTGAAACTGAAGAGTTTTTCCTTTTTATTATTATTATTATTTTTAATTTATTTATTCAATGAGGTAACCCTTTAGAAAAACTCTGATCCATATAAAAACCTATTACTTATATGAACTAGATAAGTTAAAAGGTCATGAGAATCACGAAATTTTGTATGGAAAACCCTAGAGAGGTTTAACAACTGTCTTTTGCTTCTTGAGACGTAATTTCTCTAACGCGTTTTTAACTTTGAAGGAAAAAACATAATCTCACATTGCTTGGGAAAATGTATATGTGTGATAAACGCATTATCACTGATGTAGGACAATTTCAAAACATGTAAAAGAGATAAAGAAGTAAGAAAAGAAACTGAATCCTAGGAGTTGGCACCTAAAAGTGTTTGAAGTTGGCACCAAAAGTTGGAAAAATCTAAATTTTAATTCATTATAAGCTGCAAATTAAAAAGAATATTGGAACCCTTATATAGGGATTTCAATTACATCAAAATAAGAAATTATTTAACCTTAAAGTCTAAAAAATAAAAGAGACAATTTACTATTATTCCATAAATAAAATAAGTAATTAAACTTGTAATATAATCTTAATCTTCTTAAGTTAATAGGTTGAATAGGACCATCCTATCGAACCATGTCTTCTGTACCCATCAATCACTCTTCCAAAAGTGACAGTAAGGAGTTTGCATCCAAATTGAAGGAGACTCCAAAATAGTATCACAGGTACAAGAGGCCCACCCCAGCTTGGGCTCCTTGGAGTCTCAGGACCTAACCCAGAAGACATCACGAAGCTTCCACTCAATTTCCAAGTAATCAACATCAACCATATCTGCAAAAGGCAAATAGAGCAGTGGAAAATGTGGCAAGTCTAGGGTAGGGAGGCATTGTTGCTATCACCTTGTCATAGTGTTAATTGGAAATATTATCATAATTTTTTCTGATCAAGACAGAAAAATGAATAAATAATTTTTTTTATAAAAAAAAAAAAACCATAGAAATTGCCAAACATAAGTCCATCAACAATACAAGAAATTAAATTTGATCCGGTTGTTAACATCATTTCGTGGGCGTTAAACATAATAATATTTGTTGAGGAAAAATAAGTCATTATCATGTTAAAACCTACAAATACTGAACCCAAGAGTATGATTCTTGCAATTTTTTTGTTTGGGAGAAAGGTTAGCATAGTTTATGGATTGAAAGTGATTTCTCGGCCTGTTATTTCCTCCCTGCAGAATTATACATTTAAGCCTCTTTGGCCTTTGTTAAATGAATGGTGAAACTGTCTTTCTTTTATTAAAAAGATGAATGTGGTTTTTTTTTTCATATCTATAGAGAAGGTAATTCTATTGCAGACAAAATAGCTAATTTGGCTCTCAATTTTTCTAATCTTACTTGGTGGCATGTAGATTCTGGTGTTGTTCCTTCTAAGTTTGCTAGAGATATGTTGGGGCTTCTTTTTTATAGATTTGTTTCTTAAGCTCTTTTTTTAAGTTGGTTTTCTTCTTGTTGGAGAGTCTTCGAATGCCTTTTTATTCCTTCCTATGTGAGCTGGATTGTGGCATTATAAGCCACCAAGACCAGACAATTTGGTTTTTGTTTCTTATCTCCTTGTATGCTTACTTATTTATTTTAGTTTTCTTTTTTTCAATAAAATTTGGAGCTGAAAGCAGATGATGGTGAGTGCTTTGCATGCCAACCTAGTTGGGATTTTTTGTTCATCTTTGATACTTTTAGCTCTCTTTTTGGATTTAAAAATAAATAAAAAAGAAAAAAGAAAAGACCCAAACCACAACACATTGCTCCCCTATTCAAACCCACAGCATCTCTCTCACATATACAAATCACATGAGAAAATGAGTACTAAATTTTGAGATGCATGTTAGATATGTAAAGGTGCACAAAACTCCACTCTTAAGGATGGCATTCCCCATATAAATGCTTTCTTCAAATCAAGTTTTCCATGGACCCCAACATTTCCTTCATCAACCTTCCCACAAGCACATTTTGGTTCAGTCCTATAAATTTTCCATGGGAACAATAAGAACATATCCCCTGTAAAGCTCTACATGAGGCATAACTGAAGGAATGTAACTTTTTCCATCAATTAATTTTTATCAGGGCATCAGTACTTTGAATCTGTAATGGTTGGATGGCCCTATAAAACACAACAAAGTAGCTTAGAGTAAGAAAGATTAAACCTGAAATTAGTCGCGGCTTTAGTAGCTACAAAAATTGGACTGTAAAACCAAATATAAGAATCCAAGTGAATACGACAATTCCAAATCCCAAGTGTCCTCAATGTGACAGCATTTCCATCTGCACCAAAGACCCAAAAAAATAATTAGTAGCCTAAAATGAAATTTAGCACAGTTGCGAAATGAAGTGTGAACGGCTGTGGTTCAGGACCACCAATATTTTTAGTGGTCCCATCAAATTTGGCCCATGATTTCTGATCAAGTAATCAGACTTATCTGTAAAACATTTTACACATGCCATGATGTCTAGTACTTGATTGATTGGGTTATCTGTAAAACCATCATCCGTATCTGAATGGGAAGACCTCAGCTGTAGGTGTTGGTTTGCATTATAAGATACAATTCTTCATCAAAAGGTCCTCCCCACACCACCCCACCCCCGGGGCACCCAAAAAATAAATAAATAAATAAAATTGTAGTTATTGTAATTATTAAAAGGGCAAAAAAAGGGAAGCTGGTTTTTGCATAGGGCATTCTTTCACTCTAAGAAAAGGCTGCAAATGTGGCGAGTGTCTGTTGTCTTGGATGGATAAGAAATCACCCAAAAATACAAGTGAGACTAATATGAGTCAGGCTATCTGTATGCAAAGTAAAATGACACTATTTAATTTTTAGGGGTGGATTGAGTGGTCTTATGACCTCTTATAAAAGATTTTGAGTTCAATTCTCACCTCTCTCTCAAGAAAACCGTATGTACTTTGTCTTGTAATTGCTTCCGTGCATGTATGACATGTGTGATAGGAAAGTGTTTGTGACTTAAGGATTAATAGGGTGCAATGCATATAGAACATCTTCGCATAAAAAAAAAAAAAATGTGATCTATTTTTTAGGCATTTAAAGAGCATCTTGTGATTTTCAATATCAGGCAAAAGGTAAAAGGAAATATTAGCTATCTGAGTTTTTGGTATATCCTTTCGAAAGCATCATATGCTTGGTGAGCACAGGCAGCTCCCCTCCCTGAAAAGCTCCCTCATGCCCCCCTATGGCAAGTGCATAACTTGCAAATCTTATTCTACAAAATTTCCTCCCAGGGGTACCCCACAAATGGGCTCTGTGCTGCAGGTTGTCGACTTCGGCGGAGGCTAGCATACGCCCAATTCGTCAATGTTGGTTGCCCTTCAAAGAAATTTCGGCAGAGTCACCACCCCATTCTTCAGACAGAACCATCTTATTCCCATCCGGTTTCAGCCATGAGCATGGAACATGGTACCTAAAATTGACAGCTTCACCATGAATAGTTGACTTTTCACATACAAACTCTAACATTAGCGAGGAAAACTTTTTCTCCCCATCTTTGAGAGGCCTCTCCAAATCAGTCTAGAAATATCACAAACATGAAGATTCTTATGGAAAAATGGGTAGTTTTCTTCGGAATTCCAAAAGAGCAGTGGAAAGCATTAGTTGAGTTCTGGGATTCTCCTCACCTTGTTCCACGTCAGGGGTTGCTTTTGAACGAATAATGATCCTTCTGCAGTATTGCTTTGCCGTCCTCTCACCAGCCTCAAACATTCACAAAGCATTAGTTGAGTTCCATTATTTTGCCTCAAGGCAATTGACGTGGCTACTTCAATTTAAGTCACACAATTTTGAACTGAAGTTGATTATAGATTTTATATAAACATACTCCTTCCATCCCACAGAGATAGGTCATTTTTGATAAAACATACTGGCTAAGAAAAGTCATCAATGCATTCACTCATTAAATTAGATATTTTTTGTTGCACCAAAGGTAATAGCATGTTACACGCCAGGACTTCAAGACTAGGAGCAAGGCACCGATTTTCAACTCGACATGCCAATTCAGCTTTGGCTGTTTCAATTTGGTTCTATCATCCTTCGTAGATACAAATCTATCGTCTAGGATAATGTCGATCAATAAAGAAAATTAGCCCGATGGTCTAATCGCAGATTCTCACTGTGGTTGTCATGATGGCTACCATTCTTTGCCTTCGTCCCGTTTACAATGATACATTTCTTCACTCAAAAGCAACTGTGACTCATTTTCAATTGGGTGTCCAAATTCATTGTTCCCTTTACAAGTTGGCACCATTTAGACTATTGACCATTCAAGGGTTGTGGGTTCACTTAGCATCTGAGAGAGAGCTAAAAACAACTGGCTTAATCCTTTTCGATTGGAGCTAGACCTTTTACTTGGCTTCAGTAGAGGGACTTGAATCTTAGACTACCCAAATCCTACGCCACCCAAATACTGCTAAGCCGCAAGGGCTAGTAGATTGGAGCTAGACCTTTGTGAATTGGATTGGCCTAAGCTAAGCTAGAATTTATGGTGATCCTCTCGAAGAAGTCTCATCCCTTGTTTGAAATTTATGGAACCATCGTCATCGGGTTATTAATTCTTCAATGGCACCAAGCCAAATCAGTGGCTTGAAAAATCTGCTGTGAATTAATACGTTCAATGACTCCTCTAGGGGCACTAATTTAGGTCCTGCTAGGAATGCCAAGGAAAATCAAGATTACCCATTGAATTTCACCACAAGAACAAGGCACTGTCCTGCTTTTTCCGAAACCAACTTTTTCCATTTTAAAAGTAAAAAACATAGAGCATTATTAGTATTCATACAAGACATATAGGAGTAAAAGCTGTAACATTTGGAACATGAAGTCCCTCATATGGGGATTATTATTAGTATTCCTTGACAATCTTGGCTTTTTCGATTATGAACTTGCCTTCCTTGAACATCTGCTTTGGGTCATAAGCACGTACATACTTCCAACCCATCTCCTGTCCACAGTTGCAACAATAGATATCGGCGACGCTGAAAATACCAGTCATGAGCTGCTTATCTACTTTCTGCCCCACAACAACGTTCATCGCGTGCGAGAACAAATAGGCCTGCCCAGATTTTGCCTAAAAACCAAATGGAAAAATTGTGGGACAAAGCAAGTAAATGGCTTGAAATAGAAATCCGGACCGAATCTCTTGTAAAAAAAATTGATACAAAAATATTGTCCCCGATCCTAACCCATATATATATATAATGAAATAATTACAGCAAGTCACTATGAAGTATGAACACCATACATGGGTCTCTCTTCGATCTCAAGTAAGAGTCTTTCTTCTCTTTCCACAGTCTCCTTTGATAATATATTAATTAATCATATACCAAACTATATAACAGAGAAATGATAAGCAAAAAGATTACACATGCATAAGATCATAATAAGGAGAAAAACAGACTCACTACAAAATTTTTGGAAATGAGATCGATGCGAAGGGCAACAGGATTTCGGCAATTGATGCAGCTATACAAGGGACGGCCAGCCAATTCTTCCATTACACTGAAAGCATAGCATCACAGAAACAAGGAATACATATTAAAGGATAGTTTTGTGGGGGGGGAGGGAATGCTCTAATTTTGGGATTACTTCATATGTATAAACTTGCAAAAAACCATTAGGAAAAATTGATGCAGGATATATATTTGAGTCTCTACCAGTGAAAGATGATCCAGGTTTCTGCTCCTATAGATGGGAAACAGAGTGTGTGGTGGAAGATATATAGGAGAAGGGTATGATCAGATAGTTGACTGACCCAAATTTGGAAGAAAAAGACCGAAGGAAGAAAGGATGAGGTTGATAAAGACAAGGTTAGGTGATAAAGAATAAGCAATAATAATGCCAGAAGAAAATAGAATTATTGCAGTATAAAATATAAAACAAAGGACTCATATTTGACCCCCCGCCAATTGTATTGCAAAAAAGTCTCTTTTTATTTTTTTTACTGGTGGAGAAAATAAAAAGTCATTGCATGAATAATTTTTTGAAATCTGGGTAAAGTTATTGTCCACTCTATGTCAATTAATATTTGGAATCAAATATACTTTATTCTTGCATGATCTCAAGGAGGTGTGACAAGTAGAATTTAGGATCTTCAGCTTTTTGAGGCATACATAAGTCCTAAGAACTGATTTTAGGTGAAATTAGATAGTGTACTTTAAGGTTTGGATTAAGGTAGGATTTGGGTTAGGTGGTTGTTGTCTCATGGTGAGTTGTTGGCTTATTAAGCACAAATCTACATATTTGAGTATTGAAAGATGCCACTTCGTGCAAGAATCTACTAAAGTTTAGGACTGTAACCAATTCGCTCTTCCTTAGGAAACCCTTTCTCACGTGCCGAACTAACAATGAGTAGTGGACAAAATGATCTAGGCAAAATGTTTTAGAAACAAAGCTTGAGATCAATCCATTTGAAGAAATAATATATTTTTTAGCTTCCAATGGGGCAACTTCCTTAATCCTTAAGCGTTTGACATACATATTCTAAGACATCAACAGATGGCCTTATAGATTACAACAGCAAAAAATGAAAAAAGAAAAAAGGGACACACAATCACAGATAGATGCAAAAGGTGACCCAGGCAGAAAGGTCGGATTGACCTTTATTTGAGACAATTTTGCTTTCCTTATTTCCCCTTTATCCAATGTATGCTCCTTTTTCATTTTTTCTTTATTTCCTTTTCTCCGCCTCGTGGGGGAGTGGGGGCTTTTGTCTTTTAGATATGTTTTTGGTCAAAAACATGTGAAAGAAAATATTTGCATGAAGCATCGACAGGTTGGTCTGAGTAAAAAGGGCTTTGATCGTTTAAGTAAGGGGTTTTGGATTTGAACTTTTATGAATGTAGCAAATTTTGGATTTCAACATTTGACAGTATCTCGGAGGATCAATCCAAAAAGTGATGAATGGAAATAAAGAAATATAAAAATTGAAAAATAGATTAATCTTTTCTGAATATTTGTTGCAAGAAGTTTTGGTCTTTTTTTTTTTTTTTTTTTTTTTTTTTTTGGGGGGGGTGGGGGGTGGGGGGAGATTTAATTTACAGAAGCATAAAGGTTTCGAAAGATATAATTTATGGTCTCAGAGATTATTTAAAAATTATAGAGGAATTGAATTAGGCAGAACCATAATTTTAAAATTTAATGATCTACTGGAACAAAAAGGTCTAAGGAAGAAAACAAACCAACATATGCTTTGATCCAAACGCAAACTGTGTGGCTAATAATAATCTCCCCCCCACCCTCTTTTTTTTTTCCCAATTTTTTTTGCCCCGCAAACTCTTGTCGAGTATTTCTTTTTCTAATCTTTTTCTTTCTTTTTTTTTTTTCTTTTTTTTTGTAATAGAAAAAGAGTTGGGAGAGAAGGGTACCAACCCTAACTCAGCCAATAAGGGACAAAAACACATGTGACTGAGGGGTCAACTGGCCCTACTGAGCACCTCAATTATTTATTTATTATTATTTTTTTTTTTTGTGTTCTATACCTCCACGATGAGGTCTTTAATTTCATGAACAGCCATAACAATGAAAATGGCTTTTATGGCAATTGCAATGATAGATAAAAACTGCATGCAATGGCATTTCTGATAAATCCCAATGACCCGGATATTTTATCTCTCCTACGTAAGGTCGATTTCCTCTTTTAAAGAATGCATTATCAAAAATCAATAAATAAAAAAAAAAGAAAAAAAAAAAAGGTAATTTGAAGAGAATTAAAAAACTATATATATAAAGAGATGAGATCTTAATTTTAATCAATACCCAAAATGAACACAATGGTAAATCTCGTACGTAGTTCATTATATAATGCCTTGGAGTCCAGAAAATACCCGATCTCCAATAATGTACTAAAAGGTGTGACTAGTTCTTCATCTACAAAATTCTGATTCAGCAAAACTATTAGACTAGCACCTCCACTACACATCCAACAAAGGGAGAACAGTAGATTGAAATTCAGATTGAATCTCGAGCCAAACCTTCTTAGACTTTTGTAAGGCCACCTCAGCATCGATATTCTCTTCCCGAGCCACCCGTGCGCTTTCCTCCAGCGATGCAACAACCAAGGTCCCATGGGGAGACTCTCTAGAGGATTTAAAGAACCAGTACACCACTGCTAGAGGGGCCAATTATTTGCCGGGGGAATTACAGATTGGTTCGGTTATGGGTAAATAATTACATTTGTTGGTCATTCTTAGTTAAATTAATGATCATTTATTTTGAAGTTAGTAGTTATTTATCCGTACCAATATGTAATTGCCCCGATATTTTTGCAATATAATATCCAGTTCTACATGGATTTATTGAATTCTAGAATCCTCAATGATCTCTGTATATAATCTGTATATAATCTTTTTCTAAAGAACTCTGCTGAGCTTGATAGGTGGAATCATATACATTATATTATATTATATATTATATAAAAAGCTAAATATCAGAAAAGCTTTTAATGGATTAATATATTCTTATTTTATATTTTAAATACATCACTACCTTTATACATAGTACATTAATTGAAAGAGGAAATAAGAAATAAGAATATAAAACACATAAATAGAAATAGAAATTTATAAATAGGAATTCAAAGTATACTATAATTCGTAAAACCACATAAATAGGAAATCAAATTCATATAAAACCCTAAACCTTAACATATATCATCTAAATAATTATGAATTCTTTTTTTCCAGCGAGATTCTGAATTCTTCTTTCTCTATTAACAGTGTTTGCAACCTTATTTGGTAAGTGTTTTTCTACAAAATGCGATAACTTTTTTTTTTCAAATTAAAAAAAAAAAACAAAAAGCCATGTGCAACACACATGTACACCAACTAGTTTACAAAAAAAGACAGAAAGGAAAAAAGAAAAGAAATGGTAAGTGCACCACAACCCATGAAAAACGATGAGAAAACCTTAATTGGATGTGTGACACCTTGCCAAGGAAGTCAGTAGTAGTCATAGGTTACTCAAGATAAGTATTAGGTTGCTTGAGCTTGGCCCATTAAATTAAAAAGCTTAAAAGTAAGGCTATCAAGGAGTATACCATGCAAACTTGACTCATTTAATGAGCTTGAAAATAGGGCTAATGTAATTAACTCTCAACGGTATAAAAACATAACATAATCAAATATATGAATTAAATGCTATATCAACTTATAAAAGAGGTGAACGAATCTATTGAGCATGCAAAGATTTGAGGTGATTAATTAATGTTCTAAATGAAATAATCCAAAAGAATTATTCATTGGCCAATGTTATTTACAAAAACTCCCTTTGAGCTCGATTATAAATAAACTCTAAAATTTTCAATTCAATAGCTTCTAATCTGCCATAATTGCATCGATAGTGGATGAATTTAGTTGATAAGACAACCATTTTTCACAAGAATTTGGAAAAAAAAAAATGGTGAAAGACAATGAAAATTGCAGAAGAATGACCCAAATAATAATAATGATAACATTCCTAATAAAGCCAATCTTACTCCAAACGAGTAATTAAATTTTTTTTTTTTAAAAAAAACATAGGAAATAAAGTAATAAACATAAAACGAGAGGGCAATAATGAAAAAAATAAATAAATAAATAAAAAAAAGGGCATCCAAAATATAAAGAGTAGTGCAAAACCGCTATTTGAGTTTGCTGGCTCGGGAAACTACAGCTACTACAGCAACTTTCTCTAGAGGAAAAGCCATAGAGCACTCCGATCTCGTGTGCCTGTGTTCTGCTCTCTTTTGCTCTCCCTCTCTAACAGATGGCGGATTCTTACTGGAGGTACAGTGACGCACGGCAGCCGCAGGCGGCGGCGATTCCTCCTCTCATCGGAAAGCGCCCTCGCTCCGACTACGGTATATACTTGTGTTTTTCCTTGTCATACGCTGTCTATGATGCTTTACGATTCTGCTTATCTTTGCTTTTTTCGCCGCTCGATTTCGATGGAAACTAGGGTTACGTATCAATGATCAATGCTAATTTTTGCCGTTTAGTGGCTTTGGTGGTGGAAAAGTTAGGGTTTCGTATCAATGCTAATTTTTGCCATTTAGTTGCTTTGGTTTTGGGGTTCCTAGGGTTTAACCATCTGTTTGGTTGCTGAGAAAATGGGGGAAATGTAAAGGTAACATTTTTTTTTTCTTTCAAAAAGCCTTATGCTTTCCTTTTTTGTTTATCTGAGAAATGAAAAACCCGACTCACAAAGCCAAATCGTTGAACTGAACTTAGTTGTGAAACTTTTATGTAACAAGTTGTGGTTTCTCGTGTTTTCCTACATTTTCTCAGCTGCCCAACAGAGTTTCAGGTTTATGTTTGTTTGGCTTCTGTTTGTTCTGATCGATGGCAGGCAGTTGTGAATTAGGGTTCAATAAGTCTATGCTGTTTTGATCCTCTTTAGGTAATCTATGATTGCAATGCATGATATGTTTGAGCGATAATCATTCATCTTGTATGGAAAATTATGTAGTTTGTTCCTTTATCATGCATTCTGACTCGCTTAAACACGTGTACGGAATTAGGCAATTATTGTGTTACTAATTTTAGAATATTATCACAATCATTATCATCGCTGTAGGTTTTTTGAGTTTTATAGTTTGCATTTAATTGGAATGGCATGAGTTGACTCGTGTTTTGGCATTAAATAGTAAAGATATGATTCGTTCACTTGTCTTGCATTTCATAATGAGCCACAAAGCCTTGAAGTAGTGGGAGGCCATTTGTTAAGTGGCTAGCGTTCGGCTCTTTGTAATTTCAGGCTCTGTTTTGGCTGGTCTTTTTCCTCATTTGGTATGTTGAGACTGCGAGATTGCTGCTGTGTTGCATTATCTTGTTTGGTGTTTTTTCATGTATGAATTTTCTAGTTTGTCAGTTATGTGGTGATGGTCGGAATTTCCCATATGGTAATGGGTTAGTAGGGGAAATGGGAAGTGGACTGAGTTTCCTTAATGGTTGATTTTTTTTATTGATTATGAAGAAAAAGATGCTTTGTTTGAAGGGCTTTCATTTTTGTTATAATTTTGTTAATGCCTTTCGCTATTAAGGAAGGATATTCTCTCAATATATTAATTAGGGTGAAGTTATTTGGATATATGCTCTTTTATTTGAGATTTAGAGCACAGACCAGAAATTTTTGTTCATGAATTAAAAATTTCAATAAATAAAATTTATTTCAATCATCAAGCAGTTAAGCACAAAGTGAACCCCTAATTAGCTTGTTTCCCATACATGGATGTGTGAAAAAACAAAAGTCCCATGCTTCGCAAAAATCTAAGACTAGGATTTTAGAAGTATATGACTACGCATACCCAACATCAGAAAAAGTCATCCAGTTTGTCTCTTTCTACATAACCAATAATGTATACTTTTTTAAAAAAGATACAATCTTATTATTATTATTTTAACTCCAAGCCTTCAAACTCCTGTTCAAAATTTTCTCGGCAATATGTCCATTGTGTACTGATGTTGTGGACAAATCATGATCTAATGGATGAAGCATGAGGTTGCTGTATCAATGAATGATACATCTCATGGCAATCATATTCACACACAATGACTACGTTGGGAACCCTTGAAATTTTACCAATCTTGTAAATTTTTTATTGATGGTGTTGGTGACACCATATCATAATTTATAGATCATCAGTGTTTTATACCTAAGTTATATTTTGTCTTCTGTAATCTGATTTGAAGAGAAAAGGTTCTGAGGAATGGCATATTTTCGCGCCTAATGCCTTCCTTAAAACATTCTTTGTGACCATTCTCTACCACAAAACCAAATTTCTTGTTTTTGGCATGAAGAGGCAACTTTAGATATGCTCTCCCATGGACTGCATTCATGTGGACTGACATTTATAAAAGACCTCACTAATGGTTGTACTTCTATATTTTGCTTCTTTACACCTTTTCATAAATCACTAGATTCCTCTATGAATCTCCATGGCTATGTACCAAGAAGAAATTTGCTGCTCCTTTGCCCCCCTTTTCTCTCTTTGAGGAGTAAAGATCTCGCAATGTCGTTTTTATTTCTCATTTTTCTTTTACCTTTTTACCCCTGATTGATTCTTAGAGAAAGCTAAGATAACCTATGTAGGTTTTATTTTAAAAAGGAAAATTAAAAAAAAATTCTACTGACTTTGAATGGAAAGATTTGGCTTTATTCTACTCATTGTCTATTCCATATGACTATGTTTCTAATTGAGATGCAGGAATTTTTCACATTAAAAAAATTGTTCTTTTTCTAATACAGCTATGCAATTGCTCATAATTTAATTGCTGGGACACCAGGGGGTGGGGTTGTCCGTTTGATTTATTGTTTTACAGTGAATTATAAGTAAATCCAAGTTTCCAACCCTTGGACCAAATCAATGACCTGTCCTCGCTAGGAGGTAATAAAAACTCATTGCTGAACCCAACTGAGGACTTTCCTGCTACTTGGGTTAGCTATCCTAATCTTTTTGATAATGTCTTACACATTATTAAATGGTTTGTTGTTTTCCAATAGTGGATCTAAATGAATCTGCACCTACTGTTTTATGTCCCTTGGTAAGTTGTGGTCTTCGTGCTCGTTCTCTTTCTGCTTACCACAATATTCTGGGTAACATTGGTTGGGCTGTGGGGTAAATATTAGGTCATTAAGGAAGGGTTTAGTTCGCTAATTCCTTATCCCATACTTTAACTTTTGACAAAATCAAAGATTTCAAGATTTTGGTCCATTTAAAATGGAATTTATTATGGTAAAAGAAATTCCTTTCTTTTAATTGAAAGAGGAATAATTTTATTTATTTTTAAGATATGGTATTAGGCATCTATTACTTTAGCGTGGACTAATATGGCTAATAACTTAATATTAACTTGGAAGGGCTTTATCGTATTCAATTTTTTCCAGTGATGTTCTAATTTTAGCAATAATGTTCTATGATCACCAAATAAGAGCATAATTAATTTTCAATCTGGGCCTTGTGATCCTTTCCATCATGAGCATATGAGGTGCCATGATAATTTTTTAACTTGCTTGCAGCCTTTTATTGATTGAAATATAGAAAAGAAAATTTAGAGTTAACTTGGGGAATCAATATATTTAGATGAAGTGTATTATTAATTTCCCATCTACAGCACAGGGTTATTTTTTCAGGACAGTTTAAAAACTCTGCATTGCTTTAGTTTTTATTTCAAAATTTTCTTTTCACTCTTACCATTTTTTTAAGATTTAGTGCTTACTTTTTGATGCTGAAGCTTTACCCTGTTCGGTTTGATTTTCCTCTACCAAATGTCATGTGCTAGTACTCTGTCTTTAGTGGATTGACGTGTGTGTTAATTTGTTGCTTTTATTTTCTTTTTAATGGTTAATTTTCTGAAGTTTTGTGTTTGACATTGTAGATGTACCCGGTGGCCATGACTTGCCCAGTTATTTTCCTCGTGATGATGAAAGAGGAACATTTCGAGGAATTAGAGATACTGACTCCATTGGAGCATCTTATGATCGTTACCTGCGCAGTGCGGTACTTAGGATTTATTAATGTTATTGGGTCTCAGTTTCAATTTTGTCAGCTTCTTTTTAATATACAATCATTACCTTATCAAAAAAAAAAATTTTGTCAGCTTCTATATAATCATGTGTTTTCAGCTAATATGTTAGTGCAATGTTCCAGCAAATTTCATCTTATGGTGGGGGAGAGTCTGGCAGATCCATGGGTGGGGGAATGTCTGGTCATCCTGTTGATGATCCACGCGTTGTGGGTATGGGGGGTGTGGAGTCAAGGGGCACTGCTAAAGACCGGACCTTGGGATTTGGTGGTGGAAGGCCCGAGATTTCCCTTCCTCCTGATGCTTCCAGTACGCTGTTTGTGGAGGGCTTGCCTGCGAACTGTACACGCAGGGAAGTATCTCGTATCCTTTCATTAGCTACCGATTTTCTTCTAGTGTTGTTGATGTTGGTTATTTATATTTATTTTCAAAATTATCAAAACATCGATTGGTGAAAAAAATTTAAAATATAAAATTAGCCTTAACAAACAGTTAGAGAAACTAAACATTCACCTTAAAAATCTTCTGTCAACATCCCAAAAGAAAACAAAGAACATACATATACTATCATTTCATATCAACACAATAAGCCCAAACACCAACAAAGCCCAAATGTAGAAAATCCTTTATAACCCCTGAACTATAGAGGTCCCTGACCTGCCTCTTCAAAGCATGACACTAAGTTACAGCATTGTGGATCATGTTCTCCAAGAGGATCTTTAGGACGCATGCCTCAGGTCGTCTTGTAGATTGTGCTGCTGATATACTTGATCCAACTAGGTCTTGCCAGCCGTTAGATCTCTTGCTTTGTGATTCCTTTTATGTCGTCCCTCAACACCCTACAGTGTCTCTTTGCCCCTTGCTTCCTTTGCCTCTCCCAAACATTTTCTTCATTCTGTGCCCTCATGCGTGGTGTGTTGCTTTCATTTTTTCTACTCTAGTATTGTTCCTTTACTTGGGTTTGCAGATATCTTTCGCCCGTTTGTAGGCTATAAAGAAGTTAGACTTGTGAGCAAAGGAATCAAGACATGTAAGTTCTTTATTCACTAAGTGCTGAGTTTATATTTATTATGTCAATGGATTTTCCAATCTTTTTACATTTGCAGTCTGGGGGAGATCCACTGGTACTCTGTTTTGTTGATTTTGTGAGTCCAGCCCATGCAGCCACCGCAATGGATGCTTTACAAGGTGAGCTTGGCATGTACATCCATTTTCCTTTGAGTTGTTGGAATGGTAGCTCCATCTGTATTTTTGCTTATCTAATTTGTAGTGTATATATGCTGTTCTTGGTTATGCCACTAATGGAAAAAAAATATATATTTTCTTAAAAATTTTCTTCTTTTCTTTTCTTCAGCACATTTATGTGAGCAAAATGAAGAAAGGGGGCAGCTAAAATATTTATTAAGCTGAAAATTAATGGCTAGTATAAAGACATGTACTCAATATTTTGGAGTAATTCTTGAGATGCACCCAGAAGGGTGTTATTTTTAGGTTAGGGACCTTCGCCCTGTGGTTTGGCATACTATTTTTTCCATGTGCTAGCAGATTTAGGTGCTGCATTCTGTGAAAGTTCATTTCCAATATCATCTGCCTTCACCTTTTGTTCATTGTAGATGTTCTCTAGACTCGATTTGAAGATAGCATGTGTACACTCATGCTTGCTTGCTAAGAACTGATGAACGAGGGAGTGATATAGTTCTAAAAATTGGGTGGTTACTTTCGTGAGCGCATTCCAGATAAATAGTTTTAGAATTAAATTGGTAGCAATAAATTTAATATGGTGGGTGGTTGTATAATATTTTGTTTGGTTTAAACATATATCCTTATTAGAACTAATGTTATACTCTTCCTTTGAATCAGGATTCCCCTTAAAATATGTAGTGTAGGTGCCTCGTGTATTGTCCTCATCATTATTGTCCGTTTTAGGTTCACTGATATGCCATTATTTCGTCAACGGTGAGAACCCCCGGGGCCACCTGACCTCTCCAAATGCCTGTGCTTGGACCGATTTTGGTGTGATTGCTTTTATGTTTATTGACATAATTATCAGACCCACGACAGTGTTCACTCCTATTCTTGCTTAAATTAATTTCACATTCACACATTTATATATAAAGATATAAAACATAAAATATAAAGATTATCAATGTGTCTAGAGTGATCAATATTGTATGTTTTTCCTTCTGTACTTATGTTTGTATTTTTGTATATCTATGTTCACACATGTATATTTTAAAACATATTAAGATAATTTGAGCTCAAGAAAAGTAACATAAATTGTTGTAGCTAAACCATAGTTTTAAGTATTTTTATCAGAGGTCTCAATGTAATTTGGTATCGCTGATATAACTGGGTATCAAACAATAGGTTGCATTTATCAGTAAATAATGCAAATAACGTCCAGAAAAAAATAATGAAAAACTATTTTCTTATCTTATAATCTTATAAATAAAAGAGACTAAACTGCCCACACACATTTACATAATGCTTAGATGATAGAAATATTAAAGATGAGACATTAGTCAACAATTTCCCCTTCTCTCTCTGAAACCATTTTTATGGTGGGTTGTCATGAGATGGACCGGTATTTTGATGATATTGATACACATTGCCGACTCCTTAGAACATATGGTTCATTCTAGAAGTCATGAGTTGCATGTTATGCAATTTTAATCTCAATATTAAGGTTTTGGGCTCAACTCTATTATTTATGATGCTTTTCAGCTTTTAAAATAAATAGTATGGGGCTTTCATTTTTGGGTCACTATATCCCACCTTGGTTGCAACCACTAAACTGCGCCTGCTTCATCAGGAGCTATGGAATTTAAGCTTAAATGATCCAGTAGAGAGGACCAATCAACTTTATCAAAAAAAAAATTAGAGGACCAATCAACCTGTCTGGCTGGCTATGCTGGTATTGGTCTGATAAAGTGCTGTCAATATCTACATTTCTAGGTTAGCTTCACCTTTTTACCCATTTTCCCTGACATGTTGAAATACAGATTAACTAGTGCAGCTAACGGGTGGGGCAAAATATTTTATTCTTATATATAGCTGACCAAGTTGAGTGCAATTATTAGAATTTGAGAGTGAACTGAAGACCTTATACTATAGTCCATCCATGGAGCTCTGACAACAAAGGCCTGGTAACTTGAGAACTGGTATTATTTGTAGATATTTGCTTGGGTGCTCTTGCACTTTTGTGAATCCAGGGAATGAGTGGTGGACCTACTGTTGCCACTTATGAGTTCTAGAGTGATTATAAACGTTTGTGCCAGTGTATTTCGAGTTTGTGTATTTAAAATTGCACAATTAATATAATCTGTCTGCTGATGCCCCTAAATCGTCGTTCAAAGCGTCGTTAGTTGCGCAGCGTAAAATAGTCGAACTCGATTTTGCAGGTTATAAATTTGATGAGCATGACCGTGACTCGGTCAATTTAAGGTTGCAATTTGCTCGCTATCCTGGTGCGAGGTCAGGTGGCGGGCATCGAGGAAAGCGTTGAATTATGCAGTTTTGCAGGTGATAAATGCTATTCCCCATTCGCTCGACCCTTTACTATTCATCGCCGTTAGGTTCCTTTAAAGAAAATTTCATTCTAAAATAATGAATCACACTAAATCCTGGAACGGCACTTCTCTGTAGGATCCATTCGAAATTTGGGAGGTTTACTGATAGTGAGGGATGACACAACGGCCTTGCAGGTTTCAAAGTTTATATGAATCTCTGAAGGGCGCTTTTGTTAGGACCAACTTGATTTCGGGTGGTTTTTCGATAATTGAGAGGCGATTGCTAGTGTTTCGGAGCATCTTTACTTTTCTGCTCGAAAACTTTGAACTATACCTGCTTTGGATTACTTCAGTCTCTGTTTTGTTATGCATTGCGTTAGATACTGATAAAATTATCTATATGGACATAGTGAAGACTGATTGTGCTTTTATTTATGTTAAATGTTTAAAGATATTTACTAATTGAAGAGTAGAGACTGCTGAGATAGGTAACATAAATATTTATTTTAATATAAATCGAGTATTGTAGTTTAATCTCTGGTTTTCATCATTTTCCACAATATTTTTTTAATATTTATACATAGAACTTTATATGTACTTGGGCTGACTTCAGATTTCAGATCTTGAGTTTTGGTTTTAACATTCAGTAGCTATCTAATGCCTGTTATGCAGGTTAATCTATATTCCAGTTTTGTGATGTCTTCTTAAAAATTTCACAGTTTTTGCTCGTCTTTGTTTTAGTTTCAGTTTCGGTTTCGGTTTTGGTTTTCCCGTGTTTTCTATCCTACGCACTACATTTCACTATCTGTGTTTACTACTTATAACTTCTTATGGGTTTTTACTATCTATGTTATGAAAACTTACTTCAGCTACAAAATTCCAATCCTATCTCTTGCATGGTTAGTCTGAGAGCAGAATTCATAGTATCCAGTTTTAACAGTGAAGCGTCTATAGCCTGGAGGTAGTTGTGAGGAGCAATCTTCCCCAGGTAGGCTAGCATTTTGCTTTCTTGGTAGGGTTTCCAGTGTTTAGGCTGTAGTTTCTCGATTTGCCTGTGTTTAGCCTGTGGTTTTTTTTTTTTATTGGCTATTGAACCAAAAAAAAAGATAAAGAAAAGATGAGAGAGTCCTTCCGTTACATTCTGTTTTCAATCAAATATTATAAATTGCATATGTATTGGAAGCTCTACAACTTTATTATTATTGTTATTACTATTATTATAAATAGATATAATGCGTTATTAATGTACCCATCGATCATCAATTTTGAATTTTTTTTTTTTTTTTTGAAAAATTTTCGCTGTAATTTATTACCATAATCATCGACTTTGATTTTGATTATTGTTATTTTTAAAATTTTTGCTTTAATTTACTATCATAATTTGATTTATACCCTTTTATCGTTGTTTTTATCGTTATTTCTGAAGGCGAAGAATTCTGCTTATGTCTTGAGTGTAAGTTTATTAGCTTTGTGGGGTTCTTTCGGAGCTAAGGTTTCCAACGGTTGGATTTATATATATATTTGGGCAAGGATTAGGGGACAATTTTTATGCTCAATGTTTTATATGATTTTTGTAAGCCATTGGATCCAAGCAAAGTCCAATGGTTTCCAAAAAAGCTGAGTAAAAGAATAATTAAATAATAATACACCATTCGATCTTGTGAGATCTGACGGCTTATGAATAGTGTAAAAAATTATATAGTAAAATTGTGTCCACTGATCTTACCCATATTAATATATCAAATAATAGTTTATCGTTTAGGCCTGGTTTGCTCCGGTTAAGTAATCTTACAGCCGAATGTCTATTCTGCAGTTGGTTATCTCATTATTGATGAAAGGTGATACTGAGTCCAAGTCTTAGGTGAACTCGTACTTACCTTTAGAGTCATACCTCATTAAAGAGATGATGTTGGGTTCATGTGTTAGGAAGCTTGTACTTATCTGTGTGGTTGATCTTTCTTTTTCGTTATTAAATTGTATCACAATTTTCTCCGAGAGTTTTTTTTTTTTTTTTGTTGGGTGGGGGTTGGTGGTTGATCTTTATTTTTTGTTATTAAATTGTATCACAATTTTCTCAGACATGGGGGGTTGTGCTGTGACGGTGTCGGTGGCTCGACATGGGGGAATAGTAGCTTTTAATGGGAAGGAAATTTCCTTAAACTAGTTACTGTGCATTCTATGGGGCCTTTTAATATTCATCTTCCATCAGAACGTCATATAATTAGGTTCACTCCTATAAGATCTGCATATTGACTTTCACTAGAAGTGGATGATACGATTTTCTTGCCTGTAAAACCGCTTTACTCACCCTTGTCCGATATATAATGATTATTATTATTATTATTATTATTTATTTTATGATCTAGTTTAGCATTAAATTTATTATAAGTATTTTCCTTCAGATAATTTATTGAAGTAGCATGCTTTCAGTTTTTCTTCTTTAATTTGTTGGTATTGTTATAGAAGTAGATAGGGACCAAAGGCCTGCCGACCCATCATTACCATTTGAAATTTTATTATCAACCCTACTTGTTGCTGCTTGATGCCACCATTATATAATGTTTTGGATTGAGTTGGGACCGATGACAATCTCGTGTCCCACATGCGCTTATGGCATGCTTTTTAGGCTCTGCGCGAAGAAAAAAAGGAAGGGGATGGGGGGAGGGTGAGGATAGTGCTGCGCTTCTGAGGACGGACGTTCAATCAATCCTAGTGCGCATAATCTCTTATCCTAATGGCATCTTTGAAAGATTTGACACCTGTTGGGTGCTTACTTGGGTGTTGTGTCGTCTTCTCAACCTAGTGTCTGGCTTAATTTGAACCTTGGTTTGCGCAGCAGCAGGAGGAAAAAATGGGAACCTTTCTGAATAAAGGATAGTATTCCGAGTCATTCTACTTAAACATACGCATGCAATTTTCTAGGACCACCAAAATGGACCCATCACTCCAGTTAATGAACCATAGGTCTCTACCTCACATTTTGAGCCTAGGCATGACTTCAATGAACTCTAGCTAATGAACCGTGGGTACATACACTCATTTTGAGCTTAGGCATTGACTTTAAAAATGAAAAAAGGAAAGACCCCGCTCAAAAAAAATTGCAATTAAATGGAAGTTTGAACTTGGAAGCTCTGTCCAATTATTGTATGGGGTGGGAACGTGGGGTAGGTTAAGATCATCAATTATTGCATGTTTCTCGAATTTCAGTACCTGTTAAAAGATCAGAGCCGCATCATTAGACGGGTACATGACTTTTGAGCTGCTGCGAAGTCTTTGTTACACAGTTGTGTGGGCATAATCCGGCGGGGTTGGGTGGGGTAAGATTCTAGAAAGAGGAAAGCATTGATTTATTCTATATTAGCAGTTTCTGAAAGTGCAATGGTAAGTCATCATTTAATGAGGTCTAAGATAAATCATTGCTTTTCCATTTACACTTTGAGAGAGAGACTTCATTTTTATCTTCATATCTCTTAATGAAAAGACAATTGTTTTATTAATTAAATCACATTATGGATAACGGTTGTTCTTGACTAAGGAAATGCTATAGTCAGCCGTGACGTATCATGCATGCATCAACAGTGCAATGGTTGGACCAATCTCCTTGTGACTATTGTAAAGCATATGGCATGGATTTAATGGGAGTGGGTCCACCGTCCCAAGACGTCGGGATGAGAATACTTTGCACACGCGAGCAAGTGGTAATCAAATTATCAAACTACTGAACTTAGTAATGGCCTAATGGGACACAACTCATGGAGTCCAAATGCACACAGTTAGTAGTGGAATGATGGGATGTGAGAGAAGATATTTAATATTACTGTTTTTGCTTTTGTTTTTGTTTTTGTTTTTTTTTAATTCAAAAAACGTGTTTTTGAAAACACTTTTTGAGTTGTAAAATGAAACAAAATAATAATGTAGTAGGTTTTTACATTTTTGGGTCTTATGTTTATGAGTCACCCTTGCCGTCACCAGTTGGGAAATCAGCTCTAGACTTTCCAAATAAACAAGGAAACCCAACGTGAGGTCTAAACAGTTATCAAAAACGACGCCGTTGTAAAGGGGACGCAATTTTACGGCTCTATTAAAGGGCGGTGAAAATTGAACATTCACGCTGAGATCTGGAAAATTTAGTGGGATATAAAATAATTGAAACAATTTAAAAGTGGTGAAGTGATAAGGTTACCCGTAGCTGGATGAGCCGACTAAGTATGACATTTTATTGGGCTATTACTACGACCCTTGGGCAAACTCATTTTTTTCCCACTTTTTGTTATTCATAAAATTAAAAACATCTTTTTTTTTTGTGTGTAATAATATATATATATATATATATATATATTTTTTTTTTTTTCCTTTCATATATATGTCCATGAGGTATGAAAGAGCTTCGACCCAATTAATCCTTAAACAAGAGACAAGAGTAAGTTTATCTTGGGTCCAACCTTGATTTGTGACTAGCCCCATGAGGGAGTTGATGTTAGAACCTATTTTAAACCAAAAAATGGAAATTCTATTTCTCTCTCTGCCTAAAATCCTATTGAGAATCAACTAGAATTTTAAGAAAGTAATTTACTCTTATTAAATAACAAACTTGTTACATTAATAAAGCAACAATCTTGTTATCAAAACTAAACCTTTTATAAAGGCGATTCCAAAATAACCACTTAAAGCATAACAATTCAGAATACACCAAATTTTTTCAAAGAAATAATTATGAGGTAACAAATTTGTTATTAAAATTTTTGGTAACACTCAACATAATCAAAGGTGTATATATATATATGTATGTATATATATATATATATATATATATATATATATAAGATGATGATCAGGTGAGCACGTGCTGATGTAACTTATATTAACATTCGCATTGAGAGTTGTAACTTGTATATTAATGAGATATGAGGTACATTGGATCAGTGCAAGGGGTACAACTCCTAATGCATGTTGCTGATGGGAACATAACCGTGTATATATATATATATATATATATATTAAATTCGAAAAATGCACTTGCTTGCAATGTTCGGATTAGGAGGTATTTTCTTGGCACCGTACTGAGGTGCTTCGGATTTCGACACATGGCGCAATGCTTCATCCGACAAAGGGAGAAACTCTACTTGATAAAACAACACTAGACATGTGCGTTTTAAATCCTAAACGCAACGTTAACGACAACAAATCATTGTTATCGTAAAAACAACGAGCATTGATGAGCAGCGAGATATACACCAGAGACCTAACCCAAAATGCAACTTTACGGCACTAACGAGCAACGAGATCGGTTAGTGACTCGACTCCTTCCTTTCTTTTTTTTTTTTTTTTTTTTGCCGTGATGGTTGGGGGTTGGGGTAGGTGTGCAATTGGTGTGAGATCTATGATGGGAGGGGTGGGATTCACGATAGTTGGGGTTTTCAGCAGCGGTTTCAAATGGAGCACTATTGAGATTTTGAGAAGCACCTCTTTCTCTCAGTCGAGTCACCTTCAAAACCTCATTGTTGACTACACCTTAACTGCGAACCCCCATTAGATTTATTTGCGAATCTAGCATTGTTGTCAAATCCGTTTGTAAATCCACGACACCACTAGCGAAGGAGGGAAATGCTTTGCTGTTGTCGACGGATCTAGCCTTACCGGCGAATCCTTGGCGTTGAAAACTCTTTGGCCGATAACTCTTTTCATGGTGGCATAGATCTGACTAGATGACGTTGAAATTCGGCAATGTGGTGAAGGAGGGAAATGGCATAATCGCCCAAGGGGTTTGTAATGATGCCAACTAGAGGATAACTAAATCCCAAGCGAGAATGGGCAAAATGCAGCATTTTGGGGGTAATGATGAGTTGTTGCCGTTAAGGTTACATTTTGGACTCAAAACACGAAGGCTTGGGTTGTTTTATCTAGTTGACTTGTTTTGATCGTTGGATGAAGTGTTGCGCCACATGGCGCGATCTAAAGCCACCTCGGCACAATGCCAAGAAAACACCTCCTCAACACTTAATTCGAATGCCTTTAGTAATTTTTTTAACTATTGACTTGTAACAAACTGACTACTGACTTTACAATAAACTACTACAAACAAAAACAAATTGCTAGTCAAAGCATTCTTCTTGGAAATTACTCCTAATAAGGCAAATGCATAGATAATTTCCCCTTAATTATTATTAAACTTCTCACAAGCTTTGATAATCCCCCACCCGCACGTGCTATTTATTAAAAACTTTGTAATGAGGTGGTTTTTCCTCGGAGTTTGTTTCGTTATTGCTTCCTCAAAGAGAGGATAAAATTAAATTATTAAAAAAAAGGAAGAAAAGAAAACTGGGTGAGAAAAGGAAAAAAGAACTACTGAAATTGCAGAATCCTTTTCAGATTTTTGTGTCTTTCTGATAACTTTTCCATGCTTACTGAAACTGCAGTATCCTTTTCAGATTTTTGTATCTTTCTGATAACTTTTCCATGCTTACGTGGCTTTTAATGTTTCTCCCATTCCATAATTGGTGCCAACAGTATGGTTTCCTATCACCATCATGGAATATACTCTCTCTCTCTCTCTCTCTCAAAATAACACTCCTAATCCAATTCTACCACTGCACCGTGTAAATACCGACTTATGTTACGATTCAACCTCATCCCATCACAACCACTTCATGACACTATATATATTGATTATATAGCTTTTGAAAGCAAAAGCATCAACCTTGCAGCACCGCATCAATGGCTGAAATAAGAGAAAGAGAGGATTCAGCCATGGGTTCGCCGGTGCCACACGACTGTCCAATCAAACAAGTGGATGTGACAGTGCCCAAAACAGACGACCCCTCCATGCCCGTTTTGACATTCAGAATGTGGGTTTTGGGTCTTACTTCGTGTGTGGTTTTGGCCTTTGTGAACCAGTTTTTCTGGTACAGAACAATGCCTTTGAGCATTACTTCGATTTCTGCACAGATTGCGGTGGTGCCCATTGGGCACTTGATGGCGAAAACTATTACGGATCGGGTTTTCTTGAAGGGGAGTAGGTGGGAGTTTACTCTGAATCCTGGCCCGTTTAATATCAAAGAGCATGTTTTGATTACCATATTTGCCAATTCGGGGGCTGGAACTGTTTATGCTACTCATATTTTGACTGCTGTCAAGCTTTTGTATAAGAGGAAGCTTACTTTTATTCCTGCCTTGCTTATTATGATTACCACCCAGGTGCTCTGCTTCTTTTCTTCTTCTTCTTCTTCTTCTTCTTTTTACTGTTTGATGCTTTCTTAATGATAATTTACATTTTTTTTTTTTTTTTGGGGATCATATGGGCACTTAAATAAATTTGGAATTGGGGAGTTTATAGGGAAAATAGTGCCGTTTGATGTTTTATTGTTCTTTACTGTCTATGCTTTGATGTTTATAATGATATTTAATGCTATAACATTTTTTTTTTTTTTGGATCTTATAGGTACTTTAATAAATTTGGAATTGGGGAGTTTATTGGGAAAATAGTGATGTTGATTTAGCGAAATCCAAGGATGAATTTGAGAGAGAGTTCTAGATGTCCTGAAAATTAGAAGACAGTGTTGTCCATCAGTTGTTATTTGAAATACATTGGAATTTTTTTTCTTAATTGTTGGACTATTTCAGAGTAATTTGGGAATTGTTGAAATCTATTAGACGAATTAAGGTTACAAAGGGATAAATGCTGGATTTTATAGAATACAATTGAAATTTTCTTACTTAGATTCCAAATTCCTATATCAAATTGTTGATTATTATGAATAATTATAGTTACCCAACTGCTAGACAAAATTAGTTGATATTTTTGAACTATCATAGCAACCTTCTCAAATGCTAGTTTCATATAAGGATTAAGTCAACCCCCACAAGTATATGAGTGTGTGTGACAGCAGATTTCTATAAGCATAATTAGTAATAATCCTTACAATTATTATAATTCTTCTTGTGTAAATTGTAGGTGTTGGGGTTTGGCTGGGCTGGGCTTTTTCGGAAATATCTGGTTGAGCCAGGGGAGATGTGGTGGCCATCTAATCTGGTTCAGGTCTCATTATTCAGGTATCCATGGCTTTGGAAATAATTATTCATCAAGTGATAGGTTTACTCTTTTCTGATCAATGTATAAAATCATGTAGGGCTCTACATGAGAAGGAAAAAAGACCGAAAGGCGGCACAACTAGAACCCAGTTCTTCATCATTGTCTTCATATGCAGCTTCGCATATTATGTTCTTCCTGGCTACCTTTTCTCCATGTTGACAACTCTCTCTTGGGTCTGTTGGCTTGCTCCCAAGTCCGTTCTAGTCCAACAACTGGGCTCAGGCTTACGAGGCCTTGGTATCGGCGCCGTTGGAATTGACTGGGCTACAATTGCATCGTATCTTGGGAGTCCTCTAGCTAGCCCATGGTTTGCCACTGCCAATGTTGCTGTTGGTTTCTTCCTCGTAATGTATGTAATGACACCAATCTGTTATTGGTTCAATGTCTACAATGCCAAGAACTTCCCACTATATTCAAACAACCTGTTCAGAATGAATGGTTCGGAATATGACATTTTGAGCATCATCAATTCTAAATTCGAGCTTGATGAGAATGTTTATCAGAAGACGGGACCTATAAATCTCAGCACTTTCTTTGCAATGACTTATGGTCTTGGATTTGCAACACTCTCTGCTACTGTTGTCCATGTCATACTATTTCATGGAAGGTAAACGTTTAACATATAAGCCTCATTTACTTTATTTTTGTGAACTCCTACAGAGCTAACAAAGGCATCCTTTATGAGTAGATTTTTTTATCTGGAGATAAAATTTCAATTAAGAAATTGACACTGCCGACTTGAGTTTAATGGAGACCAACCACATTGCACCGAGTTGGCCCATATCATGATATGAGTGATGTTTTTCTTGTTACTACATAAAAACAAGCACTGGGTGTTAGTTTTTACACAACTGATTAAAGCAGACCTAGTTGGTATTTTGTTAAAGAAAACTTGCATGTGCCATTCCATTGAAAACAAAAACTTTAATTTGTTAGGTGTATAAGGAGCCACCATCAATGCCAATGGGCTGAAGCTCTGATGGCAAAACAGAGCCAAAAAAAGAAGCAGCCACCACCTTCAACGATACAACATTTAAGAGTTCTTATCTAGCTGAGCTGACGTTCACTTGCACTTTCCTCTTGCAGTGATTTAATTAGGCAAACCAAAAGCGCCTTTGGAGATAAAAAGGTTGACATACACACATGGCTGATGAAGAAGTACAAACCAGTACCCACATGGTGGTTTCTGATCATCCTTGGGCTGAACCTTGGTGCTATCTTCTTTGCTTGTGAGTACTACAAGGAGACACTTCAGTTGCCTTGGTGGGGCCTCTTGCTAGCCTGTGCCATTGCCCTTTTCTTCACCCTTCCAATTGGTATCATCGCTGCCACCACAAACCAGGTAAAAAAAAAAATTTGAATGTCAATTTATAAAGTTTACTAAAGTGAATGGAACAATTCTTAAACTTTTGTCTCCACTCTTTTGCCGGTGAACAGGAACCAGGTCTGAACATTATAACAGAATATATTATTGGGTATATGTACCCGGAGCACCCTGTCGCCAATATGTGCTTCAAAGTCTATGGTTACATAAGCATGACTCAAGCTTTAACATTCATTGCGGATTTCAAGCTTGGCCACTACATGAAGATCCCACCTAGAGCAATGTTCATGGCACAGGTCAGTTTGGTTTCTCTCTCAAGTCCTGAAATTCCAGGATGCTTTTATGAAAGGCAAACCTTTGAACTAGACAATTTAAAATTGAATTGAATTTCATTGCAGGTTGTGGGGACACTTGTAGCAGTACTGATTTACGTGGTAACTGCATGGTGGATGATGGAAGCGATCCCAAACCTTTGTGATACAAACTTGCTGCCACATGACAGCCCGTGGACTTGCCCAATGGACCGTGTGTTCTACGATGCCTCTGTTATATGGGGGCTCGTTGGGCCTCGCAGAATCTTTGGAAATCTTGGTGCCTACTCGAATGTCAATTGGTTCTTTTTTGGTGGAGCTGTTGCCCCTCTCCTAGTCTGGCTTGCACACAAGGCATTCCCGAGCGCATCATGGATTCGCCTCATCCACATGCCGGTCCTGCTTGGTGCTACGTCTATGATGCCCCCAGCTTCAGCTGTCAACTTCACCAGTTGGATCCTTGTTGGATTCCTCTCTGGATTTGTTCTTTTTAGGTATCGACAAAAATGGTGGGAGCGTTATAACTATGTCCTTTCTGGTGGTCTTGATGCTGGCACTGCCTTCATGACAGTGTTGTTATTCATTGCCCTGCAATACAAGAACATTGGCATCGACTGGTGGGGAAGCAACTCAGATGGGTGTCCTCTGGCTTCCTGTCCAACTGCCAAAGGGATAGTAGTTGATGGCTGCCCAGTTTTTTGATTAAACAAATTAGTCCGACTGTGACGTTATCGTTTTTATTTTCGAAGGTTAATATTCTCATTGTAAATAGTTTCCAGGGATTCTGCTGATAGAGTGGTATTTATGTTTTGATAAAAGATGCTTTGATAAAGAATTGCTAAAGGCATTTCTGGCTGAAGTTTTTTCATGGCTTTTCTAGATTAGGCCATCCTCATCTAGTATGGCAAATTATATTTGATTTGGAGGCAAATGGCCATTGAAAGAAGTTTTTTCATGGCTTTTCTAGATTAGGCCATTCTCATCTAGTATGGCAAATCAGAGGCAAATGGCCATTGTAAGAATATAACCAAAGCTGAGATTTGAAGGGTTTTTATTTTTTTTCTATTTCTTCACTTTGCCAACAGGGTCTCAAAACTTATTGCATGGATTCGGGTAAGGGGAAATCCACTAAGTGAGGAGTTGAACCCAAAACTTTTCACTTCTTGAAGAATAAATACTAGAAACCACTAGTCCACCCCTTAAGGTTAAAAATTGAGTAATGTAATTAAACTTGGATAGATTCTTTGTTCTCCCTTGACCTTCTAAGAGGCCAACCTTAACTAAATTTTAAAACTGAGCTGAAGCAGTTGTACTTCCTTAGTTTTAATTAAACATACATGCATATAATTTTTGGGCAAATAATTACAAATCAATCCAATTCACTAGTAACTTCCTAGTCATTAGTCTTAGTTATTTGCCCGTAGCCAGGCTGTTTCATATTTCCCACTAATTTTGTTATGTCTATAACAGCAAAGGATTCAACTAGCAAAGAATCAAACTAGAATTTTATTTTATAGAGTACACAGTATACATTGTGTTGTCCAACTCTGGTTACAAATCAACCAGGCTTCAACTCGGTAACAGAATCTATTGGATCAATATGCATATTTGAAAAATAAAACAAAATAAAATAAAACCTTTGAGCTACTATTCATTTATTTACTCGAAAAGCTCATTTTGGCCCTGTGCAGTTCTTTATGAAAGATTTTACCATGCATCAAAGAGGAAAGCTACTATTTTTCCTTTTTCCTTCTGGTAGGATTTCTGTGGAACAATTTAGCAGAACATGATAATGCTTGCGTGGGATAATGCTTCCTCTCCGCATAAATAAGACTGGAAACTTTCATCAGGGCCAATCAGAAATACGAGGACTGTTCATGAAGCACATCCAAGTGAGCAAGTATTTTGGCAGCCAGAGATTTCATACCACTACTTCCCCTCTGAGTGATATCAACCAATGGCAACTGAGCTGAAGTTCCATACTTTTGCTTGAACTCTACCAGTCGAAAAATCCTTTCCAAAGAATTTAGAGCTTTCTCCTGCAAGCTTGTAGAAGGGGAGCTCAACAACTTTATTATTGGAACAATGGCATTTGCTTCAGCAAGAACCTTAGTTCCTCTCTGCAGTCTTTCACCATCGATCAATGTCAAGAGTGCATCGAAAGAAGCTTCACATGCTCCATGGTCTGGCTCCCCAAGTACCTTCACTAGGGGTGCAACAGCATCAGCCTCCAAAAGGCAGAATGAGGATTCCACTGTACAAATGCCCGCGTGTACAGGGCAACCAGAATCAGGTGAGGCAAAGCAGCACCAGAAGACCCCATGCTTCTTCACTGGCTGGCTCAAATGAATAGAACTCTCTGAAAACTGCTTAAGTGAAATGGCCACACTTTGTTTTGTCAAAGGAGTTCCAGAAACTAGCAATTGTACCAGCACAGCGATAAATCCAGCTTCAGCTACTTTCTTCTGCCATTCTTTATTTGTTGAGACAGTGAAACGGCAAAGAGCTCCAACAGCATTCTCTGTTATCTGCCTTTTGTATGAAGCATTACTATTTCCATCAGTTAGACAATTGAAGATGATTTGAAGTGCCCCAGCATCAAGGAGCCACTGAGTCATTTGAGGGTCCTTAGGAAGGTTAGAGATGATACCCATTGCAGCAGCAATTTCTTCCACATTTTCAGAAGTTTTAATAATCTTGAGCAAGGTCTCAATACATCTTTGACCCACATGCTCCGAAAAAGTGCTGTCATCACCATCTTCAGTCAAGCAATAAAATAATTTGATGGCATTCATGCGTACGGTGTGATTGTCAATCTCACATAATTGAACCAATACTTGAACAGCAGAGAGCTGTGAATTACATAGACATCACGACAGCAATAAAAAAATTAAACATTAGTGACTGCTTTCAAATGAAAGAAAAAAAAAGTTTGTTCATTTACGGGAAAAAAAAAAAAAAAAATGAAGAAGAAGAATAGAAATTCTGAAATTCCTGATGCAAGGGCAAAGGGCAAATGTTTTTCAATCCCCATAAATGAAAAGTGAAGTTAATTTTTTTTTATAGTTATTATTATTATTATTTTGTTTGGGTAACTCTTAAAATTTGTTGAATGGTGCTTCTATGATGGTCAACTTTAGGCCATTTGCATTACAACAGGTTCTCTATTAAGAGTCCACAAAGTTTTAAAATAAGATACTATCCTTAGGTGGTTCACTTTATTGAAGCTAAATATTTTTTTAATTAAAAAGGTCTCACCATAATGCTTAAGCGTTGATAATTGATAAATCACCTGTTCGTGGTTCATTTTATATAATGCCAGTCTAAACCATATAGCTCCTCTATTTATTATTTTTGTCTTTCTCACCATGTAAAAAGCTGAAATTCCTTCAAACAAATGACAATTAAATAATCTCAGAAGATGAATTTCTATGGTTTTCTCAAAATAACAAATTCTTGACACCAATATAGAAACTTCCACGTAAAAATCCCCAACTCAACTATGACCACACATATACAACTTAGGCAGGATCTGAGAGAGAATGTCAAGATGACTTGTCAGACTGGATGAAGTGGCCAAGATTTTCAGCAGAAACACATAACTCTATAAGTGTCTATCTATCCATATATATATATATATATATATATATATATGTATGTATGTATGTATGTGTATATATGTATGTATGTATGTGTATATATATATATATATATATATTCAACTGCCTAGGAAATGCTGCTCAGATTTTATTACTAAGATACTGAGACTGCTAACAAGAGTGCATACCTGTCTTAACTTAGTCCTGATGTCTAAACCAGAGGGAGATTGGCACATTGCATGGAAGGCACAGAGAATACTTTGTTGCATGTCAGGTCCCGTCAAAGAAATAAGAGAAAAGAATTTGAAAATATCTTCCTCAGATTCCACCAATGAGACCTGCACCTGGTCCGCTCCTTGGGCAGTGGTTGATATGGCAAGGTGCATAATTGTGGCTGCCACTTGTTCACGTAAATGTGGTAAAGATAAGCTGTGGCGGTAAGAGAAGCTCAAATAGTGGGCCTGGTGCACCTTCTTTAATCATCTGCAGGCCATTCTGGGGTAAGGTTGAGAGGTTCTGAAGAGCTTTGACAGCCACTTTCTTCATCTCAATATCACAATGTGAGAGTAATTGAAGAAGTGGCCCCAGCGCCCCACCTTCACATATAATCAACTTATTATGAGCAGTCAGCTCAATTTCTGACAAAGTTTTAGCCATGATCGCTTTAACATTTTCTGGACCTGCATAACCAAGATAGTCGTTACAAGTTATTATGAGTAATACTTGTACATGTTTCAGATAGCTGAAATAGGTCATGTGGATAGACGTCCCCTTTCAAACTCATCTGGAAATATATCCATAAGTAGATAACAAATTAATGCACCAAATTCAAATTTCGAAGAGAGCTTCTTCTGCACCAGCGCACTTCTGCTTATCTAATCTATTTCCAATGTTGATATATTTGTTGCTGAACAAATTCATTGATAATCCTTACCAGGCTAACATGTTAATGTAATTTAATAAAAAATTAATCAAGCCAGTTTATAAACAGGTTCAAATCGAAATTTAAATTCTTGATTGAAACATGCAATAACTTGATGATGTGATGTTAGTCATTGCTGCTAAGAAAACATTACTAGAATGTCATTAGTGTTCATATAGATACCAATTGCCAAATTGTTAACGCCCACTATATTTCAAAGCGCAAGAGAAGTGTTTACAATGCCTTTTCCATTGGTTTAAAAATTCTCCACATCCTCTAATATCTTATCCGTGACAACATTGTCGCCTAAAACACAATTTTAAGGGTTAATATTATGGCAAAAGGAGCAAAGAACCACACAACAGATCAAAGTTTCACCTGGTTCATCACGACAATGATGTTGCCTAGAAACACAATTTTATGGCCAAAATCAACAATGAAACAGAACTTTCAGAACATATACACATACAGATAAAACAGAGAAAAGAACAAAGAGCCCCTCAATGAAGTAATGGACCCAAGTTTCAGACTTCAGATATTTCATGATGTAAATGCTAAGTTCACCAGTGAAAAAGATCCAACAATTCTTTGGTATATAGATGAAACAAGATTTTTTTTCCTCTTTTTTTTTTAATTTTAAATTTATAGTTTGGTCCTCTAGTAAAACTGGATAATTCTCCCCCAGATTTGCATATTACATAGCCTGTTCCTATGGTAAGCAATATCAAAATACATCTTCCCCTTTCCACTGAACTTTCACATTTCTTTATGGAGGTTAAGAATTCCTTATGTCCACATTTGTGACTGAATATCTGAATTGCTCGTAATTATCTAATTTGCAAGTGGCCACTTTGCACCAAAGGTTAGCATTTTAAGGCCATTAGAACCTTAAAACATGCAAGTTTTCTAAGACTAATAAATGTTACAACTTAAATAGGATTTAATTCTTATCAAATTTCCAATTGCTGTTGTACAGTATTTGATGACCACAATAGCTTACTAGAGTACCTCTCAATTCCATCTGATAGTGGAAAACGACGTAGTATTTAGAGAAGTACCTGAAGATAGATGATGCAACAAAGGTCTAAAATAACTTGCCCTTGCCATCTTTATGACATTCTGATCGAGGAAAGAGAGATTCTCCAAAAGCTCCTGTGCATCTTTGGCAGCTTGAGTATCATCGCTTCTGGACATAGTCACCAGAAGAAATATGCAACCCTGAGCATTCCCAATGGAATCTCTACCTAAATCACTTCTTGATAGATCCAATAGCAATTTCAATGCTAATTTACTTTCCTCAATCTGGCGTGCGAGGGAGCGAACAATGGATTCAATTGCATTATCCATTTTAAAAATTCTTTCCTGCAACAAAACAACAAAAAATGTATTTAATTTGATGAAATGTATACGAAATAAAAGCACCCCATTCTCTTTCTAAACACAGTATTATCCTCATATCATTTACAGGATAAAAAGGAAGGTGAGGTTTTCTCTGTCTGTTGGTAAAAAAAATGTACAACAAGAAGCACCCCAAAACCCAAGAATTGTGTGTGTAGAGAGAGAGAGAGAGAGAGAGAGGGAAGCATAGAAAACCAAAAGCCAACTAAATGCATTTAATCATCAAATATATGTTCTACAGGTCAACTGTGACATTGAAGTTAGTTATTCTGTCTTGCCTTCTCAAAATAAAAGAGAGAGATGGACAAAAGTAATCAGGGAGGAATAAAAGAGGTACCTTATTTTCATCACTATCTTTCACAAGGATGCAAATAATGACCAGAGCATGCTTTCGTACTTCATGATTTTTTGCACCAAGAAATCCAATGAAAATTGGTATGTAGTCCTCCATCATTACCCATTCCCGGTACAGCTCTCTTTCTATGCAGAGATCCTTCAGCTTTTCTAGAGAATCAAGAACTTCTTGCTCCTCCTCTGACTGGAGTTTTGATTTCAAGGAACCGATTGTAATCATGGTGTTCCTATCCCTCCACTCTTCAATTGATTGCCGTAGAATTTTGTTGGGCATTAGAACTGATTTGTTTAAGGGAGTCATGGTCACAGGACATGACTCATTCCCATCTGCAAACCACTCCTCTATTGCACTTCTTTCAAATGTCTTCCCGGAGGAAGTTTCCACAGGGTCAACCATAACATCTCCAGTCATTGGGCAATAAAATGACTGGAGAGGTTCCAATGGTTGCCTACCCAAAGAATTCCGCTTCGTTAAATACTTCTCCTCTCTCTCCGCTGGAGATGTAGTGGCATCAGCATTTTCAAGCAATGCAATGATCTGTTCCATTTGAAGTATTTCTGCTGTGTCTTTTCTTAGCTTGGCATTTTCTATTTCACTCTTGAATTCTTCAAATTCATTTTTTAATGCCGATTGCTCAGTTGATATCCCAACAGCCTCAGCTATGCGAACCAGCAAACTATTTGCGTAGGAGCGGTTAAATTTTCTCTCCTGCATTCCTGACTCGATTTTCTCCATAATTTCTTCCTCCACTACAGCTGCCCGATACTCAGCAGTCAGCATATTCTCACAGAGTTTGTTAATCCTTCTTGTGTATACTTGATGAAACATCCAGAGAGGCCAAAGGGATGAGGCTTAGTGCCCGACTAATCTCTTTCGTACTGCCCTCTAAGTGCTTAACAATTCTCCGACAATTTAACAAGAGATAGACCTTGCTTCTGTTGCTACACTCCAGAGCAAGCTGCTTAGCAACCTTAACCTCCCGGTTGAGAATCTCTAGAGCATTTTTTAAACTCTCTGAATGGCTGATGTTTAGCTTTGCTAGCTCTTTGAGGATAAATGTGATCTTCTCCAAGTACGTTGAGAATTTCTGGAAATTCTCCTTTTGAATGAGAACGGACTTGGCTGCATGTAAAGTATCCAATGTGGCCAGGACAGTTTGAGAGAGTAACTCTGAAACCGGAAGGAGCGACACAGTTATGATTGCTTCCTTTGCCATCTTGTCAAAGAAGGAAAGAAGCTAATAATGACGACCCAAAACCCCAATCAAAGCACATTTCAGACCATTAACTGCATGGCACATGCTAGAACAATCACAATTTGGCTGGTAGAACTTTCATATCCTCAGTTCAATTTTGTCACAAAGGCGCACAGGCTCTGTTTGGCAAAAGTAGATCCTGGAGATCGTATTGGAAAACTCTTACTCACCAATGTTGTTGCAGCTACAAGCACAATGGTGTAGCAACTTTATTGAGAATAATTCTCAAACATACCATCTTCATTCAGGTACTAGCTCAGAAATTCTCAATGACTAGCGGCCTCATCTATGAGAAGGAGAACATTCTTTTCGTGATCATTCTCCACTGAAACAAGGGGAGCCTTAATCCTATTTAATTATAAACCCTGTCATATATATATATATATAATTCAAGAACAATCATCGCATTATCATCCCATTACTATGAGCAGTAAGAACAATTAAAAATAAATAAATAAATAGCAGAAACTACGGCTGTGTTTGTTTAAACAGAAAATAGTTCATCTTAAAAAATTTCAGGAATTTTTTTCTTCTTTAACGCTCCATTTGTTTTGATAAATGGAAAAATATATATATTTTTACACTGTTGAAAAATACCACATCCCACATTGATTAAATTAAATATGTCTTCATATACCTGTTTGACCCTCGACTTATAAGCTTAGGCTTTTAAGTTGGAAACTTAACACTTGATAATCTTACTTTTCCCAGGAAAAAGATTTTCTCAAAATATTTTCCGTCAAAGCAAACAGATATCAGAGGCTCGGATTAGACTAAAAAGGACCAGTTAGACTTTGCCATTAAAATCAACTTGGTTACCGCCGATAGATACAAGAATTTAGAAAGCTCGAGATGAACCAAATCTACTCTCCAGAAAATTTTACTAGTACGCTCCGTTTGGTTGTTGAGAAAACGTAGAAAAAAGAAAAGAAACTTGTGTTAAACATCTCTGTTTTTTCCTCAATGTTTGGTTCTCAAGAAAAAAGAACAACATAAAACATAAAGCTTGGACATTTCCATTTTTCCCCCTTAGTTTTCTCAGTAACCAAACGAAGATATTGTCTATAGCATTCGAGTCAAATTCACTAATCCAATAGCTTTCATAAAGCTTGAACATTTCATTTCTTTTCCCCAGTTTTCTCAGTAACCGAACGGAGATATTATCTTTAGTATTCGAGTCAAACTCACCAATCCAAAAACTGTCACAGAGAGAGAGAGAGAGAGAGAGAGAGAGAAACTGACCTGCTAATGTCGAAGGTAACTTCGAGCTGGTAGATTTTCCAGGAAATGGTTCGAATTTTCCGGGAAAATAAAGTCAGAAGATTTAGGGCTATTCGGAGTGATTTTCTCGCTCGAAGACGAAGAAGACAATTCCCGCCGGTCTTGACGAGACAGCGAAAGAAAACATATTTCTCTGATTCTCCTTTTTCCTTTTTACACGGGTTAGAAATTTTAGAATGGAGACTGGAGTAGAAAGACGTGTGCTTGAGGATTATTCTTCGGTACACGAGCCCAGCATGACGTACCATAGTTTTCATCACCCTCGGATGTGCCACGTCAGAAGGACTCAGAAATTCGACGGGTACGCGGCGACATAAGGACTCGCCAGTGTGCGAACCAAGATACGATGATGGAGTATTGGAACTGGTCAAGGAAAACGTTGCCGTGTGTAAAGCAGTTGGAATGGCGGTTAAACGGAAGCTCAAATTACCCGGCAAAATGGCGCCATTGTAACGGTAAATCTTTTTAGGCTTGTTTTGGAGTTTATGCTAAAGGATTATTTTATTTTTATTTTTTATATTTTTAGTGTTAATTTTTTGAGTGTTTTGGTTAGTTTGGATGGATTTGAACATTAAATCACCCTTATCTCACCTCTACCCAAACTACACTAGTTAGGTTTAAGTACTCGTAGAATTTAAAATAAAATACAATATTCGTCACACTCTTACCAAAATACTATTGGGTCACAAGTACCGTTAGAGTTTAACCTATTATACGTCTCTTATGCTAGAATTTATATGGCTTTCTAGGCGTAAATGCATTATACTCTGACAATTATATTCACCCATCACATGTTAGGTTAAATGTGTTAAGTCAATTGTATTGTTTTTGGTATATAAAATAATTTCTCTTCTTAAAAAACACCTTTGTTTTTTTTTTTCTTTTATTTATTAATGGGGCAACGAATGCACGCCATGTGTATATATGTGTATATGTATGAGAGACCACTAGAAGAAACAACTAAAAGAAACAAAAAAAAAAGGAAAAATTTAACAACATCAAAAAGGGTATGACCTAGAACATGCTTTGCAAGTCTAGGGAGACTGATTAATTGGGAAGACTAAACTAAGAGACCAGCTGGTTGCATAGACCGTGACTGGATTCTGTGACTGGATTTTAGGTTTTTATTATTTGGTAGACTGAGTCAAGTCAAAATAATAAGCTTTTATTTAAACTTTGCTTGGGCCTCAAAAACGCGTTGCCTTTATTCTGACAAATTGGGGAATTAAAGAAATCCAAAATGAGGCGATCCGGTTGAAAGCTCCAGGATTTCTCCAAGCGGCAATCCGATCATGAGCTGCTTTGTTTGGCTGTGCATTGTGCAGGCTAGATTTGCAAATCCAAGCTTGGCTCAAAAGCATAATAATTGAGCCTGAGCAGGACCATCTAGAGGTAAATTGATTAAAACAATAATACAAATCAATAATATATAGTGTATTGGCGGGTCCTGAAAGGCTAAAATTGAAGAGTCAAAGCCCACCCAAGAATCATTCGGATTTTGAGTAGCCAAGTCCAATCCTATGGGCTAATATCACATGCCCAAGCCCGTCCAATGGTCGGGCCAGGACCCTCAAGCCTAGTGGACCGCTTGGCCCACACCCACCCTTACTCTGCAATCTTGCACAAATAGCTGCTGCCTCCCAAGGAGGCGAAGAAAAGGGGCCATTGAGAGCCTCTGTCATTGAAGTTGTATTTCGATAATTACACTGCTTAATTCTTGGGAATTACATATCCAAAGAGCCTCATGAAGAACTCGTGCATCAGCCCATAGAGTCGAAGGGTGCCCCTAGGTTCTACTTCTCACTCTCTCTTGGGATCGGTCACCAATTAGGTTAATATTGGACAGTATCTAACATGAAATAGGTGATGGTCTTATTTGTGTTTAGGAGATTAAGAATACCCCTTTGTTGGGCGCAAAAAAAAAAAAATAAAATAAAAAAATAAAATAAAATAAAAGCTCCTTCGACACAAAGAGCTAGAGACTTTATATTAATGTTAATTAAGTCATGTCCTGTGGTACTATGACTAATGGAGAAGCTTGAAAGTTCATATATATTTATTTTAGACCATAACGAATATTTTTATGTATGAATTGAAGATTCTTAAGGTAGCTAAATTGGCTATTCTTTTTTGGCTGTGCTTTGGAGTTTTATAATTAATTGTCCACCTGTGTGTTGTCTGGGTTGTTTTGCGTTGTGTTTTCTGATATTTAATGAATTTCTTATCCTTTTACTAAAATAAATAAAAAATAAAAATCGTTAACAAGTTTTAGCTGTTTTATGACTTATTCAAATCACAACATCATGTGGTAGAAGCATGGTAGAACAGTGAAATCACAGTACAATATATTGAACCCTGTCTCTCAGTTCACATGGGACAAAGCCATATTTGAATATGCAAAATTAAAAACCCAAAACAATGGAAATTTTATTTAAAAGAAAATTGCACTCTACCCCCTTGAAGTTTGGCCATTTTCATTTTTCCAAGCATATAGTTTAAAACCCATACTTTAAGGATTTGGATTTGCTGCAGTTGGGGTGGTTTTACACCATGCAATAACCGTTGGATGTGTTCCACGTGGCAAGTGAGAAAACCAATGATTGAGATTTAAAACACACAAAATCAAGTCGTGAACCAACCCATTGTACTCTCTCTCCTCCCTTTCCTTTCTGCATTTCTTCTCTTGTCGGTGAAATCCACTGTCAACGTCGGCGAACTCCCTCCCATTGGTAGCCTTCTATCCTTCTTCCTCTTCTCTCTTCTTCTCCTCTTTTGTTTTTTTCTTTTTCTTTTTCCTTTGCTGGTCAGATCTGCATGGGACAGCAACAAGAGCTGAGGATAAAACCCAGAACCTAGATATGGTACTCCTTCTCGTCGACAACCCTCTTCTTCCTTCTTCCTCTTCCCACTTCTTCTTCATTTTTTTATTTTTTATTTTTTTATTTAGGATTTCCTCCTCCCTCTTCCCCATGGTCAGTTCTGTGTGTTTTTTTTTTTTCTTCCCTTCCTCCTGTTGCTTCTTCTTCTCCTCTTTTGTTTTTTTTTTGGATCTATACCTTGTCAGAAAAAATGGTTTGAGTTGTCATCGTTGACGAAGTGGAAAGGTACCAACAGTGAGACCATGGAGGTGTGAGGAGTTGGGGATGGTTTCATTGGAGAAGGACCCGAAGCTGGAAAACCGCTGGTGAGTGGGTGTGCAAAAACTACCTTGTTTTGTGGTTTTGAAGCCCAACCGTTGATCCCTTCTTACTTGCCATGTGGAGCACATCCAACATCTACTGCATAGGTATAGTAAAACCACCCAAACTGCAACAAATCTAAGTCCATACTTTAACCTCTTCAGTTGCACAAGTTTAAATTTTTGTTAATTTCACTGCCATACCTTTTAAGGAAGGGTTACCAAAAAAGAAAGAAAAAGAAAGGAGAGTGAGGGTTGGGGGGTTGACATAGTGAGAATGGGCTGAACTTGAAGGTGGGAAGCATAATTTTTCCTTAGTTTATTTTATTTAATTATTTTCATGGTTATGCTTACCAACAAAATGGAAACAAAAGAAAATAAAATGTAGGAGTAAAATACTAACATGGATATTCATGACACCTAGATAAGGGATCGCATGCAAAACCCTAGAGCATATTGAATTGCCATGGACCTCAATGTATAAATTGGGAAATGGGTACCCATGGCAAGCACAAGGGATTCTTCATTCTTGTATTAATTAGAATTACAATTATTAATAATGTCAAACTAGCTAACATGTGTTTATTCCTTTACTTTTGTTTATTAGCATGGACCCAAAATGTTTCCACTACAATATTAGAATTCAACCATCTTTAATCATTTATTGAATATACATATCTTACATCTCTCACCTTATTGTCTTCTTATATATAAAAGAAAAAGAAAAAATGAAAAAGAAAAAGAAAAAAGAAAATAAAATAAAATAAAGAAGATCTCTCACCATTACTATTTTATGTTTCTTGGAAGCATAATGTCAAAATTCATTCGAAACTATCTGGCCGGGGCGAGTCTCTTAGAAGGGAAATGAATTTAATGAACCAAAAAAAAAAAAAAAAAGAGGTTTATATGTCAGCCTCTAAAACCTTGAAATTTCTTGAAATGTTGATTGTAAGCTCAACAACAACTCTTCAAATTTTGGTTTTGGATGGCCTATTGAATTCCTTATATAAGAAACTTGAGTCAAGAACTCACCAGGTAGGCAACTTGGAAGAATTTGTTCCAAAAATACAATGACAACTTGGAAAAGTTGCTCAACTCTTGTTCTCGCAGAAAATGATAATAGAAAAGAGATGGCGACATGATGCAGTTAAAGATGAGTGTTTCCTACGTGGGTAATGAAGGGTATGATATTATTATTAGGTCAAATTCAATATAAAAAATGAACTAGATAAGCATTATGCATAGCCAGAAATTTTTTTTTCTCTGAAAACTCGACTTTTCAGGAAGATCAGTAATGCTGTATTTGGTTATAGGGAACTCATTTCATGGAAAGAACACATGGTTTGATATTGGTTCCAAATGGTAGTAGCTATGGCGATGCATATGGTTACATGCAATAAAGAAAAAAAAAATCAACATATTTGGAAAAACTACTGAAGAAAAAAATTTTAAGCCCAAAATAATATGGAGTGGAAGATCTGCAGATTTGTTGAGTATGGAGGATTATAAAATTCATGTCCAACAAATCACTGCAGCCGGTGTTTTTGAAAACCATTTTCTGGATCTAGTTTTATGTAATACCAAAGTATATATATTTTGAAACAACATAAAGGGGTAAAAGGCAGCTAGATTAGCACCAGAAAAAAAAAAAAACAAAAAAACAAAAGGATTGCAAGAAGTCTGAAGGTACCATGATTTGGGTATAAGCAATGAACGATGGCTTACTTCTATACAAAACAAAAGCTAGAGCTAGAGCCAGAGAAAGAAGCATACAAGAGTGATATTGATTCGGCTCGTCTCTGAGTTCTCTATGTGATGAAAAAAGATGAGCCGGACCAATACCACACCATGTCTACTTCTCCAGAAATGGCTTCTTTGAGCTCTTCTCCTTGTGGACAAACTTATTTTTGCTTAGGAGAGTACTGGAGCCTCTTCCCTATAAATAGGAAGAAAAAGGTCTTGTGAAAAGCCTGAAACTGTGGATGGAACCTATAACCATGGACAAAGGATAAGGTAGGGCATCATAATTGCTAAGCATATGGAACATTTATCATGATCAAAATTTGGAATCCACTACCAATCACTTTCGTCGTTTATATAAAACCAGCTTAGTGGAGGATTCTTTAGCTAATGGCACGTGAAATCGTACGGATTTCTTGCCATGTCATTGATGTCGTGAAAATGCACCCGTCACTCGCTGAAAAATTATATGCATGTAGAAAGAATCCGCACTATTACGAATATAGTGTGCAGTAGTATTATCAATGCAAATGATGGGAAGGAAAGGTAGATCGTGGGGAGAGCATAAATCATGGGGGCACTATTAGAATTAAAAAAAAGCAAACAGATTTCCTTATGGTAAAAGAATCTTTTAAAAAATGAGTTATAGAGTTAAAAACTCTTATGGTGGGGGTTTGGTTAAAAGCAGTTCCCTAATATAGGTAATTGCTAATTTCCCAAAAAAAAAAAAAAAAAAAAAACAAAGAAATGCTGCATACGTCATGTTATGCATCAATATTGAGCCCTGCAATTCACATATTAGTAACTTCATACTTAACATTCAGAAAATACTATTGCAATTTGAAGAAGCAGAATATGGAATATATTCTATCTTATTTAATAGCAAATCAACCTAGCTCATGGTCCATATGGTTCCCAAGAAGATAAAAAAAAATAAAAAAATAAAAGGAAATTTTGGATCTTATGAGTTTTTGTTGATATTGTACAAAGAAAGCATTAATACTACAAGAAAAACGATAAATCTAATTTATTAAACATGCTTGGTTTGGACATTATGAATTAAACATACTCTAATCTCATGGACAAATGTGGGTCATTTCGAAAGGTGTAAAAGTGATTAGAAGGATAAGGTAGTGGTATCCCCACAATTAGTGCCTATAAAACTATAAAGTGGTTAAAAACACTGGAAAGCACTAACCAATGAGATATAAAGCTGTGAATAATATTAGTTTTTAAGTTTGTTAACAGTTTCTGTCAATGTGATAATATTCTTCAATATATGTAGTAGTCTCTCTCTCTCGATCTCTCTCTCTCTCTCTCTCAATGGAAATATAGGGAAAATATAAGGCACAAAATCTAAAGAGATAACAGAAGATTCTTTTCCTAGGATGGAGAACGAAAGTTTCCTCACTTTTCTTTTATTATCTTTCTTTTTCAATTGATCCATTGACTCAATTTAATGGCAATCCAAAATGTGTTATGAGGAAGCTCCTAGTCAAAAGAGGACGTACTGTATTTCATGTTCTATTGTAGAACTCTTGATTCTATAATAAAGAGATATGAAGAAGCTCTTGTTCATCAATTTGTTGGCACGTATAGCATGTGTAGTTGTCACACTCATCTAAGCATCAATCATCTTATAGATTAATAGCACAAAATTAAAAATTAGGAGCTGGAAAACCACCGCCGCCCCACCTCCTTTTCACCCAACAATTAAAATAAAAATAAAAAACAAAAAATGAAAAGGAGAGGAGAAGAAGCGGCCACGCAGAAAAATAGGGCCGTACTACCTATATAGTTAAGGAAAATACTTGCCTCCACCCTTGGGTGGAGGAGCTCTTTCTCTCTTCCCGCTCATATTTCGCCACTTATCCAAATAAAGAAGGAAAATTGATTGTGTATATGTATTCCTATGTTTACATAATTGTGAACACATTTTTATAAATTCATATTTGAGTGTTACGTTTTCATGTTAACACGATCAATGTGTGTCTACGTATTCATATTACCTTATTTATTTGTTTGTGATTTTGAATTCATATTTTTCTAAAATATTTATGACACGTGACAGAAAATGAATGGAGGTGGGAGAGGAACTCCTCCACCATGGGGTGGAGGCAAGTAGTGTCCATTAAGTAATTAAATATCAGTATCCAAGTTATAAACAAAGTTGAATTAGCAGCTGGAGCGTTGCTGTTAGTGAGTTTTTAAATCTAGTAGCATTTTAACAAATACCGAAATTCTTTTGTCAACTAATGACTGAATTTATTTTATGTGCAGATTAGGTTATTAGAATAAAGTCCAATAAATTTGATGGAAAGACTATCTTTAATTGCAACTTTTCTAGTTTAAAAATGGAAGCTAATGAACCCATGTTAGGTCAGTTGTGAAACAAGCAATCGGGTGCTGAGTTAGCACGCACTTTCCGTCTTTAATTAAACAAATATATATTGTGACCAACCCTAAGGGGCGGCTCTCTTTTGTTTTATAGTGTATAGATTATAGATTATTTGGAGCCTATCTTTGCCGCTTCATTGGGGTACGGATACATAAAGCCAGACATTGAGAAATGTGGTGCAAAAATGATGATATTTTCTTCATAAGTTCTCATCCAATTAAGTAGCCAACCACAAACCAAAAGTGTACGACATATGACCACCACCACCACCATGTTTTCCAGCCAACAAATATCAGATTAGCAGTGAACATAGTGACAGAGGACAGTCATAAAAAAAAAAAAAATGAACAAACCAAGAAGTGTGATTTCCTATTATGTGCATCAGTTTATGGTTGAAGAAAAGCCTTACTCATGACCCATCATTAGCTACCATGGAGATTACAAGATGGATATAGCCACAGCCATGTCCGGCCGGTCCTACAGCATCCTTGTCCAAAGACCAAGTCATCTCCCCTTCAGGTGAAACCATTTGAACATTTCCCTGTGCATTAGCTTCACCAGACCCGGCCATAACAAGTGCAATGTGTGTAGATGAGTTGATTACAGGATTCAAGTGCAAACATCATACATTAAAGAGAGGAGAGAGAGAGAGAGAGAGAGAGAGAGAGAGGAGGGAGGGAGGGAGAGAGAGATGAGCGTTACCTGTTAACGGCGGAGACCGGCGAATTGACGAGTGCGGAGGACGGCGTGCGAGAAGTCGAGAACCCTAATTGCGGGAGAGAGTGGCTGAAGGTGCGACACAGGGCTTCGGTTTTTTACATTAAAAGCGTCAGTATCAACGCTGCTTTTTAGAAGGCTAATCACACTTTTTAAAAGCAGTGTTGCTAATGACGCTTTTAGATTTTTTTTTCCTTTTTTTTTTTAGGTTTCTTGTAACTAAGAGCAGATGTACATAGGTACCACCAAGAGCACATGTGAGCACTCATTTATTTTTTGGATAAGTAATTTTTGATAATTTTATTAAAGTAACGCAGTAATTTTTGAGGTTGTGGTGATAAAATCAGTAAATAATGTACGAATTTTGGTTTGTCTTAATGTATGTAATTTATTTATGAGAGAGGGAGAAAAAGAGAGAGAGAGACGAGTGTTATCTGTTGATGGCAACGGTGGAAGGCAGAGACTTGATTAATTTTACTAAAGTGACCTAGTAATCAGTTTAATAAATAGAACCTAGGCTAGATTGCCTTAAGGGAAGTTGGAATGTTGGATGCCGAAATGGAGACAATTGATACAGTCGTCTAGAAATAAGAAGATTACAATTTTCTCCTAGGAATGCAAACTGTCAAGTTCACAAGAAAACCCTTGAATCCATAGGAAAGAAAAAGGGAAAACTATAAATATTGCGTGCTCCTTGAATGTACTTGTAAGATAAGGCTCAGGCGATCGGTGGGTAGCTGGCGAGATTCCCTCTAATGCTTAAGTCAGTAACTAAATGATAAGCATGGAATTGATGAGGTAAATTGTATATACCTTATATGCTTAGGCTTCCTATTCAAAGTAGGTGTCCTTCTCCTTATCCTCGTATGACTTGATTATGAATTTATGAGATTCATTTATTTTAGAATTTAATTATTAATTAATATCCATTTGTGAGGATTCTTAGTTGGCTCCCTTGAGTCCAGGCGGCGCTCTTATATAGAGTTAAATTTTCCCCCCCTACATCAAAATATTATTGATAAAATCTTGAATTTAAATAATTCAAGATTTTATACTTTGGGGCTAATTGTAAGCTCCATAAACCCTATTGACAGTTAGAATCATTTTAAAACTCAACTTACCTACTACTCTACTATTGTAGCCTATAATGACTAAATTTCAACTATTAAGACCCTAAAAACTACAAAAATAAAACCCTAAACTATTAAAAACAATAAATAAATTAAATAAAAATCATCCAATGACTGTAATTTGCTTGGTTCTTTGTCCTACATAAGAAGAATTGTCACCAACGAATAAAACCTTATTGCCAAGGCCTTTACTTAAAAGCTACTCCTTCCATTTCACATTGATTGTCGTGTTTGAAAAAACACATTTTTTTAGGAACCCCTCTTAAATGCTTTCATACCCACATTTCTATTTTAATATTCCAATTTTGCCTTCAAGTGTACTACAAATCATTCATTAAGTTTATTTTGTCCATCTCATGTAATTAATACCATAAATATGGGTATTTTGGAAAATTGATTAAAATGAAGTTGACTTTTTTATTAGGACAATAATTTTGAAACGACCTGAAATAAAAAGGAAGACAATCAATATTAAATAGAGGGAATAGCATTTTACTTAAAAGTTTTAAATTTTGAAGTAAATTGATTCTAGAAGACTAGTTTTGTTGCCCCCAACCAAGCAGGACAACAATACTATGATAAGTTCAATGTTAAGGTAATGTGAAATCATCGTCTATAGTAATCAACCGTTTGCAACAAAAACTTATCCTTTGCTTTTTGTGTGGAGTGTATGATCAAAAGTCACATACCTTTCAATATGTGAGACTATAGAATATGCACATGTTATCGGTTTTATGGGTAGGCTTTGACTTAATTCGAGTCTTTCTAAGAAAGGAAATGAAAAAAAAAAAAAATTACAATTTGTCATTATTTTTTACGATAAAAAGTATCCCTATTGACTTATATAAGGGCATGGTCTCACATTTCAAACACATGGATAACACATGAAAGGAATGAGACGTCTATCATACTAGCCAGAATAAAAAAGATACCCTAAATTGAAGGGAGAGATAAAGCCCAATAGGGTTATATCGGATCAGGTAAAATTGATTTCGATCCCAAGCCCATTTAACCCAATGAACTACCATTTTTCGAAGTGAGCTCCTCTTCACATGGGCCTTCAGCTGATAACGGAAGGGGAACGGCTATCGTAACCTTATTTTCTTAACAAATCCCCTAATTCTTTAGGTTTTTAAGATTTTATGCAAAATATAAAACATATTTATGAAAACTGGCTACGTTATTCACTAAAAAAACATCATTTTCAATAATATTGTAGAATAAAGTTTTTTTGAAATCTATTATTTAAATAAACTTTTTAGCCATTTCTAATCTTTATTTCATTTTTTGTCAAAAAGTTTATTTAAACATTAGATTTTAGAAAAACTTTATTTTACAAAATCGTTCAAAATGATGTTTTCTAATAAATTGAGCGACCGGTTTTTGTAAAAATTTTTTACATTTTGTATAAAATCTTAAAAATCAAAACCAAAGGAAAGGGTTTTGATAAAAAAGTGGGGTTGCAATAGCCGTTCCCCATCAGAAGGCTCAACCTCACCCATAATGGCCAGACCTCAGGAATGGCCGAAGCCCATGACTCGTGGAAGGATCAAGAACGGAGTAGGGGGACACGGGGTGTGATTTAAATACTTTAAACGTCGGCGTATTAGTTCTCTTCTTCATCACTTTGTAACTGGCGTTACTGGTCCAATAAAACGCCACCGTTTCGTTAGCGTGAGAACGGTGAACCATTCTGATCCTGGTTCGAACCTTTACTACAAGATCGGTTCAACTCCTCTCTGTCTGTCTGTCTGTCTGTCTGTCTCGCTACATCAAATGTTGTGCTGTTTTTGAAACTTTTGAGGTCTAGGGTTTGAGATCTTGGGAAATTGCAGAGTGTATTGGTAATGGAGGAAGCCGTACGAGAAGTTCTCTACGAGACCCGCCATCACGCTTCCAGGCCTTACACTTCCAATTATCCTCCTCAGCAGGTTCTCTCTCTCTCTCTCTCTCTCTCTCTCTCTCTCTATTTATATATATATATATGTATATAAAATGACTTTGATTTTCACTGTAATTCCTCAATTGTACACGAACACGAAGCTACTTCGATCTATTTACTTGTATTTTTCAATCTACCTTTCAGATAAATGAAGGTGTCAAAGGGAGTTTTCGATCATTGCTTTCGGCTCGAGGTACGTGGAATTCTCACTCAATTGTCTGCAAAAATACTCAATGACACTCAGTTTCATATTGCTCATATATGCATGTATGTATGTAATTATGTATATATGTACGTATGAATTTCCAGTTCATGTTGGAGTGTTTTTGATAAATTTACTTGGGATTGTATTGGAATTTTCAGCTGGAGATGGTGCGAGCGATAATCTGATCTATTTTATTTTAAGATATACCCAAATTTGACCTTTTTTTGTTATTTCTAATAAGAGTGGTATCTTAAGATAGAATTGAAGAGTATTATGAATGGTTGTTTAGAGTCAATACTTGTAGTATTATATGAAACTTTTCATTAATTAGGGCATTTTTGGTCATCAATTTGGAAATTAAATGGCTATAGTATACTTTACATAGTATTGAAGCCACAATTCCATCATCATGAATGGGACTATTTTTTAAGAAAATATTGGAGTAGCACCATAGCTTATAGGATCAATTATATAACTTTCTATTTTGAATTTCAATTCTCATTTGTGATGATACCTATCATTCTTTTGAATTTTCCCATAATGATGGATTTTTCTTCACAAAATTATATGCAAAAAAAAAGAAAAGAAATAGTTCAATTTACATGCGACGGCCAACACAGGCCCTTAAGTCTTTCAAATCAAATCTGGTTGTACATGTCTGCGTTTGATGAAAAAGACGGTAGTTGCAAACTGGAACTTGCGATTGGTTTGGAAATGTATAGGTGTTGGGTTTATGATACTTTTAATTGGTTCACGAGTTGTGTTTTTTTATTACTGTGATACATCCTAGTTGAGTAGAAGCATTTGCAAAGTGAAATAATTGTGATTGAACTGTTTTTTCTCAATTTTTCTTGTATACAAAGAAGCCATGTTGCTTGGTCTTGAACTTTAATTTCTATATTTAATTGAAAATGCCAATCTTCATTTGTGTGTTACTTGCTGTTAAACTGTGGAATTGGTTGGTTTTGGCAAACCATTAATTGTTAATTATGAATATGAAGGTGTTAGTCAATTGAAAGAGAAATGGAGTGAATATAGGCGTCCCAGAAAAATGGAGAAATTGATATCCTTGTTTGTCTCCCCAAGAGGTGAACGTGTAGCTGTAGCTTCTGGAAATCAAATAACAATCTTGCAGAAGGATGATGACTACCAGGAGCCATGTGGCATTTTTACCAGTAAGAGTCTCTTGCTGTTTTTATGGAACCATTTTAATGAATGATGTTATTGAAACAAGTAAATACCGTGACATTGCATCATATATTGTAAGCTCTAAAGGGAGGATTTTTTTGTTTTTGAATCTTTGAATTGATTATCAAGAGACAAAATTATTCTTTGAATTTGGTGTGGATTTTTAAATAAAAAACAATATATTTATATCTCTGAATTCTACTTCACCTTGTGATATTCAGGAGACTTCTCCTCACTGATGGCTAGTGTGCTGGAAACTTGAATAAATGCTGTTTATCTTTATTCTCACTGCTTTGGATACATACAATTAGGGGACAAATCTCCAACTAGGATCAGATACATACAACTAGGTTCTTATTTCTTAATTTGAATAACCCTAGCTGTGTGAGGGTTTTCTTACCCCCCCCCCCCCCCCCCCACGGAAGGTATTGTGGCTTTGTCCCACATCGGAATGTGGGTGCCTCCCACCCGGCCATATTAGCCTGAGCGTAGGCGAAGGGTGTGGTCCCCACATTCCGATGTGGGACAAAGCCACAATACCTTCCGTGGGGGGGGGGGGGGTAAGAAAACCCTCACACAAAAAGGCGCCTTTTTGTGTGAGGGTTTTCTTACCCCCCCCCCCCCCCCCCACGGAAGGTATTGTGGCTTTGTCCCACATCGGAATGTGGGCGCCTCCCACCCTGCCATATTAGCCTGAGCGTAGGCGAAGGGTGTACCACTACTTCTAGGGACAAAGCCACAATACCTTCCGTGGGTGGGGTAAGAAAACCCTCACACACTAGCATAATCCATATCACTAAGTCAAGACAACCACTGCTTGGGAAGAATCATTTTATATGATTATAATTGCCTTGTCATTTAGCTCATTTAAAATTTGATTTGGCTGAAGTGGAAAACACATGTTGGTGGCTATTGATGGTTTAGTGTTAGCATATTAAAATCCTTTATTTAATTTAAATTGTCAAAAACTCTATCTTTGCCAGGTTTTTGGATCTCTTATGGCATGTCTTTTTCCTTCACTAAAATTGTTTCTAACTTGTGTTCTATGCATCAGGTAGCAGTGTTGGTACATTTACTTATGGAACTTGGTCAGAATCTCATGATATTATTGGAGTTGCTGACGATACTGATACACTCTATTTTATCAAAACAAATGGTGAAGAGAGTACAAGAATTACAAAGAGGCATTTAAAAGTTTCTTTCCCAATAATAGGCCTAATTCCACAGGATGATTCTGATGTACAGAGTTCTTGCTTGTAAGTGTTGTTTTCTCAGCTGCCTCTGCTTGAAATATGAATAAACGTGTTCTTTAATCTTAAGAGATATTTTATTTATTTGTTTGAACTTTGACTATTTCAGAGAAGTTATTAGTAATTTGATACTTGTTTAAGTCAATGGATATTTTTACAGGTGCAGCTTCAATGTTCTTACATCAGATGGTTCTCTTCATCATATAGAGATCAGCCAGGACCCAAGTGCATCCATTTCTACAACGCATACCTCAAATAGTGGCTCAACTCTAAAGAGGGAGTTCCCTCAGAATGTTTTCTGCCTTGACTATCATCCAGAACTGTCTTTGCTTGTTGTTGTTAGCAGTGGTGTTAGCGTCTCACTACCTCTTAGTGGGAACTCTGGTATGGTTTTGAACTTTTTTTCTTCTGTTTCTTTTTAAGGTTGATATTTTATTTTAAAAAGTCTTAGAGAAGTCTTTATTTTTTTTGGCAAAGAAACCTCCCAAGTCTGGCAAATCCATGGGTGGTTTTTAAAACACCGCATATATATTAGCCGTATGCAAGATTGAAGATTTATATTTTGGGTGTGGGCCTGAGGTCCAAGAAATCCTTATATATTATCTAAACTTGTTAAGATTCTATTTTGAATTTTCAATGGCTTTCAGGAAACATGGACAATGGGGCCATTTTAATATCATTGAACTGGCCAAGCTTATTGTTGAGCTGTTTATTAAGTACTTATATATTTGCTTTCAGGATCCTGCTATTTGTCTCTTTGGCGTAAAACTAGGAATTTAGATCTGGAACCGGTGTTTTCTACTCACTTTGAAGGCTTATATTCCAAACCAAAAGGTTCTGTGGGTCAACTAGCATATCCAAAGGTGCTAATCTCACCTCAGGGAAAGTTTGTTGCTAGTCTAGATTTGACTGGATGCTTGGAAATTTTTAAGCTCGATAAGGAGTGCTGTTCACTTTCGAGTTTTGCTTGCAGAGAGAGGTGTGACTCACAAGTGACTGTTAACTTGTCAAATGGAGGGAGGAAATCCTTAAGTGATGTTGTTGATTTCACTTGGTGGTCTGACTATGTCCTTACTATTGCGAAAAGGAGTGGCATTGTCACCATGCTTGACATTCTTACTGGTACGAAACTTCTGGAGAATGATCCTGTATATTCTCTGCCTGTTTTGGAAAGAGTACAACAGTTTCAAGGACACCTTTTTATTTTAGAGAGTACATCATCCAAGGCAGGATACAATTCATCTAATCATAGGGAAACAGGTGACACACATCATGTAGAGCTCGTTACTGATGACAAATTTAATCAGTTGGACATTGCTAGATTGCGCTGGAGCTTGATATCATTTTCGGAGAGGTCTGTTCCTGATATGTATGGTATTTTAATTAGCAATAAAAAATATCAGGCTGCCTTGGACTTTGCTAATCGTCATGGGTTGGATAAAGATGAAGTTTTAAAGTCACAGTGGTTACAATCTGGCCAAGGAATAAATGAAATAGATATGTTTTTGTCAAATATCAAGGATCAAGGTTTTGTACTTTCTGAATGTGTAAATAAAGTTGGACCGACGGAAGATGCTGTGAAGGCTTTACTTGCATATGGCCTGCGCCTAACTAACCAGTGTAGGTTTTCTGAATCAGAAGATCACAACTCTGGCCAAATTTGGGATTTCCGTATGGCAAGACTTCAGTTATTGCAATTCAGAGACAGGCTGGAGTCATATCTTGGAATAAATATGGGCAGGTATTATGCTTTTCACAAGCTATCTTTACCATTAGCAGAGATTTTAGCGTTTAAAGTTTTAAACTGTAAAAATTTGTCAAGGATTTGAATAGAGTTACATAATTCCTTTGTTTTTTTTTTTTTTTTTTTTTTTTTCAATCTCCATTGGTAGAAATTTATAACGGCCATGCACCTGTGGATGGTTGTTTGATATATATTTTAAAAATATATGTTGTTCATATAGGATGAGTTTCAGTTAACATCTGTGCGTGTGCGTGTGCATCTGCCGAAGATTGCAAGACTGCCTACAGATATTGGAGACAAAATAGTCTTATCTTATATGTTTCGTGTTTTGTCACTCTGTATATTCCTGCACACCATTATTAAATTTAAGTTTCTAAGCTTTTATTTTTATTTTTATTTTTATTTTTAATCCCTTCTACATCTTTTGTTGGCGAGTTCTCTATCAAGGGGATTCTGTGTGCTGTTGACATAGATGGAAGGCATAATTTTGGGATCCTAAAGCTGTCTTCCCTTTTACCCCTTTATGGGATTCTAATATCAGTTGCAGCAAATTACATATTTTTGTGCGTTTATGTTTATCTATACTCGTCAATATCTTCTACTGGAAATTGAAATACCTTTATTTCTTCAAATGCCAACTTTTAGTTTGTTATTTCTCTGTGAAGTGATAAAAATACTGACCCGTTATGAATCAAGTCTTAACATTTGCTTTTTTGAATTCATTTATATTTTTTTCCAACAAGGGTGAAGAACATTGGTTTTGTCTTTTTAAATTTTTCCTGTGGATACTTGCTTTACAGAACTAAAGAAATGCAGCGGATTTTGTGCATATATATTGACGATCAGATGTTTTATGATTTGTACTGTGTGAATTAACTAGTGTTAGGATTTCATTGTGTATGCGTATCCATTTCTTTGATGGTTTCTACTGACACACTGCTTAATGACATAGTCTTATGCAGGTTTTCTGTGCAGGAATACAGCAAATTTCGCATTATGCCTATCAATCAAGCTGCTGTAACACTTGCCGAAAGTGGAAAAATTGGGGCGTTAAACCTCCTTTTCAAGCGTCATCCTTATTCGCTGATTCCTTCCATGTTGGAAGTTTTATCTGCTATCCCTGAAACAGTTCCTGTACAGTCATATGGGCAGCTTCTTCCTGGGAGATCTCCTCCTACTAGTGTAGCAACAAGGGAAAGAGATTGGGTTGAATGTGAAAAGATGGTAAGCTTTATCAACAGATTACCTGAGAATCATGAGGTCAGTAGCCAGATCAGAACTGAACCCATTGTCAAGCAGTGTTTGGGATTTTGTTGGCCATCAAGTGATGAGCTTTCAACATGGTACAAGAATAGAGCTAGAGATATTGATAGCTTTAGTGGACTTTTAGACAACTGCCTCTGCTTGCTTGACGTTGCTTGTCAAAAGGGTATATATGAGTTGCAGCAATTCCATGAGGATATCTCATACTTGCACCAGCTTATATATTCTAATGAAAATGATGGTGAAACAAATTTCACACTGAGTCTTGTTGCATGGGAAGGGTTATCTGACTATGAAAAATTCAGAATGATGCTCAGGGGAGTCAAAGAGGAAAATGTGGTTGAAAGATTACGTGATAAAGCAATTCCATTTATGCGAAGTAGGTTTCATGGTATGATCGCGGTGTCTGAAGATGAGGTGATGACTAACCGCTTCTCTGTGGACAGTAAAAATGCCGAGTCATTTTTGGTTAAATGGCTGAAGGAGATTGCTTTGGAGAATAAGTTAGAAATATGTTTGATGGTCATTGAGGAAGGGTGCAGGGAGTTCCAAGGTATTGGCATTTTCAGGGATGAGGCTGAAGCTGTAGATTGTGCTCTGCAGTGCATATATTTATGCAACGTTATGGATAGATGGAGTACCATGGCTGCCATTTTGTCGAAGCTTCCACAAATGCAAGGTTAGTTTTGCTATATATGGATTTGACCCTAATCATGGTATATCCGTAAATGAGGTTTTATTATCTGTTAGATTTTCTAATGGGGTTCGTGCAAAAGGGTGTGTGTGTTGGGATTCTCTTATGGGGATAGTCAATCTTCATGTCTAAACAGGGGATGTATAGTCCACTGTCCACTATATAAAGACATAGAAGGTAAACAATCATAATTTCATGTCCAACCATAATCAGTTTCTTATCAAGATGGAATATGATCTACTGTGTTAAACAATGGCAAAATTTTCTTTACTACAAAAGAAACCCCTCCTCATCAAGACAGCCCTGGAATGAGTAGAAACCCTTCACTTAAGGTTTGGCCAAGTCACCTGACTCTTTAAGTTGCGGCCTTAACATTAAGTGTTGATTCTGGCCAGGTTGATTGACCTAATTGGTACCAACCATTATTGCTCAAATAAGGACATATATATGTCAATGTCTATTTATGTTCCTTTTGTTGTTAAGCTGGGAGTGCTTAATCCAATGGGAGCCCAAATACTATAGGTTTTGTTGCAGCGCTAACCAACTTTGTGTATATACGCAGTTGTAGAGTAATTTATTGCTTGTGTTATTAGATTGATGTGGTCATCTTAGATACTGCTATTTCTTTTCTTTTTTTTGAGCATAATGGAGAATATCTGGACCTTACAGATAATGGAGTATGTGTTGAGGGCCTCGAGAAAAGAATAAAACTGGCTGAAGGCCATATTGAAGCAGGGAGGCTTTTGGCATATTACCAGGTTTGTTTTTTCTCTTCTATGCACAATGCACTTGAGTTTTGGGGATGATGTCCCACCTGAATATCAGTGCCGAGTGCTAATAAATTCAATTTGGTGTCCTATGAAATTATAATTTCTTTTACACTCACTCTTGGTTGACACTATCTTATTTCAAACTTGTACACACATTAACGCTTGACAATATATTAATTTTTATCTTTATTAGTTGTTACCTGTTAATTTGGAGCCCAGATGATCAATGATGCTAAAACCATTGTTATATTTGTTGTAGGAAGTTTATTGAAGTAGGAAACTTGGAAAGATGGTAATGGTAAAAATGTTCCTTGTAGCTCTGATACAAAGTAGTTGGATTTTTTATTTTATTTTATATCATCCGTATAACATTCAATGTGGATCCGTTTCATCGATCTCTAATGCAGAACAGTGAAAAGACCTTCTGTAAGCATATCCTTAGTTTCCACAATAATTGAAAGAGACACCTGAACCAGTGAGAATTCTCCCTTGTTGGGATTAGAAAAACCACATTTGTTGAGATTATTGGATTGCTGTGGCTAGAATGGCTCTACATTGTCTTTGAGGATGTAAATGATATAGTTTGCATGGCATCATAGATTGCTACGTCATCTCCGTCTATATGCCTCTTATCTTAAGTTGCATTCTGGCAGTTTACCTCCTGGCATTATGTGGGAAAGTTTGTAAATATCTTCTTTTTATTTTATTTTATTTTATATTTTTTTTCTTTTCCCTCAAAAGAACAAAGCATAAAGCATCATAAAACATCCTAGCATCCCAACTAGGTTGGCACCCTAGGAATTTACAATCATATATAGATTGTAAATATCGAAGACCATTGCTTCATAGATAAAAGTGCATTCAAATGTTGCAACTTAATGGCTAGGCATCATTGATCATGATACTGGAGAAAGTCCAGGTGAATTACGACATTAATCCTATCATTTTCGTCTGACAAGGCAACAGCCGATAATAGTCTGGAGTTATGACTTTTGTCGGGAAGCTTTTTCTTGTGACTTGATTTATCATGAAGTTTGCTGTTTGCAGACCCATTATGATGCATGGATGGAATTCTTTATTTTTTTTTATTATTATCTTTTTTTGACATAATTTCTGTGACCATTTGAGGCTATGACTGATACTGGTACTAATGTATTTTATGGTCACATAATTGATTGAGAGAGGGTGTGTTCGGTTTTAATGGTACTTGTTTGTATTCAGGTCCCAAAGCCAATGAGTTTTTTCCTTGAGTCTCATTCAGATGGAAAAGGTGTAAAACAGATCCTTCGCCTTATACTCTCAAAATTTATTCGTCGACAGCCTGGCCGTTCAGATAATGATTGGGCAAACATGTGGCGTGATATGCAGTGCTTGCGGGAGAAGGCATTCCCTTTTCTAGACCTAGAGTATATGTTGATTGAATTCTGCAGGGGACTGCTGAAAGCTGGGAAGTTCTCTCTTGCAAGGAATTATTTAAAGGGTACAGGTTCTGTTGTTTTGGCATCAGAGAAGGCAGAAAATCTTGTCATTCAAGCCGCAAGGGAGTATCTTTTCTCAGCTTCTAGTCTTGCTTGCTCAGAAGTAAGTATGCGGACAAGTTATGTTCTATTATGAATTTATGATTTAAGATATTTAGGAAGGAAAATGAAAAGTTTACCGGTTCTGTATACCTGCTGATGTGGAAGTGGCATATTTGTAATTAATGGAAAAACAAGCCCCTCATGTTCTAAAAAGCCAGATGCCACATCACCCAGTGGATGTAGCATTGCTCATTTAATTTGCCTCACATATTTTGTTTTTATCTTAAAATCTTTAGATTCTGAACTCTAAAGCATCTCTCATAAGTCATAAATGATAATTCTTTCTTATAAACAACACCTACTCTACTTTCATCTACTAAAAGTCTAAAACTTTGCTGTTAGCAAACAACATAAGCACTACAAAGAAGCATTGATTTCGGAGTGCTTGGAAGGGGAAGCCGGTTCTCATCATTGGAATGTTCTTTTTATTCATCATTTTAATGATTGGGAAGTGGAGGAAGCATTGGTATTCTTTCAAGTTCTTTACAAAAGTAAGATTTTGGTGGGTGAGAATGATTCCTTGGTTTGGTGTAAGGATTCTAAAGGGTTATTCTCCGTAAAATCTTATTACAATTGTGTAAGGCCTTTAGGGAATTCTTTTTCTCCGGCTAAAGTCATATGGGTTTCCTCGGTTCCTACTAAAGTTACCTTTTTTTGTTGGTTAGTGGGAAGTGATAAGTGTTTGAGTTTGGATAATCTTGCAAGAAGAGGGTGGTATGTGCCGAATAGATGCGTTCTTTGTAAGCGAGATGCGGAGTCGGTAGACCACCTCTTTGTGCATTGTGATGTGGCTAGCAGTCTTTGGATGCTTGTGTTTATCATGTTTGGAGTTCATTGGGTGCTTCCATTTTCTACTTATGTCCTATTATCGGGTTGGTGGTTTGAGGGGGGATGTAAAAAGGCTAAAGTCATATGGTATATGGTATATGGCTCCGCATGCTATTTTGTGGTTTATTTGGAAGGAAAGAAATGCTAGAACTTTTGATGGGGTGGAGAAGTCTATCATTGAACTCAAATCATCGTTACTCAAGTCTTTGTTTATGTGGTATTCTAGTCATACCAATACTTGTAATCTTTCTTTTATAAATTTTGTGGATTCATTTAAACTTGTTAGGGGTTAGTGCTTCTCTTTGTATATGGCTTGTGTACATGGGCCAAGCCCTTTTTGATCATCAATACATATTTACCTTATCTATAAAAAAAAACATAAGCATTGGGACCTCATATGTAATTTTCCCAATAAATTCAATAAAGTCTGTAAATATTTTTATTTTATTTATTATTTATTATCATTATTATTATTTTTTGTTACTTTGAAATAAAATAAAAAACCTGATTTTGATTAAGTTCATATTGTCTAAAACAGATTTTGTTTCTCTACGATATCTTATTTAAATTTATTGATTGCATTGCTGCTATTTTTCTCAGATCTGGAAGGCTAAGGAATGTCTGAACCTCTTTCCAAGCAGCAGAAATGTTAAAACAGAGGCTGACATTATCGATGCGCTTACTGTCAGACTCCCAAACCTTGGTGTGACTCTTCTGCCCATGCAATTTAGGCAAATTAAAGATCCAATGGAAATCATTAAAATGGCAATTACAAGTCAAGCTGGAGCTTATCTACATGTTGATGAACTCATTGAGATTGCCAAACTTCTTGGTTTGAGTTCCCAGGATGATTTATCAGCTGTTGAGGAAGCTATTGCCAGAGAGGCTGCTGTTGCCGGCGATCTGCAGTTGGCTTTTGATCTCTGCATTATTTTGGCTAAAAAGGGACATGGTGTCATCTGGGACTTATGTGCTGCAATAGCAAGGGGTCCTGCCCTTGAAAACATGGATATAAGTTCTAGAAAGCAGCTTTTAGGTTTTGCATTGAGCCATTGCGACGAGGAATCCATTGGTGAGCTGCTTCATGCATGGAAAGATCTAGATATGCAAGGCCAGTGTGAGACATTAATGATGTTGACTGGGACAAATTCCCCCAACTTCTCAGTTCAAGGTTCCTCAATTTTCTCACTTCCAGTCCACAGTATTCATGATAAAGTTAACCTAAGAGACTGCTCTGAAATGGTTGAAGGATTTGGCGGTGATGATCAAGAAGTTCATGTCAATAACATCAAAAACACACTTTCTGACGTTGCTAAAAACTTGCCCGTAGAGAATGGGATCGATTGGGAATATATTCTGAACGAAAATGGAAAAATTTTGTCTTTTGCTGCTTTACAACTTCCATGGTTGCTTGAATTGAGTAGGAATCCAGAGTATGGTAGCAAGCTAAGTCCTGGCTTAATTCCTGGAAAGCAATATGTGAGTGTAAGAACACAAGCTGTGGTGACTATTCTATCCTGGTTGGCAAGGAATGGTTTTGCTCCCAGAGACAATCTGATTGCCTCTCTGGCAAAATCAATCTTAGAACCGCCTGTTACCGAGGAGGAAGACATTCTGGGGTGCTCCTTTCTATTGAATCTTGTGGATGCTTTTAATGGGGTGGAAGTAATAGAAGAGCAGCTGAGAGCAAGGCAGGATTACCAAGATATTTGTAGCATTATGAATGTGGGGATGACATATAGTTTATTACACAACTCTGGAATCGAGTGTGCCGGTCCTGCTCAGAGAAGGGAGCTGCTTCAGAGGAAGTTTAAAGAGAAGCACACATCATTTAGTTCAGGTGATTGCTTTATGTCTTTATTTTACTCCTGAAATCTAGACCGCATACTTTCTTTCTTTTTTAATGCTATGTTCTTTACAATGCCTTGTGATACTCAAAAAGTAGCTAAGAGTGTTCTTCATCAAAAAGTAGCTAAGAGTGTTATCTGTATTTTTTTCCTAGGTTATGCATTTATGAGGTTACTTGGTTAATCCTCACCCTCACCTTTTTTATTTTATTATTATTATTATTTTTTTCATTCAGACGAGATAGACAATATTGACAGTGTACAATCCACATTTTGGAGAGAATGGAAACTGAAATTGGAAGAACAAAAGCGTGTGGCAGATCATTCTAGAGTATTAGAGCGAATAATTCCTGGGGTTGAAACTGCTCGCTTTTTGTCTGGGGACTTCAAATACATTGAGAGTGTTGTTTTCTCCCTTATTGAATCAGTAAAGTTGGAGAAGAAGCGTGTTGTGAAGGATGTGTTGAAATTAGCTGATACCTATGGCCTGAATCGCACTGAGGTATGCTGGTTTTCATGTATCTATCTCCTAAGTCCTATAGAAAAAATTAAAAATTAAAAAATAATAATAATAATAATGTATCTATCTCCTAAGACATTAATGTAGAAGATCAATGCAGGCCTGTTTAATCTGTCAAATAATACCTTCTTTTTGTTTATTTCCTTGCAGGTGCTAAAGCGATACCTAAGTTCTGTCCTTGTTTCTGAAGTTTGGACCGAAGATGATATCACAGCTGAAATTTCAGAAGTAGAAGGAGAAATACTTGCTTGTGCTGAAGAAACCATCAAAACTATCTCCCTGAATGTCTACCCTGTAATTGATGGGTGCAACAAGCAGCGCCTTGCTTACATATATGCCCTGCTCTCTGACTTCTACTTGCAGTTGGAAGAAACCAAAGAATTATTATCAGTGATAGGCATAGATCCAGCACATATATCCACTTTTGGATTAGCCTCCTTTTACAAGGTCATTGAGCAAGAGTGCAGAAGAGTGTCCTTTATTAAGAACCTGAATTTCAAAAATATTGCTGGATTAGCTGGTTTGAACTTTGAGTGCTTTAGCAGTGAAGTCTATAATCACATTGATGAAGTTAACTTGGAAGCATTGGCAAAAATGGTACAGAACCTTGTCAGCATCTGTACGAATTCAGTGCCTGAAGGTCTCATATCGTGGCAGGATGTCTACAAACATTATGTCCTTAATTTGTTGACAACTTTGGAGAGTAAAGCTAGAACAAAAATCGATATTGAGAACCACGAAACACTTCTGGGTTTAATAAGTCAACTTGAGCAGACCTATGATTTTTGCAGAACGTATATCAGAGCTGTGGCACATTCAGATGCCCTGGACATAATGAAGCGGTACTTCACAGTAATCATTCCTATTAATGGTTCTTCTGAGAGTTTACCTGATACCTCGACATGGCAGGACTGCCTCATCATCTTGTTAAATTTTTGGATCAGACTGACTGATGATATGCTGGAAATTGTGTCCCATGAGAGTTCAGGACAGAAACTTGAATTCAATCCAGAATGTTTAATGAGGTGTCTCAAGGTTTTTCTAAGGTTGGTGATTGAGGACAGAGTCTCACCAAGTCAGGGCTGGGCCACCATTATAAGCTATGTCAATTATGGTCTAGTTGGTGATTTTGCTGTTGAGATTACCATTTTTTGTAGATCTATGGTTTTTTCTCGTTGTGGGTTTGAAGCAATATCAGAAGTATATTCTGAAGCAGTGTCACTGTGTCCAGCTCTGACCACTGATACTGAAAAAATTTGTGGTATCCCAGATCTTCCTCACATCTTTTTAAATATATTGGAACCAATTTTACAAGACTTGGTCAGTGAATCTCATGAACCCCGGAATTTATATTGTTTGTTGTCATCTCTGAGTAAATTGGAGGGTAATATGGAAGATCTGAAGAGGGTTAGGCATGCAGTTTGGGAAAGAATGGCCAAGTTTTCTGATAACTTGCAGCTCCCAAGTCATGTTCGAGTTCATGCTCTAGAGCTTATGCAATTTATCACAGGCAGAAATATCAAGGGTTTTTCTCCTCAGCTACAATCCAGTGTTTTACCATGGGAAGGGTGGGATGAGTTGCACTGTACAACAAAAAACACTGAGACAACTGCCAGTCAGGGGATGGCAAATCAGACAGATACTTCTACCAGGTTTACCAGTACTTTGGTCGCCCTTAGATCATCTCAACTGGTGGCAGCCATCTCACCTAGCATAGAAATCACACCTGACGATCTTTTGAATGTGGAGACAGCAGTTTCTTGTTTCTTAAAATTGTGTGGAGCTGCTAATTCAAAACCCCATTTTGATGCTTTGCTATCCATTTTGGGAGAATGGGAAGGGCTTTTTATAATTGGGAGAGATGAGGAAGCATCTGCAGAGTCCCCTGATGCAGGAAACAACTGGAGCAATGATGATTGGGATGAGGGATGGGAAAGCTTTCAGGAAGTAGAACCTGTCAGGAATGAGAAGAAGAAAGGGAGCTCCCTTTCAATTCATCCTTTACATGCATGTTGGGTGGAGATTTTTAAGAAAATTTGCACGTTGTCTCAAACTACAGATGTGCTGAAAGTGATCGACAAATCTTTAGCAAAAGCAAATGGAATATTGCTTGATGAAGATGGTGCTCGCAGCTTGTACCAGATTGTGCTTGGGATAGATTGCTTTGTGGCTCTGAAGATAATGCTTTTACTGCCTTATGAAGCAATACAGTTGCAGTGTTTGGATGCAGTGGAGGAGAAGCTGAAACAGGGAGGCATCTCAGACACGATTGGCAGGGACCATGAGCTTTTAATACTCATATTATCATCTGGGATTACATCAACCATCATGACCAAATCTTCGTATAACACCACTTTCTCCTATCTCTGTTACCTGGTTGGGAATTTTTGTCGGCAGTGCCAGGAAACCCAGTTATCAAGTATCAAATCTAAAGGAAGAAATGAACACGAAACCGATGGGAGAGACCATTCCTTACTGTTCATGACAATTCTCCTCCCGTGTTTTATATCAGAGCTTGTGAAGGCTGATCAGCATATCCTAGCGGGATTTCTTGTTACAAAATTCATGCATACAAATGCTTCGCTAAGTCTCATTAATGTTGCAGAGGCTAGTCTTCACCGGTATTTGGAAAGGCAACTCCAAGTACTACAGGATGACAAGTTCGCTCTTGAGGAGATGGGTTCGTGTGAAAAATTAGGAAATTCAGTTTCCAGCTTGAGAAGCAAGTTGGGAAATCTGATCCAGTCGGCATTGTCATCCCTTTCTACTAATGTTAGATAAGAAGGCTCTGGTAGCAGTTTTTACAGCAATGCATCTGCAGGGGTAGTTGTATAAATCGACATGAGCCATATGAAACGAGGTTTTTTTTTTTTTTTTTTTTTTTGGGGTGTGGTGGGGGGGAATTCTTGAATCAAAGAAAACGAGTTGTACACTAGACATTGTTCTTCTTTTTTCCTAATCAAATACATGTACTTCACAATTTACAGTTATAAATCAACTTCCATATCGGCATTAGGCCTAAACAAAGTTGGTTTTCCTAAAAGGGTACTGCCTTCTATCTGGATAACCGCTTCAATTTCGTGCGCTAAGTTTATGGTGATATGAATGAAAATGGTGACCCATGATATGCAAGAGGAAAATGTCAAAGTTACAGGTTTCATTCACTTAATTTGAGCTACATTTCCATTGGGAATAAGAAAAAAAAGGTTTGTGCATATCACATCAATAATTGATGAAACTCAGTTTGCAAGAACATAAAAAGAAGATGGTATCAAATTTTATTTTCCCTTTTATCTATCAAAGAGTTGAGAAGAACAAGGTTGCTGAAAACACATTATTCTCAAAATTTCTTTTTTTTTTTTTAAAAAAAAAAAAAAAATTTTCTAAGAGCACAGCCGAACATAGCCAAATATAGGTTTCAGCACTTTGAAAAAAAAATTATAAGTTAACGATTTATCGTTGTCCACCTATTGCGACAATCATTAATCTTTTAATTTTATGAATACACCGAGTGAAAGACCAAAAAAAAAAATATAAGCTCACAGTTTTCGCTGGTGCCTGCTGACTCCACCTTCAAAGCAAAAAAAAAAAAAATTGAAATTCTCAAATATTTATTTTGGCAGTTGAATTTGAAATTTTCATTTTATGAAAAGTTCGACTTTCGCGGTAATGTTCGGACACGTGAGAGACACTTCGGCGAAATCCAACAAGACCTTACTCGAACAAAAACTATCTGTATTCGCTTTATTTCATACGTACTCATATACTTGCGATCTCTGACCAACACGTGTATCTCATCGATCAACATTTATTTGAGCGGCAGGCTTAGCGAGTATAGACATATTATCAAATGACAAGTTTTCACTTGGCATATAACTAGATTTCAACCGCCCATGAGAAGAAGAAACAGTGAAGTACATGATGACATGAAAAGCTCATCCATCGTAGATTCATAGCTTCTCTCTCTCTCTCTCTCTCTGCAAAAACCATACAAAGTCTGATAATTTTTTTGTTGATTCCTGAAGCTAAGTTTGATCGTAGAAATGGAGAGATTACCACTGGATCTTTGTCATAAGATCTTCTGTTTGTTGGATCACCAGAACCTAGCAACTGCTCAACAAGGTCGGTATAATCAACAACACAAACTCACCCTTTTGATGTTTTGTTTAATAAATTTTTTTAGCTTTTCGTGACAGAAATTTTGGTTTTTTTTCGTTGAATTGCCAATTCATGACGGGATCTGAACTGGGTATATGTTGAATTCCCAATTCATGATGAGCTTCCAAACTTTCGATCATTTTTTTTTTAAACATTAATTTTCCATAACAAATCTTGGGGTTTTTTTTGTTGAGTTGCCAATTCATGATGATATCTGAATTGGGTATCTTGAATTAGACTCGGAGAATTGTGTATTTCATGCTGCTGAATTAATTTTTCTTTTCATTTTGTGCTTCTTTTCCTTCGTAAATTGTAGATTCATTGATGAGGTCCGGAACTGGGTAAATGTTAAATTCCTAATTCATGGTGAGATCTGAGCTGAGTATCTTGAAGTTGACTTAGATGGTTGTGCATTTCATGATGCTGTTTTGATTTTTCGTTTCATTTGTGGTTTGTTTCCTTCATAAATTGTGGATTCACAGAGAATAGGTTCATCCATGGTTTTCAATTCTTAAATTCCCTGGTAAATATTTCTTGCTGGGCTCCGTATTTTCCAAATTTTGAAAATCTTCGTTGAATTTAACCTCCCTCATTGAATCTCACCGAATTTCCCTAATCCTTGTAGAGCTACATTGCCAAAGATTTTCTGAAAAATCCAATATTTTCTAATTTTGGTTTGAAATGATTTCTATTATCAGCATTGACCTTCAGTTTGGTTAAGGAATTGATGTTGCAGTCAAAAAGGTTGTATTATAATGTAAAGTTGTTATTCTTTCATGCATCCACACAAAAGTAGAAAGCTTCTACTTTGCTTTTGATGGGTTGCATAGGAGCAAGAAGCAAAATATGAATAGATTGATAATCATGGCTGTTTTGGTTTTGTAAAGTTTGCAGGAAGTGGAAGGTGTTGGCCTCAGAGAATATTCTATGGTCTAACCTATTCAAGGAGAGGTGGGGAGGAGATCATGCCTGCATTCTATGCTCCTATTGGATCAAAACCATGGAAAGATGTGTACGAGGTGCAAGACCGTTGTGATCGAGTTGGATTGTAAGTTGAAGGCCTAAATAATATGGTGCACTTTTTTTCACCAATTAGTTCATCACCACCCACGGTCCCCACGCAACCCTACCACACACACACACGTGCACACACCTATGTGTACCAGGGTAGATGTGGCTATGATCATTGAGAAGAGATACTGTGATGATGATGGATACAAAAAATATATCCATTTTACAGTTTACAAGAAAACTTACTGTTATGCATCATTGTATGGGGTCAATCCAAATTGAAATTGACTTGAACATTAAGTTCTTACCCTAATCCAATTTTAAGGGGAAAAAAAAAAAGGCTCAATATACCAAATTTCTTAATTTCTGGGGTCTATGAATAACATGTGCTGTAACAAATTGTTTCTTTGTATGAGCATTCCTGCATTTCAGATGTGTGAAAGAGTCTGTGATGGTCTTACGAATCTTAAAAGGCTCTGAGTTTTTAGAGAGTTTTTATAATTGAACACAGCCTGTTTCATGGCTCTTGCAAAGGTCAAGCCCACCACCAGTTTGCTTTGTCCTCTTTGACATTGCCCTAAGCTGGGGTGGGTCTGACACCATTTGATGACAACTCTCTGTACAATTTATATATATAAGAATGATAAACTTTTTTACAGATATTAAATATGAAACTTGTTTGATTAAAGGAGTGTTGATGTTTGCAGGGGACTGAAGATAATCAGAGAAGGTGGTGACTACTACCTTGTCCACCAAGGTGAAATCCAACGCCATTTGGGCTCGAGGAGAAAAAGGAAAGGGACTAATAGTTCTCCCTTGAGCTCAAAAAGAGACTTCATTGGAGAAGAATCCCTGGAAGGAGAGCAACCCTGCTTAGGGATTCTGGACAAAATCCTTTTCTTCCTTGGGGATTTGGAAGCTGCTTCAATAGATGCAAAACGTACCAGGGTTCTGTAAATAGTTCTCGATGCTTCAACTGAACAGTGAATTTAAATGTAATTTATTTTGTCTATATATGTACCTACTAATATGAATCCTGGTCAGTTTGGTATGAATATTTTTCAGTGGTAATGGAAGCACCTCATTTTATTTATTTATTTATTTCTCATTTTCTCTCTTCTAACAGCTTCAAATCATGAACTCAAACCATATGTTCCAATGAAAATTGATAATTTTACAAAAACTCAAACCCAAGTAGCAGATAAAGTGGTCATTTGCGCCATATCAGTAGAACATGAACAACACTTGATAAAACTAAAATGTGAAATCTCCTGATTGTTTAATAATTGTACCCAAATTTTCTTGTTTTAGGTTATTCTACTCCTTTATGGCAATTGTCTGTTGAGAACAAATGTCTACTCCATGGACTACAGCTCAAAACGAAGTATTATACCACAGATATATATGAAGCATATTAGTTCCCTGGGGTTTTTAGTTTGATCCATTAGGTTCTTCGATTTGTTCAGAAAAGAAACGTGAGACAAGAAAACTTCTTTGATTACGATTAAAAGGAACAATCTCAAATAGACCAAGATCCAATTTCGGGTCATTTCTTGGCGAACATAATCTGCCAGTCACATGGAAAATCGCCCTTTGAATGTCACTCTTCAAGATAGGACCCACTCCTACATGTTGGATACGTCTGCAGACTTGACTCCAGATTCAGCTTGAAAAGAAGCAGGCTATACGTCCTCAGACTTGACTCCAGATTCAGCTTGAAAAGAAGCAGTCAAGGGTAGCCGAACACCGGTTTAGTTACCATAGCCCTAGTTTTTTAGCGGACTCAAGGTGACTTCCTCATAAGGCGGGGTTCTGGCATTACCAACACTTTTTCAATGGCTGCAAGATGCTTTGAACCATTTCAATTGTGGCCAAAATCTTAGGTCCCATATCAATTTCTTCAACCCCCCAGCACGCACGTGGGGGTGCCTAAGTATTAGTTCAATTTCCTTCAGAACCATTCAAACATCATTCAGGATGATGATACAAGGAACCTCTTGATGCTGTAGTGGACCACTAGTGCACTTAGTCACAAAACAGGAAGAAAATATATATATCTACAGTGGATCACTGGTGCAATTTTTCCATTCTGGCAAGACGGAAAAAAAAAAATCTGGCATGTTTTCTTTTGATTTTGATAGATATATACAGTGATGCTTTGGGAAAATTTAAAATGTTTCTCTAGTTAGCTTCGAGAATAAATCTTTCTTTACAACTGAAAAGATATTTTCTTGGGAAATATTTAACCTGCAAAAGTTTTCTGTTGAAACAAATGAAGTCTAGAGAAAATAGTTTATGGCAAATATTTTTAATAGAAAACCTACTCTTGACCTGTAATGACTCTAATCCCAGATTAGAAAAGAATAGTATTTCAAATTACAGAAGAGGATATTAATTGCCTACAAATAACAGTTGAGCTGAACCAATGCTTACGCACAACTGTGTTGATTTACTAGTCAAAAAAACAATTATGAAAGCTTAAGTGACACTTCTTTCGCGCCCTCTCCTCCCTTTCTTCCCTGGGCAGACCACTATTTCTCTTATACATTGTAACATTCACTATCAAATCGAATACACCCTCAATTAAACAAGAACAGCCAAACAGTTTATGCTATGAATGAGGAGGCTATTTTCAACTTCCCAAAAATTCTGTGCTGGTCTGTCTTCTTGACATCTTTCACATATTTAATGGCTCTGCCTCGGTGTCCTTTTCCTTTGATGCTGCCCAATCTTGTGTCCCTGTAATGAACAGAACATAGCCTACTATAAGCACAAAAAAATTATAAACACAATGGCCTCACAAAGCCCAGGAGTGTGTATCTTCTGAAAGTTCAGGTTTGGAGTACAGGATATAGAAATTCATGGACTAAAATCTTAGAAAAGTACAAGTCATCTTGTTTACACTCCAGTAAGTACAAAATAAGCTTAGATTGTACCGAGCCTACTGCATTGCAAATCCAAGAGTTCATCAAATATAGCAAGACTGTATGTTGAGGACTACACTTACTTGACTTCTCTGCAATCACCATGAGACGCCTCTGCAAAAGAGATGCCACGAGGAGGAAAATCGAGCACATGCCAAACATGACGGTGATAGGGAATGCATCAACCTTCAAATACAGACCCAAAGAATAATTAGCAACAAAACAAGAAAACCAATAGTGGTGCATAATAGTGTCACTTAGGGCATTCCCCCCCCCCCCCCCCCCTGGTGAGCCACCTACCTTCATTATTGAGAGAAGGGGAGAATTTGAGAGAAAAGCACAGATTAAACATTTTCTAATTGCACCCACAGAGCATACAGAAAAGGTCAAGGTAGCTAACCCAAGTTTCGGAGTTTATGGATTATAATTGGGTTCAGCTGTTCAGGTTAACACAAACAAGAAAAAACCAGGTGGTTCGAGATTAAGTTGGGTCAAGCTCTATACACAACTCCACAACCACAGGCCTACCACAATTTAAGGTTAAAAAAAAAAAAAAATTGTATTAGAGTAATTCCAGTAACATACATTGTACAGCACGATGCACACAAAGATATTGAGAGGAATTCGAAAGAAGTTCATGATGGTGCTCCTGGCCTCCTCAGGAATGTATTGAGACCTCATCTTCATGATGGATGGCCAAAATATCCCTACACAGGCCTCAAAGGTACAGAAGCCAAGAACCTGGATACAACCTGCAAAAGAGATACCTCCTCCTTTCACCTTAGAAGGTGCCACCAAAAACTGTACCAAATAAAATTAGTAAAGTTAGAGAATGACCAAAAGAATTTACACTTTAAAAACATTTATTAAACCAAAAAAAAAAAAAAAAAAAGAGGCTGTAAGCTGGTAACATACGGATGTCACAATAGGAAGCAAGAGAGAGGCAGCAGAGACTCCAAAAACGATCTGCATGTAGCTCTCAACTTTGGGTGATGTCTGGGCCATCAGCCGAGATGCAAGGGAGCTTCCCAACATTGAAGCCAACATGAAAGTCGCAAAAATGAACCCATGGGGAATTTCCTCATCATTTGGGCTCAAAGCAGGAGTCCAGAGGAACACAAAAGTATACATTGAACCCTCAAACAGAGACTGTATGGCACCCAGCAATGCAATTTTCTCATCTGAAACCACATGACACATGATACTTAAGGTCCAATAAAGGAAGGGAACAAAAATGAATTTCAAGGAAACAAATGGACAGACCATAAAGATGGCATACAAACAAGCAAGGCAGTGAGGCACTAAGAAACAAAACTCGGCCCACCAAGTGCCACCGTGGAGATCACTTGCAGTAAAATTCCCACAGTTATGGATAATCTAATAATTCAGGTTATTAAATTTTCTTTACTGTGCTGAAAAGAAAATTTCTATCTCATTTATGTACCTAATAAAGACATACAATACACACACAAAAAGAAAAGTAGAAAAATGACAATGCAACTATAGTTATGGGCAGGCATCCTTGCCACAACGACGTGACCATCCCAAAAGCATGTTTGAAGTTCAAATAGCAATGATTATTTGACAAGGGTTGATTTCAAGCATAGTTGATCATATAGATGAAATCATTAAATGGCGAGTCCATTCCTAATGCATGTGTTGTGTATGTGCAATTCCCAATATCTATTGTATGATTATTCATTCATAGGCTATGATATCATCCAATTAGTAAGAAGTATGACGAATAAGATCAATGTATAGAGTGTACAGAAAGGTAAGGAATCTACCAGAAGCAATGGCCACAGCAGCACCCCTAAACTGGGTAAGCAAGTCTTTGCTCTCTGAAGGGTCTCCATAGTTCTCAGTCCATGATGATAAGATAACAGCCATCCCAATTGCTAGAAAGCATGAGGCAGCATCAAAGGGGGCCACAGGCCCAAGATTCAGGGTATCAACTAGTAGATTTCCAAACAACCCAGCAACAATAGCAACAAGACCATTGCCAAGAAATACTGCCTTTGAGAATGTCAGTGACAACCATTGTTGGTCAAAGCCCCTCTGCACAGATTAAGGGAGAAAACAAGATTATGGAATATCAAAAAAGAGGTCACTTTTCTAGAAGTCCACGCCAATGTTAGATTAGACTGAGTTGGTCTTCACAAAGACAATCAGAAAAATCTAGTGAACACAACTAGAAGGTTCACACCCTCCTTACAAGTTCAGGAATTAGGATCCAAGAGAAGAGAGAATGAAAACAGAAAGCACTAAGCCAATGACCACTCACCTTAAAGTGCTCTGCAACAAGCCATGACTCAAATGCTGAAAATAGGAGAGAAGTAGCAATACCTCCCAAAACGCGTCCCAACATCAAAACCTTATATTGAGGAGAATGCTTGGTGATGCAGCTCAAGATGTATGTTATGCAATAAGTCACACACGCCCTCTTTCGACCCCTAAATTAAGTGGATGAAGGCATGAGGAATTATGAACGGAATTCTAACTTTAAACAATGATAATTAAACACAAAAGTTTAGAAGGGAATCTCACTGTTTGTCAGCTAGAGATCCAACGATGGTTCCAAACAACATCGAGGAACCAAAACCAGCAATAAAGAGCTGTCCGATCTCCCCTTTCCCAAATCCGTATGTAGTGTAAAGGTAATAGACATATGGACCCTGCAACCAGTCCCCAGCTATGCCAATAAACACAAATCCGTTAGTCGAGTTAAAACAAATACGCCTATAAATTTCAATTGATACAACTTCTTTAACAGTTACCTCAAGGGATATTTACACAAATATGTAAAGGCCAAACCTCTAAATTTAATTTGTTTTAAAAAGTGGATCCTTTGATTTCATTTGATTTATTTCTCTTTTTTTTTATTTTTTTTTGAAATTCTAATTCTAAAATTTTCTACTATAAACTAATATGTTCATAATGCATATACAAGTAAACAATAGGTCGTACTTATCAATAAATCCAACTTCAAATGATCCTATTTAAAGAGGTAAATCAGCATGATCAATGGGACGTGAAGAATATGGTTGAAGTATAGAATTGCTGAAGAAAGCTAATAATATCATAAGATCTTGAAAACAACCATATCAAATCCATTATCACCAAACACATTCCCCAGATAAGTGACTATCCCAATTGACCATACAAAACTATAGAAAACTAATTTGTGAAAGCTCCAACTCTAAATCCCCCATTTGATTGCCGAGAAAACTAACGAAATTGAATAAAAACTCACCTCAACGAAGCCAACTAAATGTATTAGGCACACATAACTAGATTTTCTTCCTTTTTCCGACATTTTACCGGATCAAAAACAACAAAAATTGAAGCAACATTTCAATTCCCTCTTCTTTTCCTACATTTCCTCGGCAACCAAACAGAGGTTTAAAAATAAGTAGATCTTTCTTCCTTCTTCTCCTACATTTTCCCGGATCCTAAACAACAAAAATTCAACATTCAGCATCATAACTCCCTCTTCTTTTCCTAAATTTTCCCGCCAACCAGACAGCTTTTAAAAGCACTGTAGTCCAGATCCGATCCCTTAACCTCATACCCTAAATCAAACGAGAAATCGCAAGCAAATTCAACACAAAGATCTTACAAAACAAGCATATATGTATGTAAGTATATATAGGGATATCAGATCTGCAGGGTATACCCATCATGAGAGAGTAGACGAGGAGGTAATTGTTCTTGAAGGAATTGAAAGTGGACGGTGTGTTGATTCGGTCCTTGTTGTTCTTGCTCAGCTCTAGAGCTGCCACCACCGCCCCTAGGACACCGAACACCAGGTAGTAGAAAATCTCCATTGTTGCAGGGAGATGAGAGAGAGAGAGAAAAGAGAAGAAGGAGAGAGAGAGTGTGTGTGTGTGGAAGAAGCTGTTATGTGTCCTCTGGACAGTACGATTCTCACGTACTAGTATATATGTGAATATATATAGAGCGAGGCGGAGGACGAAGGGGCTTGTATCCTCTGCATTCCGATCTTCCCGTATTTCTGAAATGTGAGCTTCATGATTGTACCTTGAATGGTTGATTTATAGCGTACAACCACACGAGGAACGAGAGTGAAGGACTACAAGAGATCGCATTGCAGGGGATATAAGCTCTGGAGGAACGCGCTTTCACATTTGATTAGAGCATTGGGTTTGGATCTGACACGTGGCGGAACCTGAGTAGTCTGATTTTATTAAAAGAGATATACATACACTACTTGCTGTCGGTGGGTCTTCTGGCATGAGTCCCTAGTTCGAAAATACCAAAATTTGGACCAAGTTTTGGATCTGCATTCTGAGCCGTCTGATTAATGTTGGGGATCACCTAATTAATTTTTTTTCAAAGTTTTTAATGATAGGCATTAATTATCATGAGAAAAAAAAAATGATGGGCATTAAATTCTGAATCTTAGAGAATTATAATAAGGTTGGTGGAGATTAATTAATTAATCAAGCTATAGTATTAATTTCGGTACCATAGTGAAATATTGAAGGTAGGCTTAGTACTTGAGGCAACAATCCATGGATTTAGACTTGATCAGTGTCGGCTGCGTCTCCTCCAGTTGGGCATTTAGAAATGAATGTTGACTATGGGTGCGAATGACTTGAGTCAAGCCAAACTTAGAAGTGTTTGAGTTCAATTTGTTCAAAAGTTTTGCTTATTCTAATTTAAGTTCGAGCTTGTTATGAGTTTGGTTTTGATTTGTTTGGGCTTAATTTGTTTAATAAATGATTAAAATCGAACAAACTTTTACTAGGGTTGGGTGTGACTTGTATATGAGCGGCTTGGTCCATTTGTAATCCTACCAAGGGAGAAGATTCAAAAAATATATATTTGAAATATAAGCAAATGTAGGATTATTATCAAGACTTCTTTAAAAGCCTTAAACAAACATGTTAATGAGCCATCTCGAGTTGAATTTGAATTTATTTGGACTTCACTTGTTTATTAAATGAATCTAATGTTAAGTTGGTATATGACTTATTTATTAAACAAATAAGGCCCTATTGGGAAAACTATAGCTTTTGCTTTTAGGCAAAAGTAGAAAAGAATCAGAAATTATGAGTAGCAGAAAAGAATCAGTCTCCGTTTAGAAACTATATGCAAAAGTGTTGTTAGAACTAAAAGTGATTTTTTGTTTGGGAATAACATTTGCTTTAGTTGTTATAACCTTAAATTGGTTGAACTGTCCTTTATAATAAATGTTTTGTTTTTTTTTTGGGGGGGCTTTATTTGGTATTAGTAGTGATTTTTTATTATTATTTAATATTAATGATTGGGGGTAGCTGAGGCCGTACTCTTATCGAAATTTGACCTCAGATTATTCCTCTAACAATTTAGGTAAGACGTTTCATAACCACACAAACAACTAGAGCAGTAAGGTATCAAAACGATAACATTTGGAAAACACACACAAGACTTAACTTCTTGACCAACCCCACAAAGGTGTATTACTAGGGATTTTGCTTACATTTTTATTTTATTTTATTTTTTCCTTGCTTAAAACAAAGAAAAAAAAGAGAGCATGAATTGATATTTTTTTAAAAAAAAAATTATTACAAATCCAAATTTTATGGAATCAATTCTTGAAAAAATTCCAACAAGTATAAATCAATGAATGTATGAAGGGGAAAAAAAAAATTTTTAAATTTAAATTAGGATCTTACGGGTCCAAGTTGGTTGAAGTTAGCAAGACATTAATATCGATCAGCAGGAAAGAGGAGAAGAGAAGACTTTGGTCTAAAGTGGGGCCATTATCTTTTTGTTAAAAGATATGGGTGAAAAATATTGTTTCCATATTTAAGCATTAAGGATAATTTTGAAAATATGAAAAGTTATTAAAATCCTTCGCAAAAACTGATACCAACTTCTGTTTAAAAGCTGATGGCAGTCTGTTTATTATAGAATCAATTTTTAAGTTTAGAAGTGATTATGATTTAAATTATCAAACAGGACCAAAAGTGATTTTAAGTTTCAAACGTGATTTTAGACCATTTAAAAAAAAAAAAAAAAAAAAAAAAAAAAAAAAAAAAACTTAGCCAAACAGGGCCTAAGCCTTTATTGAACTTGATAGTTACTGTTCACAAACAACTTGATTTGTTTATAACCTAAACTGTTACAGTCCCGACATGTTATTAGATCCAATCATCAAATAGCGTGGCAACTAATTTTATTTATTTATTTAATTTAAAGCAAAAATGCTTAGCCACTAACAAATAAAAAAAGAGGGAAAAAACAAATTTGTTGAAATGGGGTTTGGCCATTGTTGAATTGTATTACAAAAAAACAAAGGGGGAAGATAGGAGAGAGGTGCACGGAGGTGAATGCGGTGAAGATCAGTCAAGGAAAACTGAAAGGGAAAATAAATAATCTTGAGTACTACAGGCCAAGACTGAGCAAAGACTGCCATGCCGCTGTTGGGATGTATTCTGTATCTGTGGATCAGAGTGAAAACTCCAAAATATTTTCCTTTTTCAACAAAATGAAAGTGTGGCCCGATGCTTCCCATTTTTTTCTTCCTATTTTTTGGGCTCTAGCAACTCGAAAGTGTCCCCACTGCCCTAAGGGAAGCAAGCTTAATCCTTGGCGGATGCACACAACAACCCTCCAACCTTGTGCATCAATCAAATAAGCTTGAGATCAACCCATTCGGGTTCAAAAGGGGGTGGTAAATCCCCAATAACCCTATGGAGTTTCGAACCTAAGACCTCCTTAATGATGTGTTTTGGGATTATAACAAAATGTTTTTAGGAGTTATAAAATAACCCCTAACCCCATAAAATCCACCTTCTTTAAGAGGATCAAGTTTCAAACCCCAAATATTTACCATCTAAAAGAAGTAATACCACCTAAGCTGTAAGTCGGTGAAGCCAACTAAAAGTGGAAGTGGGAAAACTGGATGTAACCCCAGCCAGCTTGGAAAAAATTGTTATTGAAGTGCAAAGTTATCACACTGCAACAAAGCAAATGATTGAGGACATGTGAAAATCCAAATGGAGACAGCCCTTCTAAATCTCCACCACAAACTCAGATTCTGAGTAAGCTAAAATATCCACAATAATGCCCCAAGCCCCAAGGCCCACCACTTCCTCCCGAACATTCAAAAATCTTCCTACAAGAAAAACAGCAGCTGAAACAGAAGCAGAAGATCAAAACAACTCGATTTCAGTCAATAGATTATTGATAACTAGATATAAACTGCTGATAGTGTTTTATACCTTCTTCCAAAGCTGATTTCTCTGTTTGAAAGCTTTCAAAGAATGGCTGCTCTTGCTTCAATAAATCCATACTCATCTTCGTCTTCTTCCTTACATCCCAGCTTCCATTCTTCACCACTTATTTTCTCTTCAAACACTACTCATGATCCCAGTTCCTGCAGCTTATTATCAGTAAGAGCAGCCAAATCTTCGAGGCGGGGATTGTCTTTGCTACCAGTTTCAAGGGGCCTGACAATCCGAAGTGCAGCGACCAAACCAGCAAAATCACCAGGTATTTCTGTTCTAGCTTTAATAAATAAAAACAACAAAAATAAAAATTTAATGGTTTTCTGAAGGTAACAGGATGGGTTAATCACTGGAGCAACTGAATTTTCGTCTTTAAGATGTCTATTTCGTAGCTTGATCTGAGTTCTTTTTCTTCCTTTTCTTCTCTTGGAGGGATTAGCTGAAGAAGACTGGAAGACTAAGCGGGAATATCTGCTGCAGAAAAGGGTATCACTTCCTCTCTCTCTCTCTCTCTCTCTCTCTCACACACACACACACACACACACACAACGACGACGACGACGACGACAACAACAACAATTGAAAAGTATATAATCACTACTACTATTCTAAAACTGGAATTAGATACAATTGCAAATGAAAAGATGTGCACTATACATATAGAAAATAGATACTAGTAGACATAGTGATCTATGGAGTCCATTGAAGAAGCAGAAGAAGAATCAGATCATGTATAATGTGTTGTTATTGTGTCTGAAATGACAATCTCAATACAGAGACAAACTCAGAGAAATATTATGAACATTTTTTAACAACTATTGAACGAATAGTTTTAAAAATACTTCTATGCAGGTAAGGAGTGTGGATGTGAAGGAGGCTTTCCGCCTTCAGAAAGAAAATAACTTTGTGATTCTTGATGTACGGCCGGAAGCAGAATTCAAAGAGGTTAGTCCGCTCTCCACACTATCTAAATTAGCAACAGAATATAAGAATGATTGCATTTTTATCAGAATTCAGAAGACTCAACCATGTCGAGTGAGCCTATTATCTTTGTCACAAATGCATTATTCAATCTAATGTTCTCCAGTTTCTGCATATTATGGAAAATGAGGAAACCTATGTGTGCTAAAGCATTATGAATTTTCTAATGTTTTTTGGTTGTAGAGTCATCCGCCAGGAGCTATTAATGTGCAAATATATAGGCTTATAAAGGAGTGGACAGCATGGGACATTGCCAGGCGAGCTGCATTTGCATTTTTTGGCATCTTCGCTGGCACTGAAGAAAACCCTGAGTTCTTAGAGAGTAAGATATTGTTGCCTTATTTCAACTAATGTACACCTTTGACATCAACTAAATGTTAGATATATGTTACCAGGTGTAGAATCAAAAATAAACAAGGATGCAAAGATAATAGTGGCTTGCTCAGCTGGGGGCACGATGAAACCAACCCAAAATCTACCCGAAGGTCAACAATCAAGGTCGTTCAGCTCCTTTGATTTTTCTTTTCTTTTCTCTCCATCATTCTGAATTTCATTGCACACCACAAAAATGCATTCTACTATATTAGAACATAGTAATATACTAGTGTATCCCAAAACAAGAGAGTGAGGAAAACCAATAAATCAGGATTTTCTGAAAAACAAATACTAAAATAAACGTAAAATTAATAAAATCCCAAAGCTGATTAAGGTAAAGTAAAGAAAAAAAATTGGTCTATAAACATTTTCAGTGTCCCTGTGTACTATCCATTAATTTACAGAATTTTTACTTTATGCCATATATCCTTTTTTTTAACATATAAAAACAATATTGTAATGGTGTTCAAATGCCAAAAGACAACTAAATATAAGAGTACATAGAAACATGCACAGATGGTACTATTCATGAGAAACTGTACTTTCAACAATTACAGCCCTGAAAGTTCCTTTCTTTAAAATGGTTTTGTTTGAATGGATTATTATGAACCTAATTTGTTTCTCATTCATGACCCTACAGTGACAGATAGTTTGTTACTTATGCTACTTTTCCTGCAGGTCACTGATAGCTGCCTACTTGCTCGTCCTCAATGGTTATACTAATGTCTTCCACTTAGAAGGGGGGCTTTACTCATGGTTCAAAGAAGAATTGCCAGCAATTTCAGAGGAGTGAAGTTTCTAATATCAAAGATGGTGCTTTTAGGAGAAGCTCAGTTTTTGTCCCAGATGAAATGTTATTTATGTCATGAATGATCCCTAGAGTGAAGGTTTCCTTTGTAACAAGATTTCAAGACTGAGATTTAGTCATGTTCACAAGCTTGTATCAAATTCAGTGTGATATGAAGTTCCTGATTTTTTTAACAGCTTCCAATGTGAAATGTAAAGAATGGTAATAGTTCTGATAACTATCCAGCATAATTTCAGAAGTAGAAACTAAGGTGGCATGAAGAACAAAGCTAAACTTGGAAGAGAAATTTAACAACGTACTAAGAATCTAATGATCCTCTCCTATACTAACAATTAAAAACTTTCCAAAGTTATTTACATGGCATTTGAAATGAGTAACCTACATTCTTAGTGTGTATCTGTTTGCTTAAAACTTGTTTTAAATATGGGCTTTTAAAATTTCATGAATTTACATAAATCTTAATAGTTAACTTTCATTTGAGAGAGGCTGGGAGCATTATCAAAAAAAAAAAAAAAAAAAAAAATCCTTTCATTTGTGGGGAGGGCTCTATAGTATATGATGCCTTTAACCGACCTTAAAAGATAAATTTTTGCCTTCATATGCTATTGCAAACAAAATGAACTGATCTATTCCCCAGAGGATGTCCAAACATGATTTAAATGGCTCAGGTTTGACAAAATCTAAAAAAATTTAAACTAGAGTCAGTAATAAAACCTTGAGCAGTGCCAAAGATTTCACTACAGGAAGAATGCCAGTACAAAGTTGAATTATAGCTCAGACAGATGAAGAGTGCAACACTTGATGATTGAACAATCAAAGAGGAGTTCAAAAATTGATATACACTTCTTTACACTGATCTCAAATGAAGAAGATTTTAACAGGATACAAATGTAAATCAACTTCTAAATTAGTAAATACCTCTTCAAAATAATGAATGGTGACACTATCCTGGTTTATTCACTCAAAAACCTAGAGGTTTAAAATTCCTGGGGAAGACTGAAATGATGGGTAACACTGCTTCAATAGCACAACCAAACTGCACATGAGATCACATCTGTTGAACCCAGTTGTGTAACTCAGATGGAACCATAACCCATCAATATGGTTTTGTGGCTGAGAAGATCAGAGTGGACCATCTCATATAATCACCGCAATCCCATACTAAATGCCTGACAACAGTAGCTCCACTAGTAACCAATGTTCTTCTTTGCTTAATATTTCAAAGATGCTCTTGCCATAGCCAGAGCACCCTCATAACTTTTATTTCCACCAATAAACCCACTCATGTGGACAAAGACACAACCAGAGATCCCCACCACCTTAGAGAGTTCTTCACCATTCAAACCCCTCCAAAGAGATGGTAGAGGTTTCCGGCTCTCGAATTTATCAGGTGATACTGCCACTGCCTGCACTCGCCACTTATTGCTCCTGTCATCCTACAAATAGCAAATAATATAAATTTACCGCTATATATCCCAAACTCTGATTTATAATTGAAAATTTTAGTTGGCAACATGAAAAATATATCGAGAAAGCGAGTAAGGGTACCTGCCTACCTGGTAAATAACATATTTGATGGAAGGATTGATCTTCATTTCTTCCTCAAGCTCAAATATGTGAAGCTTCCACTATTAAAAAGATCAACTCCACTCAGGGCTTTAAATGACAATTGGGCTGATATAAAAAAAAATTAAATTCTATCTAAATATTTGTCATGTTAGATGTTTTGCAGATGTCACTATGTCACCTTTTCAATGGTCCCAAAGTCCAAATTGTGTGTTGCTTTTTCTGGACCATGATTAAAAATAGGTTCAATTGTTTAAAATGTCAGCTTAACTCATAATTTATTTTCAATAAATGCCAAACAACACTCAAATTTAGAAATTTCAGGGGAATCAACGTTGGTAACAGGAAAGAACAATATGAATCAGGCTAATAACCAAGCCAGAAACCACCTTACTTTTTTATTTATTTTAAATACACAAAGCGGCTGCCTACTTACAGGGCAAGATCTAGTCAGCACCATGATTTCTCCACTGGAATCAATATCTCCTCTTGCTGCAAGACACTCCATCACAATTGAATGAGCTGGTAACCATGATTTGGCATGAAAATGAACACTCTGTGACAGGGTAATAATATAAAGAAAGTTTTCATTAATTCAACTACTCTATGTTCCCTTCCAACACCACTTCTTCAACTGTCCATAGTTATTATGTAAGGTCTAAATAGAAACTTCCTATAGACTAGCAGTTGGTTCAGAAAACAAGTTCAACATAAATAATAATTTGATGCATAGAAGAAGCTCTCCAAGAAAACCACACCTCCAAAAATTCATCCCCAGCCAGTGTCATTGCACGTTGAAAGGCCTCATTTTCTTTCTCAGGTGACTGATCAGGATCCATCCAGTCCAGATTCAATCTTCCCACTCTTGAAGACAAGTTTGTATTACTCACATATCTTGGAGGTTGGTCTGTATCATACTGATTGATTCCGTTGTCAATAGCATCAACTGCCTGTCACAGTCAATACTGTTCAGACAAAGTTGGATCAACATAAGCATGCACAATGACAGAAATCAAATGACAAACTGCATACAAATGCATAACCAAATGAATTTTAGCCAAATACTATTCAGTTTAACATATAAAATTGACTAGTTCTCAATAATTTTTTCCCAATGATGCTATTGAAAATCTGTACATTAATTATCACCTCACCCCCCCCCCCCCCCCCCCCCCCCCCCAAAAAAAAAAAAGCACAATAAATTCTTTCATATAAAACTAGAGTGAGAATTTTTTGTGTGTGCATATATATATATATATATATTGTTGGTAAGATGGCCTTGAATCCACAAAGTTGTGGAGAAGCATAGCATATCAACCAGTGTATTTGCAACCCAAAATCAAAAACTACTTCTCGAATGGTGCAGTATTTTACTTCCTAGATCATTTATGGGAACCAAATAGTAAGGCAATGATGTAGAACAGCTACCAAGGAGCTGGCTAGACCACAGAATAGAGCAATTAAGGATTTAAAGTAGGGAATTTTGTGATATTGGAATAGGGTTAGGATATCTGTAGATAGATATACTGTCAAAATTCAAAAACTGTTAAATTTCTAGTTTGAAATCTTGGGTTGGCAACAGAAACACACAGAACCAGGGAGAAAAGTCACTCATACTCTCTTCATTGACCATAAATTTTCACCTCATAAATGGAGAGATTGTGGAGAAAAAAGTGCAAAATGTGTCACCGTCATCTATAAAATGAATACCATTGTCACACCATGCTACACTCCACCTCTACCGTAGCCATAGCACTCTAGCACCACACCACTATTACTACAAGCAATGTCACCAATGCAACCTCTTGCACCACCACCAGAATCATCTCCCAGACCACCAGCAATGCTTCTACCTCCTCTGGTACCGTAGCCATAGCACTCTAGCACCACACCACTATTACTACAAGCAATGTCACCAATGCAACCTCTTGCACCACCACCAGAATCATCTCCCAGACCACCAGCAATGCTTCTACCTCCTCTGGTACCATTCTCCCCCACCAGATCCAGCACTGCTGCCAACAAACACTTATAGAAATTTTGCTGTTCAACATGGTAAAAAATTTGAATATGATACCATACCAAGTTGACTCATCAAATTCAGACATATCATTATTTAATCCAATAAATAACTGATCCTATTTTCAAGAGATTCACGTGTGTGTATGCGTATGCGCACATGCATCCTGTTGAAGCAGAGTTTGAATGGGATTCCATGTATTGTGATAAGAAAGATAACTAAGCTTAGAATTAAAGGTATGAAATAATTGATACTAACCTAATGGCATCAGATAAATAGAATATGGATATGCTAATTTTTGACATTATTTTTTCCAACTTGAATTCAGATGTTTGAAGTTGATATCTATCAGACAATCATCATTTATCATATCAATATCCCATCTGAGTTTAACCAATTGAGGCGCCTACTGCCACCACTACTAGTGACACCACCAACAATATTCCTTCTAACCATTATGCCAACTGCCACCACCATCATATCACCAGCACAGCACTTACATAACCTGCATCACCACCATTACCTCCATAACGTACATCAGCACACGTACTGTCTCTGTCACGTCCTTATTTCCTCAATGTCTCTATTGTTTTTTATCTACTCATCCGAGCACGACATAATAAAGCATGTGGAACACCAAGATATTGAATTAGAATAGGAGGCATAACAAGGATAGTGAATTGTGAAAGCATAGTACTGAAAAGAAACAACTAGGAAATTCAAGTATGATTGTTAATTGATGAAAATAAATGTTTTGACAATATAATGACATTTGTAAAGTAAATGAAATGATAGAAGCATCCAAGGAACTAATGGCAATATGCACAATAATTTACCTCCATAAAGCTTTTGTAGACAGCTAGAAATATTTGATACACCTCTGGATGTCCTTCATCAAGTTGAAGCTCCTTCACAATTATCTCCAACCCATAATGCTATTGGAAGAAATATGCATTACATTGAACAGAAAATAATATTGCTAACATAACTGATTGTTAGACCAAGTTTTTTTTTTTTTTTTTTTTTTTTGTTTCTAGGTTAGATAAACCAAGTATATAGTAATATAGTTTATCAAAACAGCAGCCAATATACCAAAAATACCTTGGTCCTAAGGGTTTGAAAATATAAAGGCACATCCTACAAGCAGTTGAAGTTCTAGCAAGCTATCAGTTCAAATCTTTAAAATGGTTTTCAGGCTAAGTCTATTTAGTTGTACAATCTTTTAAACCACTTTTAATAAAGAAACTCTATAAAATATACAAGGTTATTTACATCCTTTGTAATGTATGGTTGAAATACGAAATTACCTTATAGATAAGACCAGCACTACTGAGTTTGGTGGTGAAGCCACAGCCAAAAACCTCCTCAAAACCTTTCTGGTGATGATCATAACGATCCCGGCTTGGATCATACACACCACCAACATCAAGCACCGCATCAAGTGTGTCCAACACCTTCAACACTCTCAAATATTCAATTCAACCATTTACAAAACAAGCCCAAATGACCAAATCACAAAAGGAAAACGAAGAACTTAATCCCCCATTAGTTGCCAAGAAAATGAAGGAAATTTGAAAGAACAAAATTCTACTTTTGTTTTAAAATATGAAAAGTCTCAACCCAACTAAGCTGAATAATTGTATTAAGCTCAGGTCGAGTGGGAGTGCTTCTTCTTTGTCATTTTATTTTTTTTTTTTTTTGGTTTGGGGGGGGGGGGGGGGGGGGGGGGGGGGTGGAATATTAAAAAATCCAAGACCCAAAAATTTCAAATCATGAAAAGTAAATTACTTAACTTTCCGTTTGGTAGCTCCAAAAACAGAGGAAAACAAAACAAAATGAATTATACAATTTATGCTAATTTTGTTTCTATAAAATGGTCATATTAAGTAAAAATCCAATTTCCAGTATTTTAATCTCTTTTCTTTTCCTACCTTTCCTCATCAACCAAACAAAGCATAAATATTTTCTCAGTACAAGAAAGTAGTAAGGACTTAACTTTACTCCATTGTTTTACGCTTTTGGTTTTTCAAGCAAAAATTGAAAATCATAAGTGGAGTTTTTACAATGAAAAAATCAACACTCAAAATTTTGATTTCTTTCTTTTTATCTTCTCATACATTTTCTCAGCAATCGAACGGGAACTAAGATAAATTGTACCTGAGGGTCTCTGGTTCGAACGATTCGAGCACCAGAGAATTTGTTAGTGAGGCCAATCATGAAGCAGCCGAGAGCTTCGTCGCAGTGAAAGCTACCACTGTGAGTGCCGACTCGCTTGAGTGGAGAAGAAGCAGTTGAGAAACCATAAAGCCCAGAATTTCTTAGAGACTTCGCCATAGGAAGCATAAACCCTAGCCTTGCTCAACCCTCGCAGAGCAAACATTTTGTTGCCGCTCTAATTTCGAACGCTACACGTTCACCGTATTTCCCGGCTAATTTGTATTGCGCTGTTTATATAGAGCCTAAATGGAGAACATTTGTGCCAAAAGCGATGTCGTTTTACAGGCGGTGTGGTTCTAATGTTCTGCTGAGATGAAATGGGGTCGTACGTATACAGTTATAGTATGTTTGTTTGGTCACTCGGACGGCCACATTATTATTCGCACTCATTATTGAAATCTCATTCTATTTTATTTCATTCCAATTTCCGCCTCTCTCCTCTAGACAAACAAACCTGCTCTTGTTGGTTAGAATCAGAGGACCGCATTACTACCCACACTAACCATTGTAATCTCATTTCATTTCATTCCAATTACCCCCACAATTCTAGGCAAATAAACACTGCTCTTGCTACTTAGTATAGGGATGACAACAAGAGAGATTAATCTCAGGTCCAAACCTCATACGCCACTATTAGAACGAAGGTAGGATATTAATTAATTGATTGACCAAATGGAGAAAAAGGAAAGGTTCTCATTTATTTTTTTCCTTCTTTCCTCTTTGATCTTCTCTTCTTCTAACTAAGCTACGGGCATAGTGTGTGAACCCCTCTTACCCCCATTAAGCATACTCGGGATGGGACGAGACAGAAAATAGGGTTTTCTACTAGCACTTTGGAGCAGGAAAAAAAATTGATGTCAAACCGGAGATAGGATCCCCTTGGAGTTTCGGATGGGTGGCTAGTGATAATGAGTGATAGCTAATGCTAGGAGATGACAGTGGCAGTGGAAAATGGGCGCCATGTATTAAAGACAGCAATTGTAATAAAATAAAAATAAAAAGAGAGAAATAAAATGCTAATTGGGTCCGAAGTAACACTGTATTAAAGACAGCAATTGTCAAACAAAACGAAAATACAGGCACAACAAGGAATAAGCAGTGAATTTTCCTAAAGGGGGATATTAAATGTTACTGAACAAAGGAGATATTATTGCTGCGAAGTCTTTAGTCTCTGGTATTGGACAACAGTGTTAACAAAATTGTACCTAAATGACAATCAGAGATCTCCACACTTACAGCCCATGTACATAATTGCAACAATGTTGCAACAGAAATGTCGCCACAATATTCGTCCAAGCCCCTGTAGCACCTCTAAGAAACCACATTTTCACTCCACTGAATGAAATCCTAGAACTTCAAGCTTTCAAAAGGTGACATAAAGCAACTAATCTTCTTTTTCCCTTTAACCATATGTAATGCTGATTTTCATACAGAATAAATAATCAGGAAGTTTCGGGAAGACGGTATAATGTGATTTCCTGCTGCTTGAAATACCGACGGTCCTCTTCATCAACAAGAACCAGATTCAAATAATATTTCACGCTGAATTTGTTGTTAATGTTGCGATGTGTTGGCGTCAGCTCGTAAGGGCTGAGAAACAGTCTAATTGGAATTGATTCACCTGTAAATAAACCATGCATATGAGTGTAAGAGATTGCTTGCCATAAGCAATTGAAGATGCATGATATATAACTGCCACACATGATAATCAAACCAAATCATCTTTCTTCTAACTCTATCTTAGATGTCCCGCAACAATCCCAAGGAACAAAATACATTTAGTCTGGGTTTCGAAAACTGAACCAGAATAACTGCTAGGACAATGGAAACACAAAACAAAATATATCTTCAAGCATGTTCAACCATACAAAATCCTAAAACATTTTCTTTTTTATTTATATCTTCTCCAGTCTCAAGATTTCAATTATTTAACAGTAACCAAAATTCTTGAAAATTTTTATGAACATTACTCTTTTTTCTCACTCTATACTGTTTATTTTTTATTTTCCTTTTCCTTAAATTCTAAGTTTGATAGATTGGGTTCAGCCATTTAACAGGTTGGTCGAACTAGTAAACCTGGAAGCAGGCCCTTCTACAATTTTGACCTCTCGGTCAATCCCAATTGATCTTTATAAGAAATTTAATACGTACGAAAATCAGCTCAAGTTTTCAGAATTTTACATTTCAGACCAACCTGGAAGTTTTGACTGGTCAACTGAGGGATTAGGAACCTTCAACAGCCAGCTAAATAATCAGCACAGGTATCCATTAACCTCAAAACGAAGGACTAACCCAGAATGTTAAAACTGCTGAACCAGTCGATCAGGTGGTTCAATCATTAATTCTAAATATTTCAAATCATTTATTATAACTGGGTCGACCCAGCTTAGAACTAATGATCAAACTGGATTGTAATTTATGGAAGCTTTGCTAGGTTAATATTCAGTCTTAGCAAAAAAAAAGAAAAAAAGAGGAAAAAGAAAAAAAAAAAAGAAATTTTCTGCACTATAAAATCTCCAGATAGTTCAAGTAGTGGGTAGATTAGAGATTCGCCCTCCACTTTTATAATTAGAGTACACAAAACAAGTGATACTGATGATAACATTATACAATACTGATGAAAATGTAACCTGCAGCAGAAAGATATTGGAGCCCTAAGGGCAGCCAGATGGGTACATAAATTGAATATGTATGAAAATTGAAGGGTAGTTCTAAGCATACCTCTTACAGGAGCACCATCCATCAACTCAAACTTCGCAAGAGTCTCTGTCTCAACGTGGGTGCTAGCCCCTGATCCTGTTGATTCTCGCCGTCTGAATCTCAAGATCCATATTTTTTATCTTGATTCTTACAAGTAGAAAATATATCTTGCCTATAATAACATCTTTCAGATGATACCTGGATATTTTGAACTCCAATTAGCAACTAAAAGGATCTTATATATATATATATATATATATATATATGGATATATGCATATATGTATATGTATGGATATATGCATATATATAACCAATTTAATTTGCTGTCATATTCCTTATGATTAGACCCAAGTGTGTAGGTCCTTGACCTAACTATTTACTGCATCAGGGAAAGGGGGTGAGGAGGGGTGATCTTTTACCTAACTGGGCAGATTATCCAAACCCACCCAATACATCCTTGTTAAGAAAGATTTATTTTCAGTCCAAGTCTGGCAATAGCACATGCAGGACCTGAATTGAATTGGCCCAGGATGCTCACTATATCCCAAACAAGTTTGCTTACTGGTTGGTGACTGACCAGGAAGGCAGGAACGCACCCAGAAAAGGTTAATCGCATGTCCTAATAGGATGAAACATATCTATGACTCACTTGCTTTTGTTGTACTCGAACTCAATGTGTAGGCAATCTTCAATTCCAACTTCCATCTGCACAAGGCCTTAAGGTTATGATAAAAGAAAGAGAAAGCATTCTTCATGAAATAGTTGTTCAAACGTGAAAAACCTACAATAGTATCACATCCATGGGGAACTGAAACAAAGAGATTCCACTCCGTTCAGTAAGTTTTCCCGTCAGTTTCTTGATTCATCATGAATACGAAAAAATGGTTGTAAACTATTTCTTCAATCACTTCAAATTCGAAGTGGCAATTCGAGAGAGCAATAGATACATCATGCACTCCACATTCACCATAAAAATCCAAACAGTAAAGGAAAAAACTTCAATAGTGACCATCAAGATTGTAACAATCTTTTCTTATACACAGCTTTATACCTGCTACATGCTACATGTGTGAATGTAAGAAGTATAAAAGTACTGCACTAACCTTGATACTATTATTAATTGATGGAAGTGGGGTATAGTTGCGAACCTGATGCATAACAAAAGACATCAACATGAAGGAAGATCAAATGTATTTTAATAACAATTATAAGTAGCACTAAACATATTATCATGTAACATTTGTGAATAGATGAACTAAATAAAACAAAAGAATACAACCTCCAAATGCATCCAAAAGTATAAGATTATTGTAATATCGCATTTATTATTTATTGAATAGGGCAAAACAAACTTTATAGTACACAAGAATACTAGGAGCTCAATATTAGCTTCATATAGAATTAAATAACTAATGTGCCTACAAGGCTATAATATGCACAAATTCGATACTTTATGATAACCAGTCTAAAATTTTTAACCTTACACACACACAACTTTCAAGTTTCAACAAACCTGGCTAAGAAAGTAAGACAAACCATAGTCTAACATAACCTCAAATACACAAACCTAAGTACTAACAATCTTAATTAGGGATAGTACGACAGCATTCCTATGGTAAATTTAATATACACATTATATTGTTTTCCTCTTTTTTTCCAGGGCATTACAAGGTGGTTAGGCACGAGCCACAACCAGCTCAATGGGATAGACCACCAACGAACACTCAGCCAGGTGGCTCAACTACTAACAAGAACCAACTCCAAAGGATTCACCAATGCCACCTCCCTAGAGCAGTGCCAAGACCATGTCTTTACAATAGGATGTTCATCCACATATTGTCAGAAATACACTATTCTCTAACAATTACAGATGTCAATATTTGAAGGGGCCAAATGCCAGCTACATGATACCCAATTTTCATCTATTCACTAGAATGGCATGAAAATGCAGTGCTCCCCAAGATGATACTCTTTAAAACATATTAACAAAGCAACCACAGGTTGAACTAAACCTGTGCTTTTTGCAGAATATTAGCCAATTGCATGCCTGATAAAAAAGAACTGCAAGAGAGAGAGAGAGAGAGAGAGAGTACCACAAAATCCTTGTATTCCACAATGCTACCGGCATAACCACGACTGATGGTCACTTTTAGGACATACCTTCAAAACAACATATTCACAAGAAAATCTAACATGAGTTGTCAAAAATAACATCTCATACACCACATTCGCAGTATAGCTTTGAAAGATTTCATAGTAAATACTAAACTGTTTTTCTTTATATTTAAAATTTTAAAAAAAAAAAAAAAAAAAAAAAAAAAAGAAGAAGAAAGAAAGAAAGAAAAAAACACACACATTTAACGAACAACATAAAGGAGCAACCAATAAGTTAAGATTCCTCTTTTTCATAAGAAAATAAATGAAAATAAATAAATAAAATTAAAAGAAAAAGGGACAGGCTGCATGAAGATGCAAGGTATAAACATACTACAGAAAACCCACTCCATTTGAGAAAAGCTAAGCCATCCACCAACAAAAGACCCATTTAGAGATTTCCAACCTTAGATCCCCCCAAAACAACAATCTTATAATCACTTCCTTTGGCTTAAACACTAGAGGTCCCATACTGGTGAAAAAACTGAAAACTGAAAAATATGCCCTAGTCCATTTCTTTTCAACAGTTTCAAGAACCACATAATGCAAGAAGTACCCTCTCCAAACCAACAAATACGTACCATTTGAACCCTCCACCCACAACTCACCAAACAAATCACCTATAAAGTATGGCATAACCCAATACAAATAAAGAAAGGACAAATGAGAAAAGGAGAAAGGCAACCAATTTTGCATTTCTGTTACATATACAGCATCTATTAGAAATCGCTCACCTCCTATGAATCAAGTTAATCAATCTTCAAAATCTCTATCCCTTGCAGCTGTTAAAACAAAAAAATGCCACATCTAGAGAAGCAAAAGAAGTCCAGATAGGCTTTACTAGTAACTCAAATCTCTCTTCCTGCTAACAAGTAACAAATTATTAAATAACTTCTACAAAGAAAAATCAGTACAGCTATTTTTCCAAACCAACAGATATCCCACTTCCTATTTACCTAAACTAGAGTTTTTGAAAAAAGGAGCCAACTCAAGCTCTCAATCATGAAGTAATCTCAAAATCACACGAGACCAATGAAAGCCCAACCCTCCCATTGTAGGTAATTGGCCACCATAGCAAACTTAGTGAAGAGATCTGAAAACAAAATCTTCAATGGTGTAACCCAAAAGCCATGCCTAAAAGAAACTCTCTCTCCAATCCCCACTTCAAGATACCTTATGAACGTCAAAATAGCCTTTCACAACCCCTTTCCAACCCCGAACCCATAAGAACATCTCACAGTCTCACTTCCTTAGAGAACTAATCACCACTATCACTTCTATATGTCCACAATTTTCTCTCTCTCTCTCTCTCTCCCTCCATCAAACCTCCACAATCATTTACCTAACAAATCTCTGGTCACTGAGACCTAACAACTTTAAAGACCACAACATCGAGCTTCTTTGAAGAATACATGCTTCCCAATCAAGAAAGTAATATTTAAACTCAAACCAGACGCCCTCCCTCCATGCCATTCCCTATTTCCCCCTTCCTCCATCTTTAAATGCTCCATTGACATTGTGCTCATTGAAAACTATTTATCATCGGAAACACTTGAAGGGGGAATTGATTTTGGTGTACATGTGTAGTTAAATAACAACCCACAGGGAAGAGCAATTTGTTCCATCAAGCAAGGAGGCCTAACCTTTATAATAAGACAATTTGTTCACTCAAGAAAAAAGGCTTAGCCTCTAGAACAACAAAGTTTACAAGTGTGTCCTACTACTTAGGGGTTCAGTATTAACAAATGTGAACAAAAGCAGGTTTTGAATGGTTTAATCACATTAAACCTGAAAAACATTTTGTTGATTCCCTTAATACCAGCAAAAGCATAAAAAGACAGGCGTTTTTCTTTCTTCTTTTTTTGTCAGCTCCTCTGATGGATATCGAAAACTTCAGTACGCTACTATGTATTTATATGTGCAAACTAAATAAATGTTCCTTTGTAACCAATATTACTATTTGAGGTTAAATACAGAAGGTTATTAAGTAGGTAACTGCACTCACAAAATCCATAACATATCTCCGGTAAAACAGACTTTAGACTTAACATGGTCAATTGTAAACACATCAGATAGAAAGAACTGCTGAGAAAGCTTTATAACTTAAATAAATAGTTTACCTAAGCCTCACAGTTAACCCCATTATATGTCTCATATGGCATTTCAACCGTAGAAAATTCAAATGGATATGTTTTCCTTTCATATATTTCACCAGGAACATCCAGTTCGCGAACTGCAAGAAAGAATAATATAAGTTAGAGCCAAGATCTTATCGCTGACCGATTTAATGGAAAAGCAGCGACTCCACACATTTTACAAATGTCAAAAACTAAAAAAATGAGCAAATAAGAAGAAAAAACCAATTCAAATTTCACAAACTGCGAACCAAAGATAGCTAACGAAAAACATTAAGCTAATGGCATCGAAGTCCGAGTATACTCACCAAGGGAGGTAAAGTCATAAAAGTTGCCTCTGTCAAAGTACATCTCTGCAAAATGACAAAATATTTAGAAAACTAATATTGTCTCGAAATATAAGAAAGGAAAACATTCCCAAAAATTACTTTTGATCAAATTGAGAGACCAAGGTTGTTAAAAATTAAAATATTAAATCTAGAGAAAAATGTACACTATGTGTAACAACATTAGCAAGAACTAAAAACTAAACTGGTAATGAGGATGGAGTATATGGTTAAACAATAATATAGATGCTTGAAAAGCAAATATGAAGAAGCTACAAATGATAGATGTAACCCATATGCACATTGATATCTGAAAAGGGAGAAAAAAGCCAGTCTTCAATGGAAAGTCTCTCTCTCTTGTGTTCAAAAGTGAAAGCAATTTAATAGCTTTTTAGGGCCAAGGCAGTGTGGTGTCAAACTGCCATTCCCTGAGGTTGGCGACCTGGCACAGCCCTAGTCTGGCGCATTGTCAGCCTTATAGGAAGGCTTCCTTGGTTAAAATGAAGTACAAAAGGAAATCACGACCAGGCTTAACATTTGAGCCCTTAGAGCTGATGTGCAATGAAATTTCAATATTCTTTAGTTCTCCCCGACAAGCAATATACCATATTGAAAACTTGAAGCAAAAGCGCACCTATTTGACCAAGAAGCTCAATTTTCACACCATTGTGTTCAACCTTTTTTCCTTGAATTGGTTCTATAGAAATCTGAACATGTCACCACAAAAAAATATCTTCTAAGCACTGAAGGCTTTTAATCTAAAATACTCAATGTTATTTTCAAAGTATAACAATTAAACATAAACAAAATCAACATCCATATTCGTAATTACAAACAAAATACCTTCCCAGCAATGTTTTCTTGACTATGGAAAAGTGGGACCATCGCTGTTTGACCATTTTCCTTCTTTACTGGAACCTAGGGAAACACATATAAAACAAAAAAGCATCAACAAGACAGTATAAGCAAATAGATCAATAGCTAAATACCCTGAAAAGTGAAAATATAGAAGACTGGAGTTGAATTCTGATGGAAATTTAAAAAATATTCGATGCAAATCAACTATGGATTAGCCTAACAACACCTGCAAGTAACAACCTAAAGCCACTCAAAAAGACTTACTAGGTAAACAAATTATTATGTGGCAAATAAGGAAAGAAGATCTTTATAAATTACATAGCAAAAATTCTAAGCATTACTCTCGAAATTTGTCAAATCAACCACATAGAGCATTTTATCGCCACATGTCATCATTAACAAGTATGTGGAACCTCTCCATGCATGATTGCAACCCACAAAAATAAACATATGAAACCCATAGTTCAACAAGACTACATACAGGGCAACAGCATTAACCTATGAAGTTGTGCATTTCTTCAAGCTTATTGATCAAAAAGTACCTTCCCACATAATTTAAGAAAGCTCACTCTAAATTAAGTATCGATTTAAACGGCTCAATTCCTAAAACCAATGTTTTTTAAATTCCTCAAGTGAAATCAAACCTAATATATGTCAAGTTAAATAACTGTACAGCATAAAATAATGGATACCTGCTTCCGGGTTTTTCCATCTGAAAATGTGATCAATATGTTACATGATGGCTTAAAAGCACTGATAAGGTAATTCTGGAAAAAAAAAATAAAACCAAGATTATAAGCAATTATTATAACAAAGTCAAGCCAATCTTAGTAGCAAAGGCCCAAATGAATAATTCTGAAAATTTTATGCATGGAAAGACAGTTCCTCAATATCTTATTGATTCACGACAAAGACCTTACCATGCTGTTTACACTCGAACCCTGATTCAAAATCCTAATTCAAAACACCTGCAAAATTCAATGTCGATTTCAAGTTCAAAACATGGCATCTAGAAAAGCTAAAATATGCCCAATGACCAACTAACCAAGCTAAATTTCTTAGCAAACTACGTTTTTTTATCAATGAAAGACTCCATGAATCAAGACATCGCAATTGCATATACAAACCCCCAGACCTAAAACCCAACACCAGACCAAATCACGTAAAATCTTCATAGATGCAGAGAGCAGGAAATGAAGATCATATCACGAGAAAGATGAAACTGGAAAATTTTGGAAGGGTAGGAAATCGTGAAATCAAAATTTAATACCAAAATATAACAAATTTCAATTCCCATAGGATCCAGAAATAACATTTTCCCGGGAAAACAAATAAATAAATTTTAGGATTCCCAAATCCAATCAAATTTAATAATTGAAAATTTTCCACCAAAAATTCACCCCAATAAATATCTAGCTAAATAAACGGAGCCTTAAAGGAAAATGAAAAAATTTCCTGGGAAAGTATTTTCCGTGGAAACAAACCGATGAATGGGAAATTGAGAAATATCCATACCTTGTAATTCGAGAATGAAATGCTGCTGAGAAACCCAAAACCCTAGGCTCAAAATATTGAGAGTCTTGAGTTTCTGAGATCGGACTCTCGATTTGCACACAGAGAGAGAGAGAGAGAGAGAGAGAGAGAGAAGACCTCATTATCATGTGCATCGCACATGATAACGGGACAAAAGTGAAAATTTAAAGATTTGACTGAGATGGGTCAGGATTGATCATAGGCAGCGTCGCCCTATGGGCCATGGCCTCAGAGAGCCCGTCTCGTCTCTGACGATGGCAACCCCATGTTATTCTTTTGGCCTTTTTTGCCCCCTTCCAAAACGTGGATATCCTAGGCCTATTTTCTCGGAGGCTTGGCATCAAAATTGGTCCCCTTAAGCTCTCCATCTGCAAGCCTATGGGCCTGTTTAGAAACTTCAAAAATTCGATCAAAATAGGTTCAGCTCATAATTCTTATCTGGTTTTTAAATAAATTAACTCTCAGTTGATTTGAAAAAAACTGTGTTTATATTGTATTTTCATAACGAAGCTGGACTGTTTAGCAGCAGCAGCCAAAAAAAACAAAAAAAAGACTTACCAAACAGTATGACGTCAAAACGGACCAAACTTATCCTCAACTGATTAGGTTTTCAGATTTGCCAAACAACCCCATGCATCTAGTAATGAAGAGACAAACATTCTAACTCGGAATCTCCAATCCATAAGTCGGTGGGTTATAGGGCCCTGCCCAGGCCATAAGGCAAGCTTGATAATGTAAAATCAGCCTATAGGGCTGGGAGGGGCTGAAGCCCTTACGACCCAAGCGATCCTTCAGTAAGTTAGGCTCTTCAACTTTAGGCCCACTATAATCTTCTAAGTAATCTAACCTTATAAAAGACAAAGGAAATCTATATTTATTTAATATACAGAAGGATAAACTCGTGAGGACGACTGATATGCTCAGGCCAGGTCAGCTTTTAATCTAGCTCATATTATGGCTGGTCGAGCTAGATCCGAAGGTATATATATGTTTATAAATCTTTAATATTATTTATTTCTCCATGTTACCAAAAAAAATTTACCCCTGTAAGGTTGGGCTTGGACTCAAATAATAAGGGCTTGAGTCGAGTAATTTACTACCCAATCTGACCTAAAGGGAAAACCCACCCAAGTAAGCACCTTTTCCTTCTTCTTTTTCCTTCTTATTTTCCTATTACCAAACCCAGTACCCTACTCACATGTAATCCCCAAAAATGCTATTGATCTCTTTTTTTCTTTTCTTTTTTAATGATACGGCTACTGGCGTGGTCTCGTGGCATGTATTTCACCAAAAAAAAAAAAAAAAAAAAAAAAAAAAATGGAGGAAGAAAAGAAAATCATGTATTGATATTGATTGCTACCCATCACAGTTATCACTAGGAAACGAATTATTCAAAAAAGAAAAAGAAAATTAAGAATGAATAACACAACTCTTTTGCAACGGGATGGAAACTCCAACCTGAAATTTCTCCTTTATAGGATGTGGAATAATATCATTTCGAGTTTGGCTTTGGTACTGAAGTGAAAAAATTCATCACCATACTAAGTTAATCCGAGTTGTTGGATAAAGTTTTTGATGATTTGAATTAACTCAGCTACGATGCTGATTTTATAGGCCTATGGGGCCACATGGCCTACTTGAGGGCAGTTTAGTGTTTTTTTGTCCTATTACCCCCACACATACAAAATAAGCTAAGGCTATGTTTGTTATGAGATAATAGAATAATGATTCCATTATCTAAAAAAAAGTAAGTGTTTGATTGCACAAGGAAATAGAATGGCTATTCCTTTGTGGGGATCTATTTCCTTCAATGAAGAAATAGTCATTCTTTCCCAAACCAAAAGGAATGGCTATTCCCACCTATCAAGGAGTAAAAATTATTAAAAACGGATCCCATTTATTTTTTTTCATTCCACTCTTACCCCTTATCGAACATTGGGATTAAATATCTACTCCTATTTCCATTCTCGTTCCATTTTATTCCTACTCCAATTTTATTCCATTCCCGTAAACCCAACGCAGCATAAGATGATTGTATCTCTTGGGTGGATACCTTCACCATGTAAATCAGTTGGTTAGTTGGGATCTGTTGAAATCAGTGGGTCCACCATCAAGTCAATCACAAAAGAACACTCACACCAGCCACATAGAAAAAGGAGGGAAAGCAAAAAAAGGGAGAAACATTCTATCCCTTATACAATTCAACAGAATTGATCATGGCCAATTATGATACCGGCAATAGTGTGGGGACGCCTTTTAAGATATAGGAAAGTAATCTTCTCATGTGTCATAGGACACACTTTAGGAAAATTTCAAAGATAGGCGGTCGTGTCATGAGAAGATTTATACATTCATTCTTCAAAGCGCGTGTTCGTTTTTTGAAATGTATTTCATTTTATTCTTTTTCGGGTGGACACGGACAAGGAACATGTGTTCTCTCTATGATGGCGGATGATGATAATTAAGATGGGGGGCCTCTTTGAGTTATTACAACATTAAAAATCCCATTGCCAAAGCTGTAAAATACAAGCCCTTTAGGTGAAAAGCTATTATGGGGGGTGGGGGCTATATGGAGTCATCAATGTATTGACTAATTCTCTTTTATTTTAACAAATTTCGTACAGATTTGAAGGTTTGTGCTCGTACAGATTTGAAGGTTTGTGCTTTACATTGAGACAAAGGACTCTTCAAAAATATATGTATATGATTTTGCAGTGAAAATCCTATCAATACGTGTTAATATAAGTTTATATCAGCACGGCTATAAATTTATAATTACTAATTATAAACTTATAATTAATTGATTATAAACTTACAATTGACTGACTATAAATATCATCCGCGGGTTAGATAATTGTCTATTTATAGTCAGTCAATTGTTAGTTTGTAATAAGTCAATTGTAGATTTGTAGTCGTGCTGATATAAAATCTCGCATTATTGAAACACTGTGTTAATTAAAATTTAATACTTTTTCTCATCGAATAAAAAAATTGAGATTTTTTTAATAATTTTGATTTATATCTTTATTACTATATTTTTAACTAAATTTACATTAGTAAAGACAATTTCAATGTTTGAAATATGATGGTGTTGTACGTGTGTTGAATTACTTACCTAAAATTATTTTTTTATTTTTTAAATTCATTACAAGAAAGGTGAGGACTTTTTCAGAGTAAGTGGTGAGGGGTCCAAAGTCAGAACAAACACAAAATGCCAACAACTCTTCGTTATCATTTTCCACGAGAAGATGTATCTGTGTATTTGTTTTCACCCCCCATCTTGTTGTCTTTTCTCACCTTTTCCTCTTCCTCTTTTAAAAGATCTGTGACTTAACAGCTAGTAGTGGCGGTCCATTAATGGCTTTATGTTTGGACCCCATGACACCACCCTTTTTTCGGTACCCAAAAATGCAGAAAGAACCCAACTTCGCCTGCTAGAGCAGCAAGTGGGATCACTTGCTGCAACTAACATTCTAAGGAAAATGGTACTCTTTATTTTTTACACGAAATGGTACTCTTTTATTTTTTCTTTATGGACACATGGATACTAAGAGTATCTCTAGCTCAAGAGAGCTAATTTAGTGAACTAAAAACTATTTTTAGCTCAAAAAACATATAAGTAGCTTTTTACAATAAAAATAACTCTTTGTAGTAAAGTGATTGTTCCAATGCAACAAAAACAATTTTTTAACTCACTTAATTTCCCTTTTTCCAACTACCATTCCTTACGTGGCCAAATAGCTTTGAGATAAACTGAGAGCCAAATTTGGCTCTCAATTTAGTTCTGAACTATTTAACTCACCATTTAAGCTCTCCCAATATTGGAGAAGGCCCTTTAGAACTAAAAGATATTTATGACTCTAGCTCATACTATAGCTCTCCCATTAGAGATGCTCTAAGGCATGTGTTCAATTTGTGAACTTTATATATTTTTATATTCACATGTTCACATGTGTTCGGGTGCTTGTCATTGTAATAGTAGACTAGCTATCATGAACATTGTTAGAAAGCGCGGCCCAACCCTCACCTCAAGGTATTGTCCGCTCTTGCCCAGCACACAAACTGGCTTCACAAGTTTGTTCTTATGGCCCTATGCCCAAAAGGCGTCGCCCCTAACTCTGATACCATTGTTAGAGAGTGCGGCCCAACCCTCATCTTGAGGTATTATCCGCTCTGACCCAGCACACAAGCTAGCCTCATCAGTTTGTCCTTGTGAATTCTATGCCCAAAAGGCACCTCTCTAAGAGGGTGTCCAGCGCCATTTGTCTTATAAGTCTATCTTAGGCATCGTCCGCAAACGATGTGAGAGACTAACAAACATGTTAGCTGAACTTTAACAGATACTACTTTTATAATGCATTTGGATGAGGGATTCAAGTTAAAAAGGGATTTGGTATTGAAATTCTATCTTAATCCAAATCCCTCCAACATACACATATCTCATCCAAATGTACCATTAGTTTTCAAAAATTACGTAAAAGTAACATGGATTTTGAGTAACAAAATACAAACTATCGTAAAAGTATGCTGTCATATTAGTCAAATTTTAGGAGATACTACTTTTAGTTTTCCAAAATTACTTTCAAGAGTAATCCATGCTTTTAAGCAAGAGTTTTAGAGTAATCTATGCGTCTAAGAAACAAACAACTCGCGAGAAAGGAATTTACTCAAAGGTAAAGAGAAGTAAAGAAAAAAAGAAGGATTAGGGACTTGATATGTTTTCAACGAAAGCTTGGATGCATCATCACCAAAAGGCCATTTCGCCAAGTCAAAAGATTAGACACTAGTCGATAATGACGGTGTCTTAAAGCATTATTTATCACATTTTTTAATCCTTTCTCCTTGCAAGTAGTCAATGATTCCTTTCGTAGAGAATAATAATACATGGTTTTATATTTGTCCGACTAAGTAATGGTCCACTTAACCTTAGTCGGTTGCCTTTAAAAAAGGGAATATCATCGACTTTAAGGGATCATCGGTTGGGTTGGGTTGGTTTGGTTTTTCCTTTTCTTATTCTTTTTCCCCAACAGGGATATCAAATCTTTTGTCCAGTTATTTTCCCATATTTTTCACTTTATTCCACAAAGATTGATCACTTTGAACGAACAATATAAGTAAATAGAAGCAATTAGTACATTGGCATCTTGCTTGTTCAATGTATTACCGTACAATCAGATAATGTATTACCGTTCCATCATATGTTAGAAAAAAGTTGAGCGAATAAGAATTTTTTTACTAGCTCAACTTTTAAAACTAACTTTCAAATTTTTTTATACTCGAAACTTTTATTATATTTTTTTTTTAAGCTTTTGAAAATAAAAAGTTAAGAAAAGAAAAAAATATATGGTAAATGCTTATCTGAAGAAGCCCCCTTAGTGATCATATTGAAGAAGGTGACGGGAGTACAAAAAGTAATGGCTTAAAAAAAATCCTTTTAGAAAATGATTTTGCGATCACTTTTTTATTATAATAAAATGAGAATATATTAAAGGAAAGGTAGGGTCATTTCTAATCTCAACTTCCTCAAACAAAACAGAGGGAGGTAAGTCAAATATTGGTATTGAACCAAATCTATTACAACGAGCTGAGAAAGCTCATGAGCTACAACATTAGCACGATGAGAAACATATCTTTTTTTTAAAATTTTAAATCCAGAAAGAGAGCTAAAAGCATCAAAGAGGATCACAATCTAACTATTGACATATTAAACAAACATAACAAAGTTCTAGTATCACAAATAAGAGAATCAATCAACCATAGAGGCTGAACTTTCCCATCACGGATTGGTTCCAAAACAAGGGAGGCATCCCCTTTTAAAATGATGTTGTCTAGCAAATGTACATGGGCTTCAGTCAAAGTAAGACAAGCCGCTTTAGTTTCAGCAACCTGAGGGTCAAGGGAGCCAACTTTGGCAGTCCGAGCAAAGAGGAAGATGCCAGAGAAATCTCTAGCCACGGCCCCGAAGACAGAGAAGGAATCTCTAATAGCCACATCAAAATTAAGCTTTTAAGTGCTCTCTCTTAAAACACCTTATGCCATCAAGATAAAATGGTAAAGCAAGTGAGCATATATCATACTCCACCCTTGAGTCTGAATCTCTATAAGGTCACTCATCTTTGTCAAACTTTCTAATTCACTGATTATACCACTTTTTTTTTCCTTTTCTTTTTCTTTTTTTATTTAATGAATCTCTTGCCGTACTAAGAATAAATGAATAAATACATCAAATAAACCAAACAAACTAACTTGTTCTATATCCATGCTAAATGGCATGTATCTGAGACATGGTCTCCTATCTCATGTTGCCCTTTCATTATGCAGGATATTTGCAAAAGATAAAATAAAAACAAAATGAATCGAACATTGTTATTAACCCTGTACATTAGCTTAATTCCAAAGCAGATTCATACAAGTTGAGGCCAAAAGAATCATTTAACCAATTCAACCATTTAGGTTGGACTCCAAGAGAATTTATATGACCATGAATTCTATTAAAAATACTAAGACATTATGAGTCACTAAATAATGCATGAAAAATATAAATATCAAGAAAAAAGCCCCCTCGTAGAGTTAGGGCTATATGGATCGGAGCTTTCAGGATTCCGGTATGTAACATGGGCCAATTCGCCCGAAATTTTCCCCGATATGCTACACATTACGATCCGTGCCGTGAACCTTCCTTCTCCTTCTCGATCGAACCCAAATCCAACGGTTCCTCCTTTCTACTACTCTTCATCCTTAGGAGTCCGTATAATTTCCGAAATTCTCTCACCGTATGAACACTTTCCCTACAAAACACGCTTGCGGGTTCGGCTGTCTCGTCTACGGTCCGACCCGATGCACTTTGAGTCAACTGTTGCGACATTTTATTTTTCCTGTCACCACCATTGGTTTGCAATGCCGTGATCACCGATTTTAATGCTCGGCTCGGTGAACTGCGATTCGAGATCATGATCTCGCCGATCTCGGCTGGACTCAAACTCGCCCCGGTTTGAAAAACCTCCTCCACTTGAGGGAAAAGCTTGTGATCTTTTAGCCCTAAGTGACTACTAGCCAATGTTTTGAAAGCAGAGAAATCACATAATGGGAAGTGTATATGAACATCAACCCTCCCGGGCCTCAAGACCGCTTGATCAATATGATCTCTACCGTTCATCGTGAATACCATCACACGTTCCTCCCCGCAACACGACACGATCCCAGTCCATGAAATTCAATACTTCCAGATAAACTCACAGCCGCTGAGTTCTCGGTCAAAAACCGATCAAGATCCTCGACCACGATCATCGACTTATTTGTGGTCTGCATCAAAAGCATCTTCAAGTCAGAATCGTCCAAAACTTTGGACAAGTCCACATCGTAGACGTCGTAGGAGAGGAACTTTGCCATGGCAGCAACGAAACTGGACTTCCCCGTACCGGACGGACCGTAGAGCAGATAACTCCGTTTCCAAACTCGACCGAGTCGATGATAGTACTGCTTCGACTTCAAGAACGATTCCAAATCGGACTTCACCTTGTTCTTCAGGTCGGCATCCATCGCCACCGTCTCCACCGTCGCCGGATGCGTGAACGGCACCGATTTCCACCGTCCACTCCCCGACGTCTCAGACACGCAGTTCATGTAAAGCTTCACCTCCTTCCTCCGCTGCTCAATCTCATCCGACACGGTGTGTATGTGCTGAAGATACGGCCGGAGTATCCTCCTCTTATCCTTCCTCCTAATCTTCAACACGAACGCTTTCTGCCCACGTGCCTGGCTCTGATTCATCCACGTCACTCGCCCGCCGAGAAATTCGTCGGCGACCGGTCCGGTTAGGATCGAGAAAGATATTGATCTCGTTTGACTTGGAACCCGTGAAGAGGTTAGCGAAATCGGAATCTTCAACGGACGGCAAGGAGTGGAGGTAGACCGAAATCTTCTTATACAGCTGATTTTCCTGCAAATTATCGTTGAATTGTGGGACTTTGTAGAACTGGCAAACGTGAAAAAGCCCCTTGAACCGCTCCGACCATCTTCTGAGAATATACAACAACGACGTTCTCGATAGTAATCGGAATGCTACGAAAGCACCGGCGACGACGAAGGAGAGTAACAGAAATGGGTTATCCGAAATCATGGTGGGATGAGACAGAGAAATTCAGGCAAGAACTTTTGAACAATATCTGCAACGAGAGAGAAAACTAGTGACCCATTTGGGTTGATGGGTGTTTGGGGTTATGGAGGAAATGAATTTGAAGGTGTGGAAGCTTTTAAGGGGTGGGTTTGAAAAGGGGTATGAAGACGGCTGCTGCCGGCTTGTTTAATGGGTCAAATTACAGGGGAAGAGGAATGGGAAGGGAAGGGGAGGAAAGGAGGAAAGGGGGTGTGCTTCCCCTTGGCGTGAATGTATGACTAGAGGACCTTAGGAGAGTATTATTATCATTTGGGGAATTAGTTATTTGAAAATGACTACACATGTGTGCATTTCATTCAACTGGGTTCATAGTTGATGGATTTGGACTAGTGGCGTGTTTGACGGAATTTTTAAAAGGAGGTTTATATTGGCATCTAAAAATTTGTTTTTTATTTTTCACTTATTTTATATTTTAAAGTTTTATGACAAAAATATAAGATTTTTATAATATCTGAATATATTTTTTATTAGAAAACATTATTTTAAACAACTTTTTAGAATTTTTTTTTTTTTCAAAATCTATCATTTAAGTATATTTTCTTGTCGTTTATAGTTTTTCAGAATCTTTTGCAAAGATCGTTGCTTCTATGAGTATAAGGTATCTCACACGAGCCGTTAAGGGAATAGTCTAGGTCGAAACTTTGGTAAGAGTAAAACCTAAGATACCTCTACTAGTTAATTAAAAAAAAAAATACCCTATTGCTTCCTACTTTAATTTACACATTGTCAATAATTACATGGGAATATTAAGGTGGCGCTATTGCACATCACAAAACTCTTCTTCCACAGCTTTTTTAAGAATCTATAATAAACGGACCATTTTATCCTCTGAGGTCAAAATGATCTCTTTTAAAGTCAAGAAAGTAAAAACCTGAACTTGCCAAACCTGGCCAAAAATGGGCATACCACTCTCCCCTGAGCCTTCACTCTCTGTCTTATATAGAAGATCAATTGATTTGTTTCAGATTCTAAAATCATATAAGAAAGAGCTAGTTTCAGGTAGGCACAGGAAATTATTAAACTTACTCCAAAGAAATATTTCCAAACCCTTGAAGAGATTTTCTCCCTTGAGTTTGAGTGACAGACATGGATGAAGTCTGCACAAAATCACATAAGATTAATAGTGGATGGTCTTCCCATTGTACAGAACTAATAGCCATGGCTATTGTTACTACTCCAACAACTTACGGAAAACCAAGACCTATGACGGTGATGGGTTGATGGCGTCGACGTGTGGGTTTGAGACAACCATTGGGGCTTTGTCGCCGACGATGTATGGGCTTTGCGTGCGTGAGTGGCGAAGAAGAAAGTGGTTGGTGAACATTTGATCCCCTTGATTCTGAAGGGCAAAAAGGTCTGTTCATACTAAAATTACCCTAGCAGCTGTGGAAGAAGAGAAATCCAGCTGTGGCAATATCGCCACCCTATTTTTATTATTGTTTTTATAAATATAATATATTCAAGTTTTACCTCTGAGCTCGCTAATTTAACAAACTAAACATGATTAGCTTATTACTTTTCTTGTTTACAATCCTATTTATTGATGATTGACTGTATGATTTTCTTTATAAGCTTATTTATGACTTACAATGGGATACCGATCAGAGAGGGTTAATAGGTTGGTGGACAGTTAGTGGTCATTATTGCTAAGTTATAGTAGTAGCTACTTTTAGTGTCACAGATGGAAAGCCAGTGCTGCAATATTTGAGGGCATTTTTTCCCTTTTTCTCTGGTTGTTCCAAGCAACAAATTAAGATTTTCCATTTTCATTTGGTATTGGTGGATAACTACTCTTAATTAGTTAATTATATCTGTTGGCCTTAAATTTGCGACCCTTTTCACTTCATGTCTCTATGGCAAACCCTAATTTTTTTGAGTTTGGGAAGTGTTTTAGTAGATAACTAACACATGATTATTACGACAGATTTCTCGAATTATTCTTAAATTTTTTTAACTTTTTTGAAACTTTTTTTAAGGACCTATTTGAACATCCAATGAAATTGAATGGCTTCATGCTTTGGCCTTTTTTGCATAGCATTTGGAACAAATTTATCATTCGAAATACGATTGTGGAGGAAAATTGACGCTATCTGCCACAATTAATTGTATAAGATTAACTTTAGGATTTCTTCAAATGCCAACTAGTTCAATTTTCCACTATCATTGTTTGGGCGATTACCATTTCTCGCAATTACTCCATTCATAATGATGATTTGTACAAAACACAATGGGGAAATTTGATTTCCAATGTACATCCAAATGCGTCCTAAGTAAATCAAGCTGGAATTTATTTCTTATAATTCAACTGATTGCCATATTATATATATTAAGAATAATTGTTGATTTATTTAGTTCATATTATTTCGTGTAGTTATGAAATAATGACATATCTTTATTTGTTATTCCGTTGCCTCCTATTTCTCAAATCATGAATGTGTCACAATGGAGGGAAAGTCAGAAGGAAAACATATATAGTAAATTAGTATAGAGAGAATGGGAAAGTCAGAGGAAAACATATATAGTAAATTAGTATAGAGAGAATGGGAAATCTAATGAGTTCGGATTCAGTAATGGGGTGAGGGAATGGCGACACCTCTACGGTGATGCAAATGAATAGTTTGGATTTAAAAGATTAAAAAAAAAAAAAAGTTGCTAAAATAATCTCAATGGAATGTATTTTAATCTTTTGATCCATGCCTATTCATTTGCTTCATCGTAGGTGTTGCCATCCCCTCACCCCAGCACGATAATAGGTTTTTTGACCATAGCATTGAATATGAACTCGTAATGACGAACCCTCCAATAATTCAAGAGATATTACATGAATCCCAAAACTCCTACCATATTATTAGACAGAGAATCCTAGTTCGACATAAATTATAGTTTTTTCCATAAAATACCACAATTTGACCACACATGATATCAAAGTCTGACGTTCTCTCCCTTCACACAAGGGTTAATGTTCAAATAGAATAGGCTGTGAATTTTGATCCGTATGTGTAAACCCAATTCAACATATTTTAAATTAAATTTATACAAGCGCGAGTGGATATTATAAACTTTATGTTGTCATCCTTTTCTTGATTTGCATGCCCAAAATCACTATAAAAAAATGTGACTAGCCCATTTGAAAGAGTGATGATCGATGCTGTCCTTTTAGCAGTCTTGGCCAAACCAATATTCAAAACTTGACTAAAAGCATTTATGAAAGATTCAGATAAGTTAAAATCAGGAAGCATAGAAAGCAAGATTCAGTCCATGAAAAAGAGTTTTCTTCTAACTATGACACATTGACACTGCCCTTTCCCATTCCATTCTAATGCTTTATATTTTTCTCTTTTTCGTGTTGTAACTCTACTCCAACCTAACATAAAGGCTACTGACTCATCCCCACCTCACCCCACCCTAATGCCCACCCACCCCACCAGTCCCTACCCAGGTTTTATAGATCATATGACCATGCATTGCCTTAAAAGCCATCCTCATCATTCACGTGCTAAAGTCATAGCATCTTCTGCAAATGTTCACACAGCCCCAATTATATGGAAGAGGATTCAATCCTAAGCTTAAACGGTGCCGAGCTGATCTCGATCCTCCATCTCGGTTTTGGATGGTTGAGATTGAAAGATAGTCTCAATTATATGGGGAAAAATATCCAATAGCATCAAATTCAACATTGGCTGCTTATCTTTAAATTCAATAAATAAATAAATAAATAATTCAACATTGATTTTTTTTTTTTTTAATTTTTTATTCCAATTGAAAACTTTGAAGGTATTTACCTTTGAACAAGTACTCCTGAAATTTTCAAACAAGCTGTGCTCATTGTTTGTTATAGTATACTCCTATATATATAATCACAAAAATTCTTTGAGGTAAACAGGTCAAGGGATGCCCACCAATGTGGATTTTGACACTTAAACTGTCTGTAGTGAAAGATGGATGTTGGTGATGCCTTTCTTGGCATTTTGGCCAAAAATCCAAGTGTAAGTATCTGTTCATATGATTCGTGGGACATTATAGCATGATTTAAAAATAAAAATAAAAAATTATAGGGAAGGATCGTCTACAATAGCTTGCTATTGCGGTCCACGTGTAGCCCTTCCATTGCACTACTACATGGCCAGTTGCACCACTCACTAGATAAAAAAAAAGGGGGGGGGGGGGGGAGGGCTGATCAGTAGTACCCTGTTTTTTAGGGAAACCAAGGGCCACGGGGATCTACGTCAATCAAATTAGTAATACGAGAACCTCAAGAGATAGATCAATATGGTAGTATGAACATGGGTCTTCTAACGTAGGTGGTGTTTTCCCCTCCCAAGAGGAAGGTTTGAGGTTTAAATCTCAACTTCGTATTTTGAAAATTAGGGTTAGAGTAGGAGGGTAAGGTGTTAGGTTGTATGAAGTATTTGATTGTGCTAACAAATAAAATAATAAATAATAAATAAAGATTGATAGTACACATTTTCATATTAATGTTCATTCGTTGGTCAATAGTAAGAATTAAACCCTAATGCGTCTCACCAATTTGAATCCATATACTGCCATAATAAGATCGAAGGACAAAATTGGCCTATATGAGAAAAATTTTGACCACTAATATGGCTATTAGTAGCAACCACACAACCGGGTCCGGCAAGGCTCGTTTGCGGACAGGGAGGCCGTATAATTTGGCTCACAAATTTTCAAGAAAATGCCATGGATTATTGATATGGACATGTTGGTGTACTTATCATTATAGCTACAATTATTTTGGGACAATGATATGCTAAAATAATTTGGTCACAGAATGGTACCAATTGGTGGATCTAAAAAAGTGGAGATTGATGGAGAGAGGACCTTAGGGGTGTTTTTTAGCTGGCTTCTCAAAAAACTAGTGGTTGAACCACAGCTACAAATTCCTTGGCACTTTAAATACCACACCATGGTCCATGGTGTCCACTCATGGTCTAGTGGGTTGATTGTGTTCATGTGAAATTCATGGTCTTGAGTTCAGCATATCTCAGTGGGATATCTCTTCTAAGTTGTCCCTCTCCAAAAGATCTCTTGTAAGTTGTCATGTTCTCATTCTTATATCTAAAAATAGGAAAAACAAGCAGGAAATTGTGGCTAATTATTGTCGGGTAGTTTGATCCTTTTAAAAATAATAATAATACCCAGAAATATTGTCTATACAGGATGATTTGATCTTGAAAAAAATTTAATTTCCTGTCCTAGTCTGTCAGAAATACTAACTTACCCTCTGTTTGGTTCATGGATTCTACCAAGGAAAAAAAAAACAGGAAGGGAAAAAAAAATGAAGAGGAAAGAAAATGAAAGAAAAAAATAAAATCATATCAAGCCAAAATAATTCCAATTGTTATTTTTCTTCCAATTTTCCATTGCAATCAAATAAAGAAAAGTCCAATTCTTTATATATATATATATTTTTTTTTTCCTTGATAAAATCCGCAAACCAAATAGAGCCTTAAAGTTCGAAAAATTTATTTAACTTCATCCTTTCCATTCTTCTTTTATAATAAAAAGGCTTGTAATTTCAAGGTTTGAAATGAAACCAACATTCTTCACGACATTAACAAACAATACTTAACCTTAAAGAGATTGTAGTAGCGGTTTTGAGATTTACGCTTTAATAAAGAAGTCTTAGGTTGTACTCCTTACCATTTATTGAGATTAGCCATCAGTCAATTCATTCAAAAGATGCAAGGTGAGAGGTGGCCTTGACCATGTTCAAGGGATTGGTCAAGTCAAAAGTTTAAATACCTATTGGTTAAAAAAAAAAATAAAAAAAAAAAATAATTCTAAAAACACATAGGGGGTATATTATTTCTGTTCATTTGAAATATAATTCCAATACGAGTAATTGCCAACTGTAATACTCTATAACAAAGGGGATCTTAATCATACACAGCTGCTGCAACTTGCTGCAAAACCATTTGAACCAGTCCGTCCCAAAAAAGGACTACCTGACTAGACTACTCGTTGGAGGGTAATTAAAGCAGAAATGTGCCAATGGACCGACCAGCCTATGTTTCAACAACAATAAATGATGACTACTACATATATTGAACTTATTTTAATGCCTCTTTTTAAAATGAGCACAATTATGGAAAAGTTCACTAGTCCCCCACATCAATCAACCCCACCTCAGACTATGATTCATCATGATTATGTAATTGGCCTAAACCCCACACAAAAAATTGTTAGTTTTAAGTGCAACCACATTGCAAAAGCTGTCTTTCTGCAATGTTGAGGGCATAGAGGAAAATGGAAATTATCCTTGAACAATTTTTCATTTTTTGTGAAATGAGTTGGATGAACCTGACCTGACAGAGGCTTGACAACCTCACACTTCACCCCATCTCTTATGACACAGACCAAATTCAACTGGATAAACCTGGGAAAATCAATAGAGCAACCCAGATTTTTGCATTCAGATTCTTCAATATAAAGATCCAAGTTTGTGAATATGTCATAAGTATTGCAAATGTTAGCGCCTGACTGCCTTGATTCTCCTTGCATCATCAAACTCATTGAGCTGCTTGATGGTATTACCACTTCTCAAAATACAGAGCCCACATCCATGATCAAGGATTTCTTAAAACCCTGCGCACGCACAAGCAAAAGTTATGATCAAGAAGTTTTTTTTTTTTTTTTTTTTTTGAGAGAAGAGAGAGGGGGGGGGGGGGGGGGGGGGGGCCCTAAAAAAATAAAGAAATTTAATGCTGTTGAACTTTCGACAATCCCAGAACATTAAGAACAGAATAATACAAAATCCGTAAACAAATTATGAAAACCATCAATTATAATGCAACATTAAACACAGAATTCCTAAGACATCCACGACATGAAATCCCATCCACATAACTTCAATATCTATAAATTATACAAGAAAAATATAATTAATCATGTTACCACTCTTAGACTTCTCTTGACAGAACTAAAACAAAAGACAGTACAACCGATATCGAAAGCACAATGCATTAAGCAAGCATTCTTTTGGATACTGTCATTATGAGGGATTAAGAAAGACATTAAAAAATATGTAAACACCTGGAGGCCAACAATAAGGCAATCAGCCGCCTTCAAAGATCACAAAATTTGACTGAATTATCCAGGCTCAATGTACTGAAAAATATAACTAATTTAATTATTATACATTCCACCAAGCTGATTACTAGTTAGGTGGTGTAGGGGCCAACAATTTAAGGATCTTGGGCATCTGATTGAAGGTTCATAATTTGGGAAACCACAAGCTTGGAGAGCTCATTGATTGCAGCTTGGACCTGATAATCACCTGACTCCCTGTGTCTTAACCATCCTGGTGATTGTGAGCTCAAGCTAGTGTATTCACTGGCAGCAACCCTTGCCTTTGTCGATGTGGCAAGAACTTTTTCTAGATCCAACTGTGACAGAGGCCTTGGTGCCTGAAAAAGGGAACATAAAATAAACCAAAGAATAAATATTTAAAATATCAACATATGCAGCTAAAGCATGCATGTTTATTTCCATAAAGCTATATAGATCTTTTAACATTAGTTAAGTATCCTCTTTCACAGTCTAGAAAATAATTTCCTAAAATAATTTATCACATTCTATATAGCAAGAAGTGCAATGAGCGAATTAAAAGATGACCAAGGAACAGAAGCAAAAAGTTCACAAATATTTGATATTATGATGCAAAAAATGATAGGCAATATGAATGTCAGATTCAACACTCATCTTCAATGTTACATTTGGATACATGCATGTGAATCCAAATGTCGGATTCATTTGCTTTCCAGTAAAAAGATTATTTTAAAAAAAAAAAAAAAAAAAAAAACCTTTTTTAAAGTTTCTGTTCAGGCATACTGATACCCATGTCATCTCATGTCGACACAGGTACTTTGGGGTGAAGGAAAGGATGTAACATAACTCGTCATAAAAGCTAAAAAAGCAGTAGGCTTTTAGCATTTTAGGTCAGTCATTTCGCAACAATGTAATCAGTATCATCTATACACACCCAAGGTTGGTTTGTTCCAAATTCATAACATGATGGAAGCCGAAGGTATGTAATTCATTATTATTACTACTACTACAACTTTAATCAAAATGATCATCTGCAAATACCAGATCAGGGCTTTTTTCTGTTTTTATTTTTTTATTTTTTTTAATCTTTTGGGACAGCGGGGAGAAATTGATGGTGGAAGAAAATAAGGATAAGAATACTGACAGAAGATGGCTTCCCATTCTTCTCATCATTTAGTAGCTCCCTTATAGGATAATAGGCTGCATTCTTGCAGAGCTCAAGAAGATCTGAACCAGTGTAACCCTCACACAAGCTGGCTATGTGGTCAAAATCAATGCCCTCTTCTACGCTTTCACCCTTCAAAATCACCTTCAGTATCTCCACCCTCTCCTTGCGGTCAGGTATCCCAATCTCAAAGGCCTGAGGAAGACGCCGAAGTATTGCTTCATCAAGTTCTGATGGACGATTAGTTGCAGCAAGAACCATGACCCGAGCATTCTCTATAGGAACAACATAAAATCATCTTAACCAAAAGCCTCATTTCAACTAAATTAACATGAGAGAAAATGTACAAAGCAACTTCACCAAAATTATAACTCTGGTATACAACAAACTTCTGACAGCAACTTCTTAAGATGGTGTACCACAGAATTATTTAAAAGCAGGTAGAGTGTAAAACTTACAATCTGAGTTAGTGTGCAAAAAAACTTACGATCTGTTGTAAAACCATCCCATAAAGCCATGAACTCAGTCTTCATGTTTGTCAACGCTTCATGGTCTGTAGTACGGCGCTGACCCAAAAAACTATCGACCTCGTCAATGAATATAATAGCTGGTTGGAGTTTATAAGCCAAGCTAAATACAGCAGCCACTGCAAAAGTTTGGTATAATATTACAATAAAGCCTATTAAAACACCACACTTGACAGAGGGATAATGCAGGGGGATCTAAGAAACTTTAAATTACACTTTTTGCACATGCATCCATTTGTAATCGACAAGTCTATATGGTCAAAAACATTAGTGTCAAACCAAGTTAATCTTTCTTGTCAATGTACTATCTCACATATTTAGTCCCAAAAAAAAGAAGAAAAAAAGCCTTAATATATACATTATGAAATCCTAAAAGCTATTTAATACCATTCCTTATATCTATCCCAGAGGATTACCTAGTGGTCATAATGGTTCTGGAGTGCATCAAATACTGAACACGCATTTCCTAAAATCTGAAACAGCTTTTGGATACCTGCCTATAGCTATTCTGAGAATATTTAATGTATGTGTATATATTCTCAATCTCCACAGTTATTCACGCAAGAGGGTGAGGAATAAGCGAGAGAGCATTGCTTCACCTGTGAAAGGCTTTCATTATCAACCAATCATTTTGATCAGTTTTTTCTCCTATTTAGGATAATCACTTTCAATTTTAAGTTTTTAATCACAAGTATTATTTCGTATTATATAACATGGTATAATACTAATGTGCATAGGATAACATTTATAAACTTCTGAAATGTTTTGTAGAATGGATTCAATGCTTGGTATTATTAAATCATGCAGGTATTTAGGGTGGGAACCACTTCTTGCAGATTGGGGTCAAATTACATTTTGATGGTTCAAGGAAGAGTTTCGAGACTTCGAGAAAGGAAGCAGCAGGTGGATTTATCATCAGAGAGGATCATGGAATGGCTTTCAATTAAGGAAATGCTTCATTCATACTAGAAAAATGCATTGCCTTCAAAATGGACTTCATACAATGTGGAAGAAAGGCTTAAGGAACATTCAAGTTGAAGGAGACTCTCAAGTTATTATTTAAGTGAATCAGGGACAGTGTAATTATAAATTTGGTTCATAATATCAAGGTCTAAAGATGAAATATGAGAAAATCTAAATTAGGTAGATTTATAGACTAGCAAATAGTGCGACTGACTATGTTACTAATTTGGGTTATAATTTTGGTGGAGTTATAGTGTGGGAAACTAAAGTTCCTATGAAATAATGGAAGGTTGGTTAAAACAAGTAAGGGTATTAAGATGCCTAGATGTGTCAAACATTGAGGTTTATTTTATTTTATTTTAGTTTTATGTTTTACCATATATATTAACCCAGATTTTAATCATGGTTCCACACAAATGCAGGCTCACAAATTCATCACAGTTAAGGAACATGGATCAAGATCTAAAATATAAAATAATGCGAAGAAAAATATTTTCAAATCCAAGAGGAGCAAAGAACAAATGATCTACACTCACCAAGTTTTTGTGCATCACCAAACCATTTGCTCATCAAATTTGATACCCTCACATTAATAAAAACAGCTCCAGACTCTTTTGCAATAGCTTTCGCAAGCATGGTTTTTCCTGTTCCAGGTGGTCCATATAGCAAGACCCCTTTTTGGGGTCCAAGAAGCTTCCCATGTGAAAACAGATCTGGTCTTCGTAGCGGAAGAATCACCAGTTCATATAATGCTTGCTTAATGGCTTCCAAACCCCCAATAGAGTCAAATTCCACGTCAATATGGTCAGGATTTATAACATCACAAGCTATTACATCCTGTAAATCATTTAAAGACACAAGTCAAAACACAATAAACGAAAATAATCTCTCTATATCTAACCTTACTCTCTGTACATACTAATACTATCAATTAATTTAGCAATTGTAAATCATCACAAACTATAGATGCTTCATGCTATGTTTTATTTTAAATCGACAAGCACACTGGCGGTCCATTGGGTGAGAAAATCCAGTCTACAAGCCCTAAATACAAAATCAAATTACCATAATTTCTTCATGTCAGGATGCAAGGTTACTAGAGCACTAACCACAACATCCATCATGGAGGTCAGAACATAAGAGACTAAAAAATAAAAACTAAATAAGCTACAATATTACACCCTTTTTTCTCTTTTCTCTCTATATACCCATTATTTAAAACAACCTAAATTATTCATTTCCATAAGCTTAAATTCTGAGTTAAACCATTATCCTAATTATTTCATGTTACGAACATTTTAAAAAGAAAGATTATCCAGTGATGATCCCACCTAAGCAGGGCCTTAGGAAGGGTGAGCTCTATAAAGTCCTAACCTTTTCACAAAGTGGCCACTCTCAAAACTCAAACCTGCACATTTGCACTCGAAGCCCGAGACTTTTACCATTGAACCAATCAATGGCCTCTTAACAAAATTTCATGTTGCGACCACCTAATAAAGATCTAATTTTATGCATCATACACTGCCCGCCCAAAAAAGAAAAAAAAAACTGATGTGTCTATGCACGTCCACCAAACCCTAATCCAAATTCTAATTACAACCATCAAAATGCTTCACATAATATAATACAGAGACATAATCAAATCATAAAAACTGCTATAAACAGCCCCAGACCCCACTGCCGCCTCGCCCCCTGCCCCTCCAAAAAAAATCCCAATTTTATCATGAAAAAAACCATTTCTCCTCTAAATGTGTACACACACACGCGCACACACACACACACTGATATATAATGAAATTGAACTACATGTACGACATACCCATTCGTTCCCAATCTGTACATACATACATATACATATACACTAGCAGCTGGAGCACACGCATCGCGTGTGCAACTCAATCAAAGTGTCACGCAAGGCCTTAAGGGTCTAACTTTTATAGAATTGGTTGACCAAAAAAAAAAGAAACGAAAAAAACATAGAACGTGTGTCAATCTTCAATTTTTTTCCTTTTTGTTGAAAAAATGAAAATTAGAACCAAAAAGGATGCGAGTGTTTATATGTTTGACTTGAACAATCATAATCTCTTGATTATTTTAGATGAAGACAACTGAATTTTTGGGAGAGGGATAGGCATGAAAGTGAACTTCACCTTGTAAGTCCAACCAAAGTTGCAAACGCTTTCTATATTAGTATAGATAGAAGATATATACTAGAACAAACCCATATTATTGAAAATTCAAAAAAACACAGAGTTGAAGTAAGAGACCTCATAGGGGTTGGTATGAATGAGGGGACGGCCCAAGCGCTTGGAGATTTCCTTCTTCTGCTCAAGGGCTTTCTTGGAGGCCTCCCGATTAGGGTCCAGGTGTCGGAGCCCCGCGAACAACACCAAGCAGCTTAGAGCGGCGCTCGCTGCGTACAGCACCAGATCTTGCAATAACTTTGTCTCTGATGAACCTCCCATCACACAAACCCTTCCTTTCTTCTCACTTTCTGATATATATACGTATATATGTATGTAAGTGCGTGATTGGAATTTATCTTCTCTGCAACTTTTCGAAAGTTAGGGTTTGAAGCTTAGAGAGAGAGAGTGTTTGGATTCTTGGTGTACAAGAAAGGGAGAGATTCTAGAGGCTGAGTTTCTCTCGGGAAAATACTTGCCTCCACACTTTGTCTCGAAGCAAACGGCTGGATTATATACTGGGCCCTGAACGATTGAGATACCTTGGGCCCAAGTATTATCAACCAGTCCATGCGGAATGGTCTTGGACGTTTGGGATTTCATGTATAACACAGGCCTGTAAATTTACATAGGGCCGTAGCTCTAGGACAAATATGGTATGACAAGCTATAAATTTTTTTTTTTTTTCTTTGTTTTTTTTACACTGAAGTTAGAAATTTATACCAAAGTGGTGTCACAAGATAATAAAAACATAAGCAAATTGCATATGCATCATAATAGAATGACGTGCCAAAATTTTGGTTTAAGTCTAACCCAAGTTATGACTGGATATGCTTTTTCTTTGACCAAAACTTCGTCGCAAACATCTTTTTAGTTGTATTTTTTTATCGGCATGTGACACCACATAAGTGTGATACTTTGATATACCTTTCGTAAAAAAAAAAAGAAGGTTTTTCTAGCATTAGGGTGAGTGTAGACACCCCATTTTGTCCCTATATTTGATGATGAGTTCCCGATGATAAAGTCCGTGGTTTATTGTCAACCTGAGTCTATTTTCTACTAGTAAAGCAAGCAATTGGGTTAGGTGCATATATATGTGTGTGTATATGTATATAAAACCAATTGGGTAGAGTCCTTCCTATGCACCCTTCTCATACTTCTCACCATTCTTATTCATTTCAACTCATTCCCTCTCAATTGTGTTCATTATCTTCAATCAAAGCCTTCTTTATATAGGCTCATATTTACCTAACATTTGAAGTGAAAATGAATTCATCTCCCAATTACCAAGTGTTATATCCACCATCTATCACATGTCATTCATCCACCATTTATCTCAAGTCATAAAAATATGATGCTGTTTTGCTTCAAAATGATTGTCAACTTCACTTATTCTGAATGTAAACGTATGTCATATTGACTGATAACTTCACTGTTTCAACAACTTCTTTTCTTTTTAAGTGAGAAACCCACTCCAAGAAGGATAGAAATGGGAAATGGTGAGGGAAATTAGGTAAATGGAAGATGTGTAGGATGGAAAAAATAATAGAAGTGGGGAATGGTGAGTGAAATTAGGTAAGTGAATAAGCTTGCACTTTGATTCTTCCCTATAAATAGCAAGAACTTGGGAGAGTTCAAGGACACCAAAAAATTAGAAGGTCAAGAAGGAATTCTGAGACTCATGAGAGAAAATAGAGAGAAAGAAAGACTTGGGGAGGAGAAGTTATTGTAAGGAAAATACTAAAAAAAAAGAGAAATTGCATTAATCGGTGCGCCTCACAATGAGGATTGAGAGTTTAAATTTGGTGTTGTGCACAGCATCGTGCTGTGCACATTTAAGAATTGAAATTTTGTCAATCGTGTTATGTACAATTGGCAAAATAAAGTATCCAATGTGTTGATAAAATCTAAACCTTTGAATGTGTATAGCACCACATAAGAGTCTAGAATCACGAGGGAGTTGTCCAAACTTTACCCTAACTTTACCCTTACTGAGGTGGCAGCTATAAATGGTTCTTGAGCCTGGGGCCCTTGGCGCAGGAGATGAAGCTTGGGTGGGTCTCAAGTTGCTCTAATAACAATGCAGTTGTCATTAGATTTATCAATTCAATTTTTTGTTCATTGCTTTTTGACCATTTTATGCATTTTGGTCTAAGCACTTGCTCCATGTTCACCCAACCCCTTTCATTTTATTTACTCTTATTTTTTTTATTTCTAATGTATTTAGTTCAAAAGATAACAAAATGGACCCTTGACTTACATAGAGGTGTGAACTGTTAGAAATCCATGAAATGATGATCTCCTCTAACTAAGTTGACAAAAATAGGATGCAAAAAAAAGTAACCTTTTTTTTTTTCTTTCCTATAGTAATCTCTCTCTCCCTACATATGCTTTTAAGAGAAGTTGAAAGCACAAACTCCCCCAAATCCTCCTTTTAAAAGATAAAATGTGTCCACTGAATCAAAGCTTAATTAACATTACATGTGCTACAATTTCACCCCTTTTTGATAAGCAATTCATTAGATAAATTAAGAAATTGAAATATCAGATGTTCTATCCCCTTCAGTCCTATCTACGAGAATAACAGTCTCCGAAAAAGAAGTGATTAGGATGGAACTAAAGCAGTTACAAAAAGCGGCCCATTGAGCAAGAGAGTAGGCCACTTTGTTAGCGAGCATAGAAATCTTACAGGCAACCCACATGGATAACCTATGAAGAAGGATTTAAAATCACATATCACAGGAATGATAGCCCAATGAGGATGAATGTTCCGATCCCTGAGGGGGTCTACCCTTCACCCTCAAGTCCAAATGCTTGGGACTAGGAAATATCTTGCTTTCCAATGGTCATATACAATCAATAGATTGAAAAGCTAAGAGAACTCCAACCATCGATTAATAATTGCCATTCTCACCGCAGCCACCTTGTTGATCACATGTTGAAAAGAGTGACTGGGCCACTACTAGGGTTAAGACCCACAAGGGCACCCAAATGGCCAAATGTGCTCTTTTTTGTTTCTTCTTTTTTTTTTTTTTTTTTCGTTTGGATAAACATTGTGCTCTTTTATGAATCACCAAGCAGTATTTATAATTTATTTATTTACAGTATTATTTATTTATTTATTTATTTTATTTTTGTCGGGAGGGAAGAGCCATCAGCCCACTAGGCCTACCATGTTTCAATAGAATGGACTTCCAAGTTCCAACAAGAAATGATTAGGAAAAGTTTATTGGAAAGATAATTAAAGACATTTATGTTGCGTAAAGTTTGCGTGCACTCAGGACAGGTGGATGGTCTATGCAAGTGCCATGTTGCTACGGACGTCGGTTGTGGGAAATTTTAATCTTTACAAATATGATTTGTTATGCGGTTTATATATGGCCATTAAAATTATTGCACATCTTTTAATACATGTTGCATGGTCCATACTATCTAAAGTTTTACAACTATAAACTTATGTCTTGAGATGTGAAAAGTCTTGAATTTAATTTTTTATTCTCTTTAAATCTAATTACCAATTAGGATAATCCTAATATTAATTGATGTGAATAGGTAATGACCTTACCTATATTTCAAGGGATTAATTAGGCCAGAGGTTTACATATTTCTCTTGAAGAAGAAATAAAAGAAAGAAAGATGCCAGAATCCTGTAGCTGGGTTTATTAGACTCTATCATAAGGTTTGACCTAAAAAAAAAAAAAAAACCACTTCATTGAAAAAAAGAAGCTGCCAAAGTCAAATGCCTTACCAATTACTTCACCATTTTTGAAATGAGTCCAGCTACAATGATTGTGCAAATTAAGACAGGGCTTATTACCATATTTTATCAAATTGAATTACTCCACTCTTAGGACTTCATACAAAAAATGTGTTGAAATTGACCCACGCACCAGTTCATTACAGAATTTTCAATCTAACAGTAAGCACATGTTTTAGAATGTAATTTGAGGGAATGAATACTTACCCAAAATAAATAAATATATAAATAAAATTTGAGGGACGAACTTTATGATGCACCCATGAAGGCGTCCCTTTAGTAGCTTTTCTCATTCAAAATTTAATGTTGTACACAGGGAAAAACTTTTCCAAAGAGGGCAATGCTATGTGCCTCCACAATTTTCACATGTTTGGATTGTCCTAACTCTTTCACATCGGTCGATCCACTTGTGTGAAATAATTAGGACAAATCGAATCTAAGGGAATTGAGACACAGTATTTTTCCTTACAAAAATACTAAACAAAGTAGCGGTGAATAAACTTTAATTTCATTTGAGGGGAGTAATGAGGTACACACAAAATAGGTACAAAAAGGCAAGACAAATTATGGTGGGATCAACTCCGCCGTCCATTTTAAAGTGAAAAGAAACCTAGATTCCATTACTTTTTAAAAGTGTTATTTTTTTAAGAGTTCTTTTACATGGGACTATCCTATAGTGTTGGCCCCAAGGTTATATAACCAATGGCATATCCGAGATTTTGATGATAACAAAGGATCGATGTAAGTACTAATGGTTTATTTGTCAAGATTATAATCAAAGCTAGGTACTCGAGCATATGGATCCAAAAGAAGCATAAAGATATATGCATATCATGGAACTCAAAGCACACATGCTTATGATATCAAGGATAATCAAGCACAAAAGCATACGAGCATAGAAAGCATGCAAAAGACCTACGATCACTCAAGACCAAGCTAGCATCGTCAATGAAGATACTTATATAGCTATGAGTGAGGTTATTAGGTTTTTGATGTACTTGATTGCTCAAAATGATCGCTCCCTTGACCTAGATGGACCTTAGGATCCTTGGGTAAACTTAATTCATCACTTGAACAAGGCATAAGTTGATACAAATGAACTTGATCGATTTAAACTTGTGATATAATCATTATAGTTCATTTCTGCCCATTTCAGTCGACTCATTTCCCAAATCAGTCGACTCATTTAAGCAGAAGAGGTCCCCTGCTCCTGTCTTTTGATTCTGCTCAAATCAGTCCACTGATTTCCCAATTCAGTCGACTGATTTAGCAAATCAGTGGACTGAATTGAGTATTCAGTCGACTGATTGTGCGATCTCAGAACTCCAACGGCTAGTTTTTGAAAGGTTGTTGAGGCATTAAATGCCACCAAACGGCTCTTTCCCGGCATTTATTGCACCAAACGGTCATATTATGCCTAATGCCTATATAAACAATGATTCAAATGCATTTATGAGGATCAATACAAGAGAATTCATTGTTATCATTCTTCTAGCCCTAAATTCATTAAGAGCATTCATTGAGCAATCAATTAGAAGAGAGCTGAGCTTTAATTTTTGTGTTATTCACTCTTAAAGAGAGTTTCTTTGTAGACACATCTTATCTCTACAAACTTGTAATCAAGGGTTGGTGATAACCCCATTCTTTGCACTTGAAGAAGTGTGGCTGAACAAGTGTTGGTTGAAAGCACTTGATTTGTAAAGGTTTGCTGCTCCACCTTGAAGGAGAGTGATAGTGGATTGGTGAATCCTCAAGCGAGCTCTTGAGGCGAGGACGTAGGCGGGAAGGCTGAACCTCGTTAAAACTTGTGTTTGCATTCTCTTTCTCTTATTCTCTTTACTGTTTATCATTGAGAATATCTCTATTTGCCATAATCTGATTTTAGCTTGCTATCATATTTTTTAATTGGCCAATAACCCTATTCACCCCCCCCTCTAGGGTTGTTTACTTGGGACAACATATAGGCTTATTACATTCACCTATTGATATGGCTATTTTCTATTAGTCTTCTCTTTAAAAGGTAAATTTGATGAAATGAAATAAAATCCCCAAATCCCCCAAAATTAGGTTGAAATAACTGAATAACCCCATTTGCCATGTTTGAGTGCGAAAATCTCAAATTACAAGATTGAAAGTTATCTCATTCTCTCCTCCTCAAACCAGTTACTTTTCTGAAAAAATGATCATTTGAACCTTGCACAGTCAAATCATCCTCCTCGTTAAGTGTTGGAGAGTTGAGCCAACATCCTATTAAGTTACAAAGGAAGATCGATGATACTCTATTCGTTGCTTGATGGCAATCTAGCATCGAAATTCAATTATCAAGTGATGATCTATGATGGTTCAAACAGGTCAGATTCATATCCATTTTTAGGGTTAGATCGTTTTATGATTAAGAGACATAATTCTTGTGTGCAGTTAGTGATTTATTAAGTTATATAATTGTATATTTTATCTAGTTATCAAGTCACAAAAATTCATTTGTGAGGTAAGGGACTGTGTATATAAATAATTAATTACTAAAAGTTATAATTCAGTGTCAACGAGTTAACAAGTCATTAAATGATATATTTGTGTATTTTTGCCAAGCTCATCAAGTTATCAAGTGAATACAATGACAAAGTTATGAAGTTATAAGTAATTTTCTTTATTCGTGTAGGTGAATCATGGGAAGGGAAAAACTGATTATGATATAATACCTTAAATGGCTGATTAGGGGAGAATGTGAGAGAGCTATTAGTATGGAAAGTAAACGTTTTCATTTCAGTAAAACATGAAATTAATTATGCTATTAAATCATATACCTACAAACGTGGGATTGTAGGTATAACTGAATAACTGATTATGATATAATGCTTTAATTGGCGGTAGGCAATCTATTAAGCCAACAGGTTAAGCCCCTCTATCATTTTGCTCTTTTTAATCACTTTGCATATAGTTCTTATAAAAAAAAAACAATAATTTAATAGTAAGTCATTTTAGATGGAATCATGAGGAGACTGTGAACCTAAATGCCAAGTGAACTTGGCTTTTAAAGATTGGTAGACCGAATCAGTGGGTCGGTTGGCTTTTAATCTTATAAAATTGAAAATTTTACACAAGAAAAAAAAATTTGTTTGGGAACATGTTTTTCATTTTTTTATAATTTTCTTAAAAGGCAACATCCTTTTAGGGAATAGAAAAAAATATTCTCAATCATTACTAGTACTTTCCACCTGCTGCATAAGAAAATAATAATAGTGAGACTAGCTACTTCAAAATAACATATTTTTAAAATGGAGAGTATTGTCACTAAATAAAATACTTTAAACCTTTTTTAGTTTATATTTTTTAAGGGTTTATGAAAAATTTAAAAGGTTTTTACAAAAATTAATTACTTTATTCATTAGAAAACATAATTCTAAATAACTTTGTAAAATAAAATTTTTCCAAAATCTATCATTTAAGACTATTTTTGACCATTTACAATCTCTATTTTATTTTATATGAAAAATGACCAAAAAGTATACTTTAATAACAGATTTTTAAAAAAAATTCTCCTATAAAGTTGTCCGGAATGATGTTTTCTAATAGACTATGTAACTAATTTTCGTAGAAATCTTCATATTTTTCATAAAACCTTAAAAATGTAAACTAATTGAAATGTTTAAAATATTTTATGTGGTGGCAATAGCCTAACCCTTTCAAAATTTACAATCACAATTTTTAAAAATATTTCTATAAACTATTCTCAGTGAATATTACCAAACAGACCCCGAACTCCTTGCAGTGTGCCAAGTACTGTTAAATAGCTGCAATGTTCTTTATGGATAATGCTACTTTGCCCCACACTTTTGCTGTACACTTTGCCCTACCAGTGTATTTGGGAGAATAAGGGTTATAATCATATTAGCGAAGTCCCACAACCTTACCCTCCCAAATACAATGGTAGGGCAAAAGTATGGGTCATCCCTCCCAAATAGACTAGTAGGACAAAGTGTAAGGCAAAAGTGTAGATCTACCTAGCATTACCTGTTCTTTATTAAACACATTGCAAGACTCTCAGGGACTCACCTATTCCAAAAGTCCTAAATTTGCTTAAGGGCCTGTTTGAATTGTCAAATAAAAATTGAATTGTTCCGGTTTTTAATATTTTGCATGTGATTTTTTTGAATAAATTCATCATTATAAAATGAATAATTCAAGAAAATCATAGTCATCAAACAAAAATTTAAAACAACAACAGTTCATGAATTTTTTAAATCGATGTTACAATGATGGATCCCGATTCTCTAATGCAGGATGACATATTTGTACCTTTTATAAAATGAAAATGTAACTACTCAATTTCTATGAGATATCCAAACATGGTCTCAAATTTTATTCATTTATGTTTTTTTTTCCCCTTCATGGAGATAATAGGGGTGTTCGTGGTTCACTTTGGTTCGGTTTTAGGGTAGATTTCAAAGCAAACTATGATACTTTGGTTTTTTGCTTCCCAAACCAAAACCAAACCATACTATAAAAAAACCAAACCAAGCCAAACCATAAAATTTCGATTTGGTTCAGTTTGGTTTTGGTTTTATCCTATCAAGTAGTAACAAATAATTGAAAATGGAAAAAATGACAAGCCAAACTTCAAATAAAAATATTTTTAATAAAATTATTACATTAGCCACTAAAAAAAACATTAAACATTATATCAAAATGGAAAAGTATTGACTTATGTCAATCCAAGTTCAAATCTCCAATCTAATACATGCAAATATCTCACACAACATTAATAATTAGTTTAATATATGCCAATTTAATAAAGAAAAAACAATAAGAAGGTTAAAATCTAAAAAAACAAATCCTATTCCAAACGTCTTTCTTCCGGTAGTATACTACTATTTTAAATCTATTACTTATTCTGCCCTTATTAGAATAGAAAATTTACAAACTAAGTTTAATACGTAATATATAAAATTATATATATATATATATATATATATATATAATATGTTTTTTCGGTTTTTCCGGTTTTTCGGTTTGGTTTGGTTTGGTTTTTTAAACATGAAAACCAAAACCAAACCAATTTAATTTGGTTTTTTAAAATTAAAACTAAAACCAAACCTAATGATAAAAAAATCAAACCAAACCGACCGATTTAATTTAGCTCGATTTGATTTTCGATTTTAGGTTTTAACCAAAACCATGAACACCCCTAAGGGATAAAGCCGTGTAGTTAAAATCTGTCACCCTCCTCCTTTCTGGATTCTGCATGCACTAAACCGGTTCCACTAGATTTTTTTCAACAAAAGGGTAATGTATGAGCATCACGCGTCAGAAAGCCCGACTCAACAATGACGTGTCACTGAGACTTGTCTTTCTGTGCGCATGCTCCACACGCACCCATTTTGAAAATTCAAACATTTTTTTTTTTTTTGCTATCCCTATGCTTAGTTCATGGAGTCTACTAAAGAAGAAAAAAAAAAAAAAGAGAAAAAACTATAAAGAGGAAAGAAAATAGAAGGAAAGATTAATTCATATCAAGCCAAAATAATTATAATCCTTTTCTTTCTTTCTTTTTTTTCTAATTTTCTATTACAACCAAATAAAGAAAAATACAACTCCTTATATATATATATTTTTTTTCCTTGATAAAATCCGCAAAGCAAATAGAGCCTAAGTATTTTCATATTCAAACATTTGACATGCATGAACTCAACCGAATGGAAAAAATAAAAATATAAAAAAAATCTTTACATCATTTTCCTCAACCCTTTTTTAGACCTAGTCCAAACTTGAACGGGAAAATCCCATTCAATAAATACAAATCCACGCTCCTCTAAAGTGCATGGATTCGTGTTGTAATTAGGGTTCTAAATTTGCAATACGAATAGTGGGGTTTGCCCAAGTTCAGCTAACTAACCAGCTCAACATGAGTTTAAATTTGATTTGAGTAGAATTGTTTGTGTTGATGAGTAAATAACGAAATTTATTTTGGTTTCAAAATTTACTATGAGTTTTTTCAAAACGTATGCTCTAAGAGTAAATATTATAATTTTCTTAACATGTGCCTTAAAAACATATGTTAAGCTATAATTGATAATCCAATTACTACATGAAAAAGTATGTTTTCATAATTTTTCAAAATTTTTAGTATTTCTCTAAGCAATTTTAATCATTTATATTTTTAGATTTTTCCTATAATAAAAAAAAAAAAAAAATCAATTCTACACCGTAGAGCCTATGTGAGGTGTGAGTTAATCTGACATGAACAGTGCTTTATGTCTTGAACAGCGCGTGGAATTAGAACTCGTTTGTTTACCGATCAGACCACCCGATACCATTGGATCAACGAGCATTTTCGTGAAGGGAGCGGCTATTGTTACCCCACCGCCCCCACACAAAGCAATTTGTTGCCCCACCTGATTTTCTCACTTTCCCAATTTATATACCTATCTTTCTCAAAGACTAAAATACCATCATTCTAAATAAATCCTAACTTTTCTCACCCACCCTACTCCTGACAAAGAAGGGCGACAGACGAACGGCATGAGCACTCCTTCTTATTCTTCTCTTTTCTTTCTTTCTTTCTTTCCTCTGTTGGTCAGATCCGTGCAAGGGAGGGTTTTTTTTTTATAAAACCTCCATTTTTTCTAGCAAGGAGGTTCTTCCTTTTTTTTATTTTTTTTATTTTTTTATTCTCATCTGCTGGTAAGATCCGTGTGTTTTCCATCGAATGAGGTTTTTTTTCAAAAGCTCCATTTTTTTCGACGACGGGAGAGAAGAGAAAGAAAAGGAAAGAAAAAAAAGAGGCTGCTGACGGGAGGGAAGAGGAGAAGAAAAGGAAAGAAGGAAAAAAATAAAAAAAGAAGAAGAGGGTTCTGATGGGAGGGAGGGCTGCCAGTGCAGTAGAGGGGTCTGGGAAGGAAAGGAAAAAAAAAATAGAAGAAGAGGGTTGCCGGTGGGGTGGGGTGGGGTGCCGGAACCTTGCTGTCGCCGTCACTGTCACCATCGCCGATGGGGTGGGATAGGTGAGGGTACTTAAGTCCTTTTTGATAATTCTGAATAATCATTTTTTTAATTAAAAAAATATGAGGAGCAACTTAGGGTATTGGAGGGTTGCAACAGCCGTTCCCTTTCGTCAACTTTGAGGCCCACCAAAGAGTCTTTCTTTTTCCTTTCACTTCCCATAGATCTCTCTCTCTTTCCCGATCGTCATAAATATCTATCCACCGCTTTTCTCAATGCACAAATTAAGACCACACGCCGCAGAGAAAGAAAGACCTTTCTGAGGTTACTCCAATCTCCAATCTCCAATCTCCTTGTTCAAACACTTCCATTACCATCATCACCCACTAAGGTTTGTATAGAAAAAGGGTGAGGAGTCAACGAGAAGGGATAGCAATTTTGGGCTTTACATCTGTTCATCTGTAGTGGAGCAAGCGATATTTACATGTCTGCCCATATCTAGTACAATAGATTGTAAAGCTATAAGCATTCCAACCACCCAATTCTTAGTTCGATTAATAATTGCCCTTCTCACCGCAGCCACCTTAGTTGATCACATGTTGAGAAGGGCGACTAGGGTTAAGACCACAAGGGCACCCAAATGTGCTCCTTTTTATTTTATTTCTTTATTTTTTTTTGGATAAACACTGTGCTCGTTTATGAATCACCAAGCAGTATTATTTATTTATTTATTTACAAAATTAATTTTTGTGCGTATGTGGGGAGGGGGGGATCCACTAAAACGTACCCACTAGGCCTATTATGTTTCAAAGTTGTAAAACGCAGGAGAGCTTAAACAAATAAACCACAACAAGAAATGATTAGGCCCAAACTTTTTTCTTTTAATTCCTAATGACTTAATGGGCTCTTAAGTTCAATAGAATATACTTCCAACAAGAAACGATTAAGAAAAGTTTACTGGAAAGATAAGCATCATTAAAGTCATTTATGTCACGTAAAGTTTGCGTGCACTCAATACAGGTGGATGGTCTATGCAAGTGCCATGTTGCTACGCACGTTGGTTGTGGGAAATTTTTAATTATATATTACCAATAAAATTATGGCTCGTCTACAGTTATATAACTTGAAAATTACACCTTTAAGTGTGGCCTCCGCAATTTCAGAATCTTCCAACTGTCAATTGGTGTGTTCTCTCCGATCGAAATAAGCAGGTCAAATCCTTTCCTCAAAACATACTTTAGAGTTTCTTATCTCACTCGGCTCATCAATCAATTCTTTTGGTGTCCCATTTTAATCTACCATATCGAATTGAATATCTAATTGAATGAGATTTCTCATAGATCTATCCCATTTTTTTTCTCGGATTAACCAAAAGAGGTTAATTACATGAGTTTCAAACTTGAATTCTTATTAATAATCAGTTTTAGTTTTATCTTTTCTCCCACCTTCAGAAGAATAAAGCATAGGTATTTCCTTAATCATTTGAATTCTCGTTAACTATCATGGTTTTATATCGAAATTTATATAGAATCTTTGAAAGGTCTTGGGTTTGTTTTTCCATTATCTCTAAATCCAATCACCAGTTTGAATAATCCTAACGTTAACTAACGTAAGTGAAGGTGTCATGTACGTAGCTTTTCTCATTCAAAAATTTAATATTGTCCACATGGTAAACTTTTTCAAAGAAGGCGCAAATGTTACGTCCCTCAACCCTCATACGCTTTAATTGTCTCAACTCTTTCACATCAGCCAATTTACTCGTATGAAAGAGTTAAGACATTTCAATCGTGAGAGAATTGGGACGCATAGTATTTTTTCTTACGAAAGTACTAAACAAAGTAGCGGTGAAAAACCTTTAATTTCATTTGAAAGGAGTAATGATGTGCAGATAAAATAGGTACAAAAAGGAAAGACAAATTATGGTGGAATCAACTCCACCATCCATTTTAAAGTGAAATGAAACCTAGATTCTATTACTTTTTAAAAGTGTTATTTTTTTAAGCACTTTGCATATAGTTCTTGTAATTTTTTTATTTATTTTTCATAGCTAGGCATTTTAGATAGAATCATGAAGAGACTAGGAACTTAAATGCCAAGTGAACTTGGCTTTTAAAGATTGGTAGACCGAATCAGTGGGTCAGCTGGACCATATTCTCATCGATCAACCAGTTTTTGGATTTTTAATCTTAAAAAATTGAAAATCCTACACAAGGTAAAAAAAAAAAAATGTTTGGAAACATAATTTTTTATTTTTTTTATAATTTTTCTTAAAAGCAACATCTTTTAGGGAATGTAAAAAAATATTTTCAATTTTTACTTTTCATTTGCTGCTTGAGAAAATAACGATAGCAGAAACTAGCTATATCAAATAACATTTTTTTTAAAAAAAAATTTACCATCACAATTTTAGAAAATATTTCTACAAACTATTCTAAGTGAGAATGACCAAACTAACACTGAATTTGTTGCAGTGTGTCAATAGCTGCAATGTTCTACCACTAAGCGTGTAAATCAGCTGGTATGAAACTGTTCTAATTTAACAAAGATCTTCGGTTCGAGACTTGGGAATGTAGTTGCATTAAATACTCGACAGGGAGAGCTTTGCCACCCTTGTGATCCTACTTTGCTCGAATCCAAATTACTCATAGCCTAATGTGATTATCAAATAAAAAATGTTTTTCACCAAAAAAATAGCTGCGATGATCTTTCATTATTATTATTATTTTCCTTTATACGTACTCATTGCAAGACTCTCGTATATGGACTCACCTATTCTATCATAAGTCCTAAATCTGCTTAAGGCCTACTCGAATGTCAAATGAAAATTGAATTGTTCCAGTTGATTTTTATTTTTTGCATGTGATTTTTATAATAAATTCGTTATTATAAAATGAATAATTCAAGAAAATCATAGTCATCTAATAAAAATTTAAAACGACAACAGTTCATGAATTTTTTAAATCGATTCTATTCCATAAAGGATCCTGATTCTCTAATGCAGGATGACATATTTGTACCTTTTATAGAAATGAACATGTAACCACTCAATTTCTATGAGATATCCAAACGTGGTCTTAATTATTATTATTTTTTCTTATTTTTTTTTCCTCATGGGGATAATACCGTAGGACAAATCTGTCACCTCCCTCCTCTTCTGGATTCTGCCTGCACTAAATCGGTTCCACTGGATTTTTTTCTAACAAAAGGGCATGTATGAGCATCACGCGTGTCAGAAAGGGCCATCTCAACAATGACGTGTCACTTAGACTTGTCTTTCTGTGCGCATGCTCCACACGCACCCACTTCCATATATAGAAACATTTGACATGAACTCAACCGAAAAATAAATAAAATAAAAATCTTTACTTCATTTTCCTCAGCCTTAAAGCCTTGTCCAAAAACTTGAACAGGAAAATTCCATTCAATAAGTATAAATCCACGCTCCTCTGAAGCGCGTGGATGCGTGCTTGTAATTAGGGTTCCAAACTTGCAATACTAGTAGGGGAATGGGCTAGTTGAAGTATGCCCTAAGTTGAATTCTCTATCTAAAGTCTTGCCCATGTTGAGCTAACTAACCAGGCTCAATTTGGGTTTAAATTTGGCTTGAGTAGAATTGTTTGGGTTGTTGAGTAAATGATGAAATTCATTGTGGTTTCAAAATATATAATGAGATTTTTCAACGTGTACCCTAAGGATATAGGTGAAGTTATAATTAGTGAAACAATCATTGCATGGAAAATGATAAAAATGCATTAAAAAAGTGATACATATTGCTTAGAAAAATAAAAAAAAACGTTTATAAAACTGTTTATACAAATTACTTACAATGACAGATCCCGATTCTCTACTAATACAAGATTCTATTCCATCAGTTCTCAAAAGCATTCTCCCACTTTCTCACTCACAATAAATAAATTAAAAGTGATAAATAAAAGTTAGAACCTACATTATTGGTAACAATATGTAAAAAAATAGTCTAATCGAATCAACTCATTTCCTTAAATTTACTTGCCTAATTAATATTTCAATTGGATTATTCAATTAAAAATCTTATTAAAATATTAACTACAATATCTATGAAGGATTGATGTAGTAATCTCTACATTAATTGAACAATTTTTTATTGGGAAAAAAAATCATTAATATATTTTTATATTTTTTCTAGAAAAAAAAAATCAAAATTTACACCATAGAGCTTATTGGGGGGGGGGGACTGATCTGACATGAACAGTGCTTTATGTGTTGAACAGCGCGTGAGATTAGAACTCGTTTGTTTACCGAACAGTCCACCCGATACCGTTGGATCATCGAGCATTTCGTCAACTTTGAGGCCCACCAAACAGTATTTCTTTTTCCTTTCACTCCCCATAGATCTTTCTCTCTCGATCGTCATAAATATTTATCCATCGCTTTTCTCAATGCACCATATTAAGACCACACGCCGCAGAGAAAGAAAGATTTTTCTAAGGCTAGTCCAATCTCCAATCGCCTTGTTCAAACACTTCCATTGCCATCATCACCCACTAAGGTTTGTATACAGAAAGGGTAAGGAGTCAACGAGAAGGGATAGCAATTTTGGGCCTTACATCTGTTCATCTGTAGTGGAGCAAGCAATTTTGTTGGACATGACCAGTGTGTACTACAAAGCCTAATCTGTACTGCGGCAGTACATGCAGAGGCTCTCCCTGTTTGGTAATTCTCTTGCTGCCTCAGTACCTATAAATTTTGCTCACAATAGCAGCTAATCGAGTCATATATGTAAACTTCTTCTCTGGTTCATGCTTTTGGTGCGTGGTGTTTTGATTCTCAGGTGAGTTGAATGGGGAGGAACCAATTGGGGATTTGTGGGCCTTCATGTATATTTTGTGAAGGGTTGTAGTGGGTAAATGCAGAAGAAGCTGATAACCCATCTGATGATTTGAGGGTTTTCATAGCTTCTGTGGATGCTTGTAGGTGAATAGATTGAAAAAGTAAACAAAAAAACCAACTGGGTTTTTCTTGTTTTATGGAGATTTCTCTGTAGGCTTTGTAATTTTATCAAGGTCTCTGATTTGCCTCTGCTGATGCCACAAAGAAAACAAGACTACTCAGGTGAGATATCATTTCTGTTTGAACTTTGAATACTGCAATTTCATCAAGAGTTACCTTTTAAAAAAACTCGTTCTCATGACATTGATGTTGGGATGAATTGAATTAAGAATAGGGAGGAAAAGATTTTTGATCATTCGAGCGGGAAAAATGAGCATGGAAGAATCAAAGGACAAGGAGATTGAAACAATGGAGCTTGAAGAGGCGAGGGAGGAGCCAGAGGACTTCAAGAGAGTAGCACCATGGACTAAACAGATCACAATTCGGGGAATTATCGCTAGCATAGCAATCGGAGTGATTTACAGTGTCATAGTTATGAAGCTCAACCTCACTACTGGGCTTGTCCCCAATCTCAATGTCTCCGCCGCCCTCCTCGCCTTTGTGTTCATCAGGACATGGACAAAGCTGCTTCAGCAGGCTGGAATTGTGTCCGACTCCCTTTACGCGACAGGAGAATACGATAATACAGACTTGTGCAGTTGCATGCTATAGCATTGCTGTTGGAGGTTAGAGATTTTGATCCTGTGGGTTAACCTTGCAGTAATAAGCTCGTCTTTTGTGTTATTGAATTATTATTTTTCTTTATCTGTTAATTGTGGTATTGCAGGTGGTTTTGGGTCTTATCTGTTGGGTTTGAACAAGAGGACATATGAGCAAGCAGGGGTTGATACAGAGGGGAATACTCCTGGGAGCTATAAGGAACTTAAGGTTGGTTGGATGACTGGCTTCCTCTTTGTAAGCAGCTTTGTTGGGCTGTTGGCATTGGTTCCTCTTAGAAAGGTATGTTTCTTTGCTTTCAATTTCCCCTTTTCAATCAAATGATTAAAATATTTCGTTTCAAGTGTTTTGTGGGGCTGTAAACTAGCTTGAGTCAACTTGAGTAGTAGGCTACCTAGGCTTGGCTCGTTGAGAAGCTCACATATAAGTCTTAGCTTCACTGGTTTATCTTATGAGCAAGCTTGAACGAGCATTTTAAGAAACCAATCTTGAGCCGAGTCACATAATTTGATCATTTAGGGCCGCTTGGTTATCTGAACGGAAATTAAATAATTCTAGTGTATTTTACATAATATTGAAGGCACAAATCCATCACCTTGAATGAAAAATTCAGGAGAATGATAGTTATTATCAGAAATGATAGTGGAAATTCCAAACAGTGGCATTTCATAGATTTCAAACAATTGATGCTATAGCATTAGCTATGGTGATGACTTCAACTTTTTATAATTGTCTCATTGAATGATGGCTATTATCATGGATGAGAATGGGAATTTCAAAACAGTGGCATTTCATAGATTTCTAAAAATTGATCCTATAACATCAACTATATTGATGACTTCAACTTTTTAAAATAGTCTCGTTCAAGATGATGGATTTGTGCCTTAAATACTATGTAAAATACACTAAAATCGTTTAATTAATCTTCATTTGAATGCCCAAATGGGCCATTAAAGTTTTAATGAACTTAGCGAGCTGATTAATAGGCTAATTAAGCTTGGCTTGATAAATTGCTGAACCCAATAATAAGTTTGAGCAAACGAGTGTTTTATTGAGCCAATCTTGAACTAAGTCCAAGTAACTTTGTTTGTCTTACAAGTTACAGCCTAATGTTTTGGAGGTAGTTTGATTTGTCATTTTGGTTACTATAAATATTAAAATATCTCAATTACTAATAAAATTTTACTCTGTGAAACTTGAAATAGTTTGCTTATGGCATTTTTCCTTTTGTTCTGCAGATCATGATAATAGACTACAAATTGACTTATCCTAGTGGAACTGCTACTGCAGTTCTCATCAATGGGTTCCACTACTCGTCGAGGAGATGAAATGGCCAAGTACGCAATCCATTTTCTTTTGAACTCTTCTCTTCTCAAATTTAAAACTAGATAAAATCCAAGTGTGATACAACTCAAACAATTCGTGATCTTTCTCACAGGAAGCAGGTTCACGGATTCATGAAATTCTTCTCAATCAGCTTCTTCTGGGGTTTCTTTCAGTGGTTCTATTCTGCTGGAGAAAAATGTGGATTCTCACACTTCCCTACATTCGGCCTGAAAGCTTGGAGACAAACGTCATATTCTGCATCTTTGGCTCTACATCATTTCAGCCTTACCTGTGATTTATCCTTTCATTGTCACTGATGAAAGAAACTTAATTTTGCAGATTTTACTTTGATTTTAGCACAACTTACATTGGAGCGGGAATGATCTGTTCCCATCTTGTGAACTTGTCTTTGCTCCTTGGTGCCGTGCTCTCTTGGGGGATAATGTGGCCGCTGATAGATGGCCTTAAGGGAGATTGGTTCCCTGAAACTTTACCAGAAAGCAGTATGAAGAGTCTAAATGGTTACAAGGTCCGGGGATACTCCCTTCCGATGTCGCACTTAATGTGCCTAAGGAATTTAAATCTAAGCAAAAGCCATCTTACTATTTGCCATGTGTCATGCAGGTTTTTATTTCTATTGCTCTCATTCTTGGAGATGGGCTCTACAATTTCCTCAAGATACTTTACTTTACCAGCAGAAGCATACATTCCAGATTGAACCACAATAACCCCAAACCATGTAAATGGGAAACTTTATGCCATATCTATTGGGTGTGGCTCCTCTCAAGCTTAACGCATTGCCTTTTTCCCCCCCTCACCAACCACATCTGTCCACATTCTATGGTATAGAAGGTGCTGCTATCATTATTCCATAAAGAAAGGGAAAAGAAGCACTTTAGCAATTCATTTGTTCTGCTTTTTGGATGAAGTGGCGGGCCTGCCCCTTCATACCATGATTTGGTTTGCTATTGTTGGTGTTCGGTCAGCCACAGAGATGCTAAACTAGAGAGGAGCCAAACCTGTTATCCTGGTCTTGATAAATCCTTTGGCATGTAAAATTTTGCTAATATTACTTTCTCCTTACTGCAGTTTCAGATAACCAGAGTCAGCCCCTTGATGATCTTCATCGAAATGAATTGTTCTTAAGAGAGAGTATTCCCATATGGGTAGCATGTACAGGGTACATAGTCTTCTCCATCATCTCCATCATTGTGATCCCGCTCATGTTCCCTGAGCTGAAGTGGTACTATGTTGTTGTAGCCTACATTCTTGCACCCTCTCTTAGCTTCTGCAATGCTTACGGCGCTGGTTTAACTGACATGAATATGGCCTATAACTATGGGAAAGTGGCCCTCTTTGTGCTTGCTGCATTGGCTGGGAAAGATTCTGGAGTGGTTGCTGGACTTGTGGGCTGTGGTCTGATTAAATCAATTGTTTCAATATCCTCTGATTTGATGCATGATTTTAAGACTGGCCATCTCACTTTAACTTCCCCTCGAGCGATGCTTCTTAGCCAGACCATTGGGACAGCCTTAGGTTGTGTGGTAGCTCCTCTCACGTTTTTCCTCTTCTACAAGGCGTTTGATGTGGGGAACCCGGATGGAGAATTCAAAGCTCCTTATGCCATCATATATCGAAACATGGCCATTTTAGGTGTTGAAGGCTTCTCCGCCCTGCCCCAGCATTGCTTGCAGCTCTGTTATGGGTTTTTCGCCTTTGCTATAGCCGCCAACTTGCTGAGAGACCTCACCCCACAGAAGATAGGGAAATGGGTTCCACTTCCAATGGCTATGGCTGTGCCTTTCCTAGTTGGGGCTTACTTTGCAATTGATATGTGCATGGGGAGTTTGGTTGTGTTTGTGTGGCACAAGCTCAATGGCGAGAAGGCAGGTTTGATGGTTCCTGCGGTTGCATCTGGATTGATATGTGGAGATGGGTTGTGGATACTCCCTTCATCTATCCTTGCTTTGGCCAAGATTAATCCTCCAATATGCATGAGCTTCTTGGCTTCTTAGAGAGTTCCTCGAAAAATGTGCGGAAAGAGAGAGGGGGGGAATAACAAAAGTGGGAGAGAGATAGAGAAGAATAATAGAACTAGGAGGAGGAAATATAATTGTACACAGTTATAATCAATGCAGGCTTTTTCTGCTTTGAAGTTTCAGAAACTACAGGTATGATAGAGAAGCTGCCTAGTATCGTATAAAAGATAATAATGCAGCATTCTGAGAAAACTTAATGTACCAAAATAGGATTGAGCTTGAATGGCAAGAAAGATTAGGTTAGTCATAATGTGTACAAAAATATGAATCTTGTATCAGAACCGCTTGCAGGTAATTTGTAAAAATTAATCAGTTGCATTGGTTTTTGCCTTGGTAAAGGGCGTGCACTTTGAATACTGAGTTCCTATACTCTGCATGTCGGCTTTGTATCCTCATTTCTCACACCTATTTAATAATGTCATGATCTTCAGCTTACCATCCTTTTTTCTTTTCTTTTTTTTTTTTTTTTGGTGGGGGTGGGGGAGGTGACAGGCCTTAAGCTAAAGGTATTAGGGTGTAACCTAGTCTCAAATAGAGCCACCACCCACTTGAGTGGTGTAAACACTGGTGAAGATCTAGACATTAATATCAAGCTGATGGCTGATCCTCTGGGAGTAAGAGGAGAGTTACATAAATATTGAGCTGATGGCTGATACTTTGGGAGTAAGAGGAGAGTTAAACCCGGCACCTTTTACTTCAAAGTGATAAAATCATTTAGATGATTGGACGGTGCTAAAATGAGATGGAGAAGACTTTGAGGAATGTGGATGGATAGCCCTAAGTATATGAAATCTAATGCTTTTAACTGAGTGCATGGCTTTTTTAAGGAGCAGAATGCTAGAATAGGAGTATAGGACTCATGTTGCACACCAGGTAAAGCATTGCGGATAAAAGCTCCACAACCAAACAAGAGATGCAAATTCTTGTAACCCTATAGTGAATCAATCTATGACTAGATCATATGGACCAGACACAACTTTTTTCCATAAAGTGAAATCACGCCGAGCCGTTGACCTTGCCAAACTGACATGGGAGTACTCACACATAAAATGGTATGGGATGATGCCCAGTTTTCCCATTAACTGTTTAGAAGATAAGATTAAAGATAAAGGATAAAAGATTTTAAGTTTGATGAATTGGCATGGTCTGAAGGAAGCTCACATTCCTATTAGATATAGATGGAGCTCTGAAAAACCATTATGCAGTGGTCCTATGACTCCCACTAGGACATTCAATGCCTAGAAATTAGGGCACATCCAGGAAGATAACCTGATCACATTTCTATGAAGCTGTCTAGAACTGATCATTTACTTGTCAAAAAAAAAAAAAAAAAAAAAAAAGATGCGGTAAAATACTGATTTGTTAGCATCAAGAAATTAGGAGCTTTCAGAGCAGTAATTCAACCTTGTGTAGCGTGGATGGTAGAGGACTAATGCTTAAAAACAAATACGAATCTTCAACCCCCTCAATGTTGGATGCATGGGCTTGTAGGTGGATTGTGCGTCTCATGGGACTAGTATGGGTTCAAACCTCAGCGAGAGTACACATGAAATACCCACGATTGGCACAAAAACCCCAAAAAAATAAAATAAAGTCGTGCAGCAATTCTATTCAATGAAACACACCAACTACACAAAATGAGACCCTTCTTTTCTGTTGTCAAATATGTAAACCAGACAATAGCAAGCCTGTCCTTTTTCCAATCTGGGTGTCTAGTCAATGCCACTTGCAGGCCCAATGCGTTTTGAGTTCACCATTCGGATTGAAATGATCTGACTTCTCACTTCCTGTCGACTTATCATTAACAGATTTTAGAAGGTGTATTGAGCAAAGCCCTTGGTAGAGAGAAATTGAAACTTTCCCAAAGAACATTGTGATTATTTATTCAATTGTTATAATTATTATTTTGACGACAAAAGGTCTCCTAAGCCTACTCCCATGGGTTTGGACCTAGACTAGTCCTTAGTGATCACCTACAAATCCTATCCGTCCAATAATCGAAGTACCAAGATTCGATCCTTACCTTTGGTTCGTGAGCCGTGAGCCGTGATCCTTAACCGTTTGAGCTACCTTGGCAGGTCTAACGTTGTGATTACATAGGTGCATTTCTTCAAGCAGAATATAAAGATAGGGAGCTTTACACCATCTTTCCATATAAATTGAATTTCAATACAATTCTATAACCTTAAGAGGAAGTAGTAAAGAGGTTTCAGTGCAAGAACCAGTTTGCAAGTTTGAAGCCAAGAAGCCAGCAATAATATTTCGATAAGTCTAGGTGAAAGCAATTTAAACCTCCATCAATGTTTTTTTTTTCTTTTTTGATAAAGAAACCTCCACCAATGTTGATTGAAAGATCTCAACTAAACAGTATAACTTTACTCAATTATAGCTATCTTCTTCTAATCTTCTTATCAATTAATCTTCCAGACAACATCACCAAAACAAAATATCTGAAAATTCAATTTTCTATCAACAACATTACTTAAGATGTAGAGAAAACACCTAATACCCATCTTACATACTTTGATTTAGCAGTAAGCAAACCTCTACTCAGGTGGGTCACGAAAGAGACTAAGAAAGCAAATGGTTTTCTTCAAACAGATCACCAAATCTCATCAGTGTTGGGAATGATGCTTTAATTTACAAAAGGAATCCGAAAGAAAATTAGATTGAAAGTGATCTCAAGTACCTTTCAGTGGTGCCATCGCCAATTAGAAGCAGGTGTCACTGAAGAAACACCGAAAAAGAAAAGATTATGTTCCATCCAATCACCCAATCCTCATCTAATATCACCGCCAATGTAAAAAAATAATAGAAAACTCTTGGTTACGTATTTCTGACCCCTTGCTAAGATTCCCTTCAACTAACAAGCTCAGCAAGCCTTAACACAGCTTTGTTGAGTTGAGTCTGTGAATGTTCTAGGGGATGGGGATGGAGATCATTGCTTATAGAAATACAAAGTTCTAAATATTTCCTTATCTGAGACTATAACAACAGTTATAGTGAAAGCTAAAAGTTCCCACTTCAAAGTACCCTTATTTGAAATTACAGTAAATAGAGAAACCTAATTCTCATAATCATAAAACACCGTCTCCATTCAATTTTCAGACCTGGTTTCCCATCAATAGTTAAACCTCCAGTTAAGTTAATCCATCATCCCCCTTCTGTTTTCTTAGTTTGCTTTCCCCAGCAGCAAAGGTAGTGTAGATACAAGTAGGAGAAAGTAAAGCTGAAAACTAGCCTATTTACTTTTCTTCCATTCTGTTCTCACACTAGTCAAAGGATCTCAAATGATCGATTCAATATCTGTGTTGAATATTTTTCATCAACAACTACTCCAGCTACCAATTATAAAGCACCTCCAGTTAAGTTAATCCATCATCCCCCTTCTGTTTTCTTAGTTTGCTTTCCCCAGCAGCAAAGGTAGTGTAGACACAAGTAAGAAAAAGTAAAGCCGAAAACTAGCCTATTTACTTTTCTTCCATTCTGTTCTCACACTAGTCAAATGATCTCAAATGATCGATTCAATATCTGTGTTGAATATTCTTCATCAACAACTACTCCAGCTCCCAGGCTTCAACAGCATTCTTGATAGAAAGATGGTTTGCTTCACTTGCATCTAGACTCCATAGAGAGGGACTGTAGTAATTATTCATTTTCTTGTACATATCAAAGAACTGCAACAATATGTACATATATAGAATCGAAATAAAAGAAAATAGAACAATTAAAAAAAAATGCCACAAGAATCTCATCAAGAATGCTGGAGTAGAACTATTGCCCAATCGAAACCTAATGTTTCCCTGGAATCGGCTTGCCCTATCTTTCTGTGACCAATTCACCACCAAAAGGTAAAAATATCTGAATTGGATTCAAATAATTAAAAGAAAATGCCACAAGAAACGAAATAACTGCATAATCAAGCCAGGTTTCAAGGGGAGAAAACTAGAACTATTATTTTGCATTGCAATTCAATTACCAAAAGAACATTACATTTTCAAATTAGAAAATAGCTAACCGCAATTTCCAAGTTCACTCTTTATAAAGATACAAAATTCCAACTGTTTCCTTATTTGAGACTACAACAGCAATTACAGCAAATGCTCGAACTTCCTAGTTCAAAGAACCCTTGTTTAAAATTTCAATAAATATCGAAACCTAATGTTCATTATCATAAAAACTCAGTCACCATTCAATTTTTAGACCTCAATCCCCCCCATACCAATAGTTCAATCTCCAGTAAATCCATTATACCCCTTGTGTTTTTTGAGTTTGCTTTCCCCAGCAGAAAACATAATGTAGACAAAAATTACAAAAAGGTAAAGCCTAGTCTCTTTACTTTTCTTCCATTCTATTCTCGCACAAGTCAAAGGATCTTCCATGACGATTTAATATCTTGTTGGATTTTCTTGATTGACAACTCATCTGGTTACCCATTATAGAGCACTCAAAACTCTGCTCTCCGGTTGGACCAGCCAGGCCAGAAGCTTCGTTTCCCAGCCAGGCCAGAAGCTTCGTTTCCCTGCTGCTCGCTTCATAAAGCTCCACTCATTCCTTTTCTTCCTTTACTATCTTGCTGCTTCTTCCTCAGTTCCGCTTTGATACAAACCAAATGATCAGAGGGCTCAAGGGTGCAACATGCTAGACCTAAGCTTTCAACAGGAGCGATTTAAAAGTACGAAAACCACTTCCCTAGCCAGTTTTGGAAGTACCCTAACTTGCTGGGTTGGCAGGCTTCAATAGCATTCTACAAAGAAAGATATTTTGATTCACTTCCATCTAAACTTCATGGAAAGCGACTTTAGTCACTATTCATTTCTCATATACAGAGCAAAGAACTACAACAAAATGAATATATATAGAGTTACTTATTGACCATTAAAGGGTAAAAATAGCTCAATTGCCTTCAAATAATTAAGAATACCTTATCAAAAGTAAACAAATAAATAATTAAGAATAATTTCAAATAACTGCATAATCAAAGCCACAATTCAAAAGAAGAAAACTAGAACTACTATTTTGCATTGCAATTCGATTACAAAATTGACAACAACATAAAATTTCCAAATTAAAAATAAACAAAAAAAGGCTTACCCCCTTTCCAAGTTCAAATCCGTGGGTTGCAATCATGCTTGACTTTGCACCACCGCATGTCAGTTGAGCTATCATCACCTTTTTGGTCCATTAGATGGTGTCTCACCTGACAACGGCCATGGTATGAAGTCAAGAACGATCACAACACACAAAAACAATCTCATTCCAAATCACACTCATCCATTACAAGCTGAAATCAACTAGAATAGTATATTATACATGTTATTAATGAATCATTAACATAATTCAAGAGCACAAAAGCGCTCAAGAAAGTCAAAAATAGATATAAATACCAACTTTCAAGTTGAAGAATTATAGCACAAAAGCATAATCAAAATTACAATAGCTCTTCTTTTTCTTTTTTTTTTTTTCTCTTTTCAATCAAGAAAACCTGTTTTCTGAAAAACAGCGTTCCGAACACGGCGCAAGTCCCTTCCTTTGAGCGTCCTTCCGACGCCTTCGAACACTGAAAACGTCGTCATCCTCGCCTGAGACCTCGCCACGATCTCGTGCGGCGGTAGCATCTCCTCCTCCGTATGTTCGACGTCGACGTCATCTTCGTCGTAAAAATTTTTCAAATTTTGACCTGGACCTTCCTTCCACTTGGGCCAGATCGGCACATTTACCGGCGCCGATTGAAGGAACTTTCCAGACCCCGAGCCGGTCAGCTCTTCCGAGCTCGAGACCGACCGCGGAAGCGGCACCGGTGGGATGGTCTTCGCGGCCGAAGCGGCGGATAGGGAAGGATTTAGGGACGGCTTGCGACGGAGTAGAGGTGGTGGAATGTCGTCGGATAGGGCAGCGGAGAGGCCGAACTTTGATGGACGGAAATGGTTGTCTTGCCGGTGATTGGTCGGAGAATTTGAGGTCGTTGAGAAAGAAGGGGAAATGGGATCGGTGAAGGTGAGGTTAATGGAATCGGAGGGATCAGAGGACCAGACGACGTCGGACTCGGTCCACTCGAGTGGGTCTGGGTTGGAATCGGGTTGTTTGAGTAGACCCAGGAATCGGATGGCTGAAGATGGTGGGCTGGCCTTGAGTCCTTCCATTTTTTTCTTTTCTTTCCTGCTCTGTTTTATTTTCCTTCACATTCTCGGCTGAGAATGAGAAGGATGGTTGTTTGGTTAGGGGGAGAAAATTCGGGTTGTTTTGGAGCAATAATTGTCGCCACATGCAAGTTGCAAGATGCCAAATTATTTTCCGCCACACATAGCACATTGGCGTTTTTCATGACGCCACCATAAAAAAACAAAATCATTGGGCCCAGCCTACGTAGGTCCTCCATTTAGGCCTAAATAATTATTTTATATATGCCCACAATCTTACGGAGTACCATTTGAGAAAAAAAATAAATAAAAAATGGCCTCTAATATTTAAAAATAATATATATTTTTAAATAAATAAAATTAATTTAGCAATTAAGTAATTAACCAATGCAGTATTGGTAAGTTGAAAATTGACTACTCTTTCCATGTTTTATTTCTAACATTTGATCAATTCTCTTGTCCAAAATAAACTTCGTGTATGATTTAGATGATTGGTAGGATTATAAATGAGTCGAGGGGAACTTAGTATTAGGCTGTTTATGTTTCGCTCATTAAATTAACAATTTCAAAACTAAAGCTTGAATTTGGCACATTTATCTTTCTAGCTTTAATTAACGAGTCTTTTATCTAGTAAATTTGGAATAAAGCCCAATTAATTTGCCTCGTGTTGTAGTCTTAGTATAACTTCTCTCCCACCCTTATCTCATCGCCATTCATGTCTTCTCATAAGGGGTGAGGTTTGAGGATTCACATGGATCCTACACTTGTATGGGGAGTTGGGGACCTACTTCTTCTGAGAAGTAGGATGGATCAAGCAACATGTACAGGAATGGAAAAATAGTTAGTGGACATGTGGATCCTACTCACTTATGTGGGAGTTTATTATGATAATAATTAACAATCTAATTCAGCCTAGTCTCACAAATAATGTAATTAATATATACTCCCTCCGTCCTTTTAAAAAAAAATAAAAAGTAAAAAATAAAAACAGTCTAGGCAAAGTCTTTTAGATAATTACCTTCAATGCCTTTTTAAGTTTATGTCAATCCACTCTATCCTGGTAATAATAATGTTGCTCTCAATTTATAGTAATTTGTTTCCTTTTGATTTTGACAAAGGACATCGACTTTTGACAGTAAACAAAATAGTCCTGATTCAATCTTTAAAAAAATAAAAACTACATTAAGTGCATTTCCATTACATTAAATGTATATTTGTCCATCTCTACTCCATCATGGTATTCTAATTTTGTCTTTTTATGAGAGTATTAATTTGTTTCCTTTGTTTTATTAAATGTATATTGACTTGTTCCACAAAGATACCTGTTTGTAGGACCATCAAATAACCTATAGATAACACATATCAGAGACCCCAATTACAAGTGGAATACACACTCTTTTACAAGGCCATTAACACGTAATAGTGTAATATAGGAAGTTGAACTATACTTAAAATACCAATAGGGGTGTGGGGTTTGCGGAGCTCATGATTTGTGGGTACGGCTATTATTTTATCGTTTGGTTAAGGGGAAAAAAAATTAGGGAAAATATCCAATACCTCCCTTAAAAATAAATTCATATCTAAAAACCCTGTTAAATATTTTTCATATCCCTTTAATCCAAATAAAAAAGAATCATATATATTAACTCCAACTAGTTAACAATTTTTTTAGGGTAAAATACATTTACACCCCCTGTGTTTACTGACTATTACACTGACCTCTCCTGTCCTTTCTGAAATTACATTGCCCTCCCCTACTTTAGAAAATAATATACATATTCCTCCATCCGTTAACCAACCATTTAAAAAGTTAACGACTATTGCTGACATCATGTAAAAAAAGGAGCTAAAATACCCATTGTACCCTTATTGAAACCAAAACGCTGTGTGTGGCGTGGAGGCTGTGTTTGGGTTTGATGGATTCGTCAGTGATGGCGTGCATCTCCAAGGACCCAAAACATAACACAACCAACAAAAAAAAAAAAAAAAAAAAAAACAGAGCATCTGCCTGAAGAGGAAGAAGAAAAGCAGTAATAGTACACATAGCTGCCACCGGCGTTTTTTTTTTTTTCAATTCCATTTTCCCAGCCAACTCCATTTTTTCCGGCAAAGAAGCACGAAGAAGAAGCAACAACTCAAAAAAAAAAATTTTGCCCCCTATTGCAACAGCCTTAAACGCCTGGCGACACTCAGGTCTAACGCCATCCTCTTCCCTCCTCTTCTCTTCCTTTTTTTTTTCTTTTCCTCTGCTCATCAAATCTACGTGGGACGACAACCAATACCCAGATCTGGTTCGACGGAGAGCTTTTTTCCGGCAAGTTTGGGTTTTTTTGGGATGGCTATCCCCTTGCCAGTGTCAAAGATCAACGAAGTGATGACGTCAATTGGTGAGGACGAGCTTGTCGTCAAGATTTCCCGACAGTGGTGCTTCCCTCTCTCTCCCCTCTCTTGCTCCCAATTCCCCCTCAACGTTGAACTCCCCTCCGTCAGTAGCCTCATTTTCTTCCTCTTCCCTCTTCCTTCTTCCTTCTCTTCTGCTGATCAGATCTATGTAGGACGGCAAGCATCTTCTTCCTTCTTCCTTTTCCCTCTTATTTTCCGTTTTTTTTTTTTTTTGATCATATTTGCATGGGACGGCAACCAGTACCTAGATCTGGTTGGAAGATGGGTTTGGTAGAAGGAATCAAGAGCTTGGCAGTGTGCGAGGGACGGCGACCAGAACCCAGATCTGAAGCAACCCATTCACACGAACTTCTCCGCCATCGGCAAATTCCATGGATGGGTGAAATGGGTTTGGCTAGATAGCCATGGCTACCGGCGTCAACTTTTGTCGGAGATGAAACCTACCCTCTCCGTTCTTCTTCTTCTATGTTTTTTTTTTCTTTTAAATTTTAAAAATGCTGAATTTAGAAAAAAGAAAAATGAAAAAGAGAGCCGTCGGCAAATTCCATGGATGGGTGAGATGGGTTTGGCTGGATCAACAGCTATGGCTGCTGGCGTCAACCTTCGTCGGAGATGAAACCTACCCTCTCCCTTCTTCTTCTTTGTGTTATTTTATTTTATTTTATTTTATTTTTAAATTGCTGAATATAGGGTTCTTGATCTTACAAAAGGCACAAAAAAAAAAAAAAAAAAAAAAGAGGGAAAAAGATGCTGTTTGGTGCTTCCCTACTGCATCAAATCTAGCTCCCACTTCGTCCCCAGCAAAACGACGTTGTTTTAAAGGAGGGCAATTAGGTCATTTCACTATTTCATTTACTCCGTTAGTTAAGCCGTTCTGACAAGGGGAGGTCAGTGTAATTTCAAAAAGTATAAGGGTGGTCAGTGTAATAGTCAGTAAATAGAGGGGGTGTTTATGTATTTTATCCTTTTTCACTGTAATTAAAAGAAAAGAGTGATCCGACTAAAATACCCTTTTTCCTAAAGGGGTACACCTACTCCCCCACTCCCTTGCTTTCTTCCCTCTTCCCCCCTTGTGCAATCAACACACACACACTTTCTCTCTCTATCCCACCATCCACATGATGGGTCAAGGTTACTCTTCTTATTGTGTCAGTTGCAAAAGACATGGGGAATTGGGGAGGGTTCTCTTCTGAGTCTAGTTAGAAAGGCATGTGCCAATCATTAAATATATTAATGTCAAATAAGGGTATTTTAGTTAGATCACTCTTTTTTTTTAACAACAGTAATCAAAAAGTTAACTACTAGGAATTAATGGATATGATTTTTTTTTTTTATAAATTTTATTATTAGATGGATAGGAAATATATTTATGGGGTTTTTGGATATTATTTTATTTTTTAAGGAGGTTTTGGATATTTCCCCAAAAAATTATACTAAAAATACCAATGGTCCTTGGGCTTGTTCGCGTGTCCTACCCTAGTATATTGGATTTGAGATAATCATGATTTTAATTCTGCATCTGTGTCTAAGTGTTTGTTCCCGACTTTCCATATTGTTTAATCCCAAAAATAAAAAATAAAAAAAAAGAAAGAAAACATCGACGACAACAACAACAGCTTTAAACCAAAATGACCCCAACTTAACCAAGGGGTAGACCTTTTTTCCTAATCAGAATCAGTGGGTGGACTTAGACTAAACCACTGAAGTATTATAAATCTAGACATGGGCCATGATTTGAAATATGGAAAGACACCTTAACGTGAAAAAAAATGAAGAAAAAAAACAGAAAAAATGACGTTGAATTGGGCCATTTGCACGAATATGAAAAGGAATTACTACCGAGTAAAGGAGAATTGAAATTGAAATAATTCAGAGTACTTGAAATTAAAATAATTTCAAAATAACATATCTACATATGTGTACTAAATATTATATTACATATATTTGTAAGATCTATTCTTCAATTGATCGATTTATCCACGCTTGAATTTAGAACTGAACCAAATAGAGATTGCTTCTTCCTATTAAAAAAAAAAAAAAAGAAAAGAAAAAAAAGGAAGAAGAAGTAGAGATTGGTTTTAAAATCTTAGTTATGTAGAGTCCAATAAAGGTATCCCAAAACTGAACCAAACCAACCTCTTCTTCTTCTTGGATTTTGTTTTGCTTTGGTTTTTTCTTTTTTTTTTTTTTTTTTTTGAATTTTCAAGCTTTTATTTTTATTGATACGATCTATGTGAGATAGTATACCCACACAGACAATAATAATTGTGATAAATAAAAATGGCTATACCCTAAACACATCTAGATCAAACCATTCAACCAATTTCACAAGAGCAAACCAAACCAACTTTTAAATGTAATATCCCTTCTATTGGGGATTTAGGGACAAATTAGGGTTATTTGGCAAACTTAAAAACCTAACCAATTAAAGATAAGTCTGACCAGTTTTGATTTCATATTGTTTAATAAATCTCTTTTTTCTTCTAAATAATTCTACTTTGTTATGAAAATAAAGTATAAATATAATTTTTTTTTTTTTTCCTAATCAACTGTGAGTTATGTACTAGTTCTAACGTGATACTATTTTTGAAGCCAAACAGGCCCATCGAACCTAGTTATAGTCTAGCCAGCCACGACACCCTCTATCACGAGTAGAATTTCTATGTAACTGTGATATGATCAGGTGATATCACAAGCCAATCAAATTTAAGTAAAGTGAGAATATCATTGTAATTGTTAGTCTTATTTTTCTATTTTACTTGAATTTGATTGATTCGTGATACTGTCCGTCCATATCACAGTTGTATAGAAGTTTTTGCCCCCTGTCACCCTTGGATGCTCCGGCCCAAATTGCCGTTTTAAACTTTTGAAGTCAAAGGTCGTCCCTCATTAAGAGGGATAAGGTAATTTCATTGAATGCAGAGGTCATTTCTGAAGTCCCTCAGGATCCTTTTTCACATAGTTTTTCACATATAAATCCAAGTCTCCCTCGCCTGCAAAGGCTCTCTGGTAAGAATCTCTGATAGAGAGAGAGAGAGAGAGAGAGAGAGAGAGGTCTCCGTCTCACAAAGTCTCCGTTTTCTCTCGTAAGCAGAAAAAAATAGATTCATTTATTTTGCTTGATTTTATTCCGAATCCCCCTGTTCTCCATCTACTATATATATATATATATGGATTGAGGTTTTGTTTGGTGTTTTTGTGAGGTGTAGGATCGAGAAATGGCTTCAGATCCGAAGATTCACACATTTGAGGAAGTGGCGGTGCACAACAAGACCAAGGATTGCTGGCTTATCATCTCTGGAAAGGTCAGATCTTGCTCCGATTCATTTCTATATATCTCAAAATATTTACATATAAAAATTTTCATGTTTGTGTGTATATATATATATATATGTTGAGTCTGGTGGATTGTTGATTTTGACGTCTGTTTGGTTTCTGAGGAGGAGAACAACTGATTTTGAATTTTTGAACTTTTCACTCTGATTTGAATTTTTTTTATTTTTAAAATATTTTTTTGGAAGGTGCTTGTTATTTCATGTCTGTTTGGAAACGTTCGATTTTTCTCGATTGATTTGGTTTAGCCTTTTGGTGCGGACACCAGACCTCGACCACAGATCACACAGGTGTACGAGCGCCGCCGACGCCGCCGGACAGCACACCCGGTGACCTTATGGCTGGATACGATGGATTATTAGAGAGCTAGAAGATTTTATTACCTTTTTTAAGATTATTTTAATTTTATTTGGTTTATTTAGATTTCCTTTTTGATTATTATGTCTTATTTCCTTAATTAGATGTAATGGGCTTATTTAAGGTTCCGAATATTAGGGTTTGAGGGGTACTTCATTATTATCAAAGAGAACTTACACGTTTGGGCTGTGTTCCAGGCAAAAACCCTAGCTTCTTTCTTGCTTCTTTACTGCTTCTTCTTGCTTCTATTATTTTGCTGATTTAATCGTGAAGACTGTGTTGTGAACTGTGACCTTGGTGTGGATGTCCTACATCAACTTTGGTATCAAAGCAAATTCCGTTCATGGCGCCGAAACCTTCCGCTAATCCTCGCTTCAAGATGCCCCACGAGTTCTTCCCACAAAAGAAAATCATTCCCCACCCCTTTGTCCTTCCTCACAAGATTTTTGAAGCCACCCGCGCAGCCCTTGCAGAAGAACAAGCCCAGAAATCCAAAACCCCCGCTGAACAATCCAAGAAACCCGAGTTTCCCCTTCGTTCTCGTCTCTGAAACCCTAGCCGACCCCTCACCTATCCTCTGCCGCCATCACTACAACCCAAAAAAAAAGAAGGAATTTTCCATCTAACCCCTACCAGCAACCACTTCACCCATAATCAAACCCCAAAACCCTTGAAACCCATACCCCAACGCATCCATACCCACTGAAGCCAAAACCAAAACCCAGAGCACAAAACCCCATCGTGCAACAAAAAAAAACAAAAAAACACTTCACGGCCACTGTGAAATCCAACCCCAGACCCTCGACCCACCACCGACATCTCCATATCCGACGACCTCCATCGTCGCCATCAGAGGCCACCTTCGCCGGAGACCCGCCCTTGCACAACGCCATCGGAGCCCCTATCACCACCGTCGGAGACGTCCAGCTAACCACTATTGAAGTCGAGTTCCCCATCGTCGATCCGTAGCTGTCCAGAACCTGCCAGCGACTCCTCGTCGTCACACCGCCGTCGCGCCACCATCGCGTCGCCGTCGGCATCTCGCCGTCGCCCCATCGCCGTCGATTTCACGCTGCGGGAGCTCTGCCTGTGGTTTGTCTCGCGTCAAGAGGTTTCGGGCTAAGCCAACCTGCCTTTTGTTTGGGTTTTAAATTGCAAGACCAGGCTCGTTTGGTGACAGGTGTGGGCCGGACAGAATTGGGATAAGGCTGTCCTCATTTTGGCCAGGCCATTCTAATCCAGGTTAGTGCTATTCCTGCCCTTTAGTAGATTTTAATTTGTTTGCTTAAAATTGTATCAATAACCTCTCATGTGCTTGGCTGGAAATTGATATAAAAAAAAAAAAAAAAAAAAAAAAAAAAAAAAAAAAAAAAAAAAAAAACCTTTTGCTTTATTTACTTATTTCTTTATTTTTACCCGCTTTGCAAGCTCACCCCAGTGATTACCCAAATTGTCTTTTTTCCTCTTGAATTGAACCAAGTCACTCTTGCATGCCTTAAAGTACTCTGTTCGATTTATTAATTGTAGAGCACTGTCAAGTTAGTGGTAGTATTAACTCATTTGGTTAGTTAGCACTTTGAATACTAGCACTACATGCTTGCAACTGTCTAGTGAATTAGGACTTAGTCTCTGGTATTAAAAGTTTACTGGACCAAAGTGAGTGTTAAAAAAAAAAAAAAAAAAAAAAAAAAAGAGTCAAATTGCTTGCTGAAATTGTTTGCCCTAATCTCAGTGCATTTAGCTACCTCGTAGGATCCTTATTTCATTATAGCACCCATACCTAGTACATCTTCGCATGCACTTGCGTAGTGGTCGTGTTATATCTAGTCCTGAGTGTCAATCAACCATGGGATCGAGTCAAGAGGACTCCTTAGGGAGACTTCTCCAAGATTTGTACACCAAGTTTGATTCTCAGCTTGCTGAGGAGCGTGCCAGAACTGACGCTCGGTTTGAGTTGTTAGAAGCTTCTGTGACAAAAATTGTCGCCGCCCTAGAAGGCGATCCACGCCAGTCAGGAATCGTGATTGGCAATGCAGATAGAGTACACCCTAGGCCACCTCCTAGAGGTCATGAGCAAAATCCTAATCGGCCTTATGCTGATTATAGGGACTTTAGAGATCCTGATGATAGAGTTAGGAGCACAATCAAAGTTGAAGCACCTACTTTTGATGGTCGACTCGACCCAAAGGCCTTCACTGATTGGATCCGAGAGATGGACCACTTCTTTGAGTGGTACGAGTTGTCAGCTGATCGGAGAGTTAGGTTTGCCAAAATGAAACTTATTGGTAAGGCTAAACTTTTCTGGGAAAGTACTGAACTCCTTCTCGCTCGAAAACACCAGCCTCCTATTAACGATTGGGTGGAAATGAAAGAGAAGCTTAGAGACAAATATTTGCCCCAGTCGTATCAAGGCAACCTACTCGACCAATGGAATAACATAAGGCAAGGGAACCGACCTGCCACTGAGTACATCACCCAGTTTGATGAGTATATGATGCGATGTGACGTGGTTGAGGATGAGCGTATGATTTTGAGTAGGTTTAGGAACGGTCTTAATGATGACCTCCGAAAGGAACTTGTCTTACGTGAGGTCTCAAATTTAAGCGACGCCTACACCTTCGTTCAAAATCACGAACTAGTTGCTAGGCCCCCATTCTCAAGGCGCACTGAAACTAGGAGCCCATTTCGTTATCCTTCAACTTCAGTGCCTAGAACAACAGTCGGTCCGCCTCAGGTTAGACCCAACCCTACTCCTGCCCCGGTTGCGAAAGAGGTATCAAACCCTTTCGTACCAAATAAGGGCAAAGAAGTGAGTGGTGCCCCTCCCAGACCAAATTCGCGCATCCAATGCTTCAAGTGCCATGGTTTCGGGCATGTAGCCTCCAGTTGCCCCACTAAAGAGACCTTATATATAGAAGGTCAGCATCATGAAGGAACTGAAGAAGAGTTGGACGAGCAGATATATGAACCTGACATAAACCATATTGATGATCTCGATGATGAGTTTACGGACTCTAGTCATCAACTCACAATGGGTGTCGTCAGGTGTGCCTTAGCGCAGTCTAGGGAGAATGATGATTGGAGACGGACTGCAATTTTCCACACCTACATCAAGTGCGGAGAAAAGGATTGCAAGGTGATCATAGATAGTGGGAGTTGTATCAACGCTGTTTCTTCTAGCCTCGTCTCTCGTCTAGGTTTAAAATCCATGCCCCACCCTAGTCCCTACAATGTCTCCTGGGTTGACACCTCATCCATAGCTATTAAAGAAAGGTGCCTTATTCCTATTCAGTTCCTTTCCTATAAGGACCAAATATGGTGTGATGTTGTCCCCATGGATGTGGGCCATATCATCTTAGGGCGCCCATGGCTTTTCGATTTAGATGTTACCATTTATGGTCGCTCTAATTCGTGCTCGTTTGTCTTCAATGGGCAGAAAATCAAGCTTAACCCTTTACAGCCCAAACCTCCCAACAAAGGTCACAAAGGTCAAAAGAAAGAAATGGGTAGAGAAAAGGGTTTACACATCATCAGCCCCAAAGAGATCGAGAAAGAAGCAAATCTAGGATCCCTTGTGTTTGCCCTAGTCGCCAAGGAAGTCCCATCTATTACTTATGAAGAACCACCTGAAGAAGTTATCCCTGTTCTTCATAAGTTTCAGAACCTTTTCCCTGAGGACCTCCCAGATCAACTACCACCAATGCGTGACATTCAACACGCAATTGATTTTGTTCCAGGAGCGACACTCCCAAACTTGCCCCACTATAGGATGAATCCTACAGAGCATGCTGAGTTGAAGAGGCAAGTAGATGAACTCTTGAGAAAGGGATTTATTCAGGAAAGTTTAAGTCCATGTGCTGTACCCGCACTACTAACCCCCAAGAAGGACGGGTCATGGAGAATGTGTGTGGATAGCCGTGCAATCAACAAGATTACGGTGAAATACCGTTTTCCAATCCCTAGGCTTGACGATATGTTAGATATGATGGCCGGAGCTACGATCTTCTCAAAGATAGATCTGAAAAGTGGCTACCACCAAATTCGAATTCGTCCAGGAGACGAATGGAAAACGGCCTTCAAAACCAAGGATGGTCTTTATGAATGGTTGGTCATGCCTTTTGGGTTATCCAATGCTCCTAGTACTTTTATGAGAGTGATGACACAAGTACTTCGACCTTTTATGGGTAAATTTCTCGTTGTATACTTCGATGACATCCTCATCTATAGCAATACCAAGGAGCAACACCTAGACCACCTCACACAAGTTTGTCAAGCCCTCCAAGAGGCCAACTTATATGCCAATCTTAAGAAGTGTTCATTCTTCACTACTAGTGTTATCTTCTTAGGGTTTGTAGTATCCTCTGAAGGAGTCTCGGCTGACCCACAAAAGGTACAGGCGATAGTAGAATGGTCTGAGCCCAAGAATATCCAGGAGATTCGAAGCTTCCATGGGCTCGCTACTTTCTACCGTCGATTTATCAAAGGGTTCAGTGCTATAATGGCCCCCATTACTGATTGTCTCAAAAAAGGGGAATTCCAATGGACTACAGCCGCCGCTAAGGCCTTTGTAGAGATTAAGAAGAGAATGACTGAAGCGCCAGTTATGCGCCTCCCAGACTTCTCAAAGGTGTTTGAAGTAGAGTGTGATGCGTCTGGATTAGGTATAGGAGGAGTGCTCAGCCAAGAACAACATCCAATTGCCTATTTTAGTGAAAAGCTAAATGAGGCAAAACAAAAGTACTCCACCTATGATAAGGAATTCTATGCTGTAGTGCAGTCCTTAAAGCACTGGCGCCATTACCTGCTGCCTAAAGAATTCATTCTTCACTCCGATCATGAAGCTTTAAGGTATATCAACTCCCAGAAAAAGTTAAACTTTCGACATGGTCGCTGGGTTGAGTTTTTACAAGCTTATTCCTTTGTGCTCAAACATCGATCCGGAGTTGAAAATAAGGCAGCTGATGCCCTGAGTCGTCGTGTTTTGTTGCTTTCCATGATGAAAGTACAAATCACTGGGTTTGAACGCCTCAAAGAAGAATATGAGTCATGCCCAGACTTTGGCGATGTTTATCAAGTCCTGCACGATGAACAGACCCTTGAAGTTGATGGATTTATTCTTCAGAATGGGTACCTGTTCAATGGCAACAAATTGTGCATCCCACGTTCTTCAGTGAGAGACTTTATAGTGTGGGAATTACATGCAGGCGGTCTGTCAGGTCATTTTGGGCGAGACAAAACTATTGAAGAGGTAGAGCGCACATTCTATTGGCCTAGTTTGAAGAGGGATGTTGCCAAAATTGTGAGTCAGTGCCGTACATGTCAATTGGCAAAACATAGGAAACAGAATACCGGCCTCTACACTCCACTACCCGTGCCCGATTGTCCCTGGCAAGATGTGAGCATAGATTTTGTTCTGGGTCTTCCACGTACCTTTAGGAAACATGATTCTATTCTTGTGGTCGTGGATCGTTTTTCTAAAATGGCTCACTTCATCCCTTGCTCTAAAACAGCTGATGCTTCCTATGTTGCCAAACTGTTCTTCAATGAAATTGTCAAGCTGTATGGCCTTCCCAAAACCATAGTGTCTGATAGGGATGTTAAATTCATGAGTTACTTTTGGAAAACACTTTGGCATTTGTTAGGCACAAAGCTGAAATTCTCCACCGCCTATCATCCTCAAACTGATGGTCAAACTGAAGTTGTTAATAGAAGTTTAGGCAACCTCTTGAGGAGTTTGGTAGGTGACAATAATAGGAATTGGGATTCTATTTTACCCCCAGCTCAGTTTGCATACAATAGCTCTGTCAATAGGTCTATAGGCATGAGTCCGTTTGAAGTTGTGCATGGTTACAAGCCTAGGAAACCTTTAGACCTCCTCCCTATGTCTCCTCATGTTAGGACCTCTGAGTCAGCTGAGGCATTTGCCCGTCATGTTCATGATTTGCACAATGAGATTAGTAAGCGCATTCACGCAAGCAATGAAAATTATAAAACACAAGCTAACTCACGTAGGCGCTATGTAGAATTTAATACTGGAGACTATGTTATGATTCGAGTTAGGCCTGAGCGGTTGTCTTCTGGCACTGCTCGGAAATTGCAAGCTCGTAGTGCTGGGCCATTTAAAGTGTTATCACGGGTTGGGCCGAATGCTTATGTTATAGACCTACCATCTGACTATGGGATTAGCTCTACTTTTAATGTTGAAGACCTTGTTGCTTATAAAGATCCCATAACTATACCTGATGACCCTTTTGTTGACCCTCCCCCACCCCCATCTACTCCTATTGTTCCTGTTTCCCCACCCCTCACTTTCCCACAAGCACAAAAAGATTTTATTGATGCTATTTTGGACGAGCAAATTGTTTCTACTAGGGATGGTGGATTTCAGCGCTTCTTGGTTCGTTGGCGAGGCCGTCCTGAGTCAGATTGCACATGGATCACCCGTGATGATTTCCAGCGGCTCGATCCTGATTTATGGGAGTACTATCAGAGTCGACAGGAGCCACACGCGACGGAGTCGCGTTTTCCTCACCCCGAGGGAGTTGGTGCGGACACCAGACCTCGACCACAGATCACACAGGTGTACGAGCGCCGCCGACGCCGCCGGACAGCACACCCGGTGACCTTATGGCTGGATACGATGGATTATTAGAGAGCTAGAAGATTTTATTACCTTTTTTAAGATTATTTTAATTTTATTTGGTTTATTTAGATTTCCTTTTTGATTATTATGTCTTATTTCCTTAATTAGATGTAATGGGCTTATTTAAGGTTCCGAATATTAGGGTTTGAGGGGTACTTCATTATTATCAAAGAGAACTTACACGTTTGGGCTGTGTTCCAGGCAAAAACCCTAGCTTCTTTCTTGCTTCTTTACTGCTTCTTCTTGCTTCTATTATTTTGCTGATTTAATCGTGAAGACTGTGTTGTGAACTGTGACCTTGGTGTGGATGTCCTACATCACCTTTGCTTTGGTTACTGAGAAAACTGAGGAAAATGGAAAAAAATAATAATAATTGAATTTAAAGTAGTTTCTATTTTTATTTTGCTTGATTGCTTGAAACGTCTGCTTTTCTCGATTGATAGTTTCCCAGTTGTTCCCTTATCATAATGACAAAAGATAAATAATTGCTGGTGAAAATAGAGGGAAAAAAAATGAATCTAATATTTAATTTCTGTTTGGAAAGGGCTTTTTATGGATTGATTTGTTTTACCCGTTTGTTTGCTGAGAAAACTGAGGAACAGGAAAGAAGGGATAACAATTGAATTCGGGGTTAAAATATATTTCAATTTTCTTTGGACACATCTGCTTTTCTCAATCGATAGTTTTGCTGTTGTTTGGTAGCCTGAGAAAATAGAAGAAAAGAAAATACCCAATGTAAGCCACTGGGGCTAGCCAGGTGGTGAGGGAGGGTGATATAAGGGTAGGAACAAAAAGATCCAATGTTATGTTCTATTTTCTTGGTAAGTAAGAAGAAAGTAATTGACAAAAAAATTCATCTTGACTGAGCCAAGTAGTTAGATTAGGCATGGAGGAATGAAGGTTTCTGTTTTCTCAGGTAACAAGATAATCAATGACAGAGTAACCTAATTTGTACAAGACAAATCTTTTTGTCAATTACTTTAGCGAAATTTAGGGAGTTAAACAACACTGCTAAGAAACCTCTCAATATTGTAGGTCTGATTGAAATTATACTAAAACCAATTCATTTGCGGTCATATGGATGCATGCAATTTGGTTTTAGTAGCTGGACGTGTAAACTAATTTCTACTGCATTATCATTCAAGGGAAATTGAAGTTCATTTTGAGGACCCTACATTTGAGATTCTTAAAATGATTAACTTTGAACTCATTAATAAGACTTTGTGTTAACTATTTGGTTTGGCTTCACAAATCCATTTTCCCACCACAGCCATTTATAGATCTATTTCTAAATTTTCGTTTGATTCAGAGATTCCAACCCATTATATTCTTGTGCATGAGTTCCCGTTAGTTTTAAAACTGTGAGTTTGAACGTATGTCTGTGGACATGGATTTGACATGACACATTTGAAAAATTGGACCCAGGCAGGGTAGAGATACGATAACACACACACACCCCACACACATGTGGTTTGGGTCTATATCTATTTTGTATCTCGCATTGTCTCTTTTCCTCAGAACCACCTTTTGCTTTCATGATTTTCTGTGTCATATATGCACTGGTGGACTTTTCAATAGATTGGTAGTTGGAACATAGACTTAATAGCCTATGTACATGCAGCATTGGTTGCATGAAACAACTACTCAAGCTTAGGTGTAAGCAGGTAGGGTCCATTTGCCCTAGTGATAAATCAGGATTCAATTTGCAGTTATTTTTTTTTCTTCAAAATAAGATATAATTGACAGTAAAAGTGACTAAAAAATATAGAAACTAGAAAGCTAGAAAAATTTGCTAAGTTTTGCATAAAATCCTCAAATTTGTATGTGGCCTTGCTTGAAATGATAAGGTTATAATAGTTAATGGTAGTATTTTGCCCTTTTTTTTTTTTTTTTTTTTTTTTTGTAGTGGTAAATTTCTGAGTTTCAAGCTATTGTATCAGGTGTATGATGTAACTCCATTCATGGATGATCACCCTGGGGGCGATGAGGTTCTGTTATCAGCCACTGGTAAGCTTAATGATATTTTGTCTGACCAACCTTATGTTTTCTTTTTTACACCTGAACATGGACACCACATGTGAGATAATTATTGTATTTTTTCTAAACTAATGCAGGGAAAGATGCGACAAATGATTTTGAAGATGTGGGCCACAGCGATTCTGCTAGGGAAATGATGGAAAAATACTACATTGGCGAAATTGATTCATCAACTGTTCCTCTAAAACGCACTTACATTCCACCCCAGCAAGCCCCTTACAATCCTGATAAGACCCCCGAGTTCGTGATCAAGATCTTGCAGTTTCTCGTACCCCTCCTGATCTTGGGTTTAGCCTTCGCAGTGCGACACTATACCAAAAAAGAGTAGGCAATCACCATTTAGCATTTCCCCTTTTGCAGGGTCATCTGGTTGTCTGCATTAGTTGAGTAGTTTCGAACTTGAAAGAACAATTTTCTTGCCCTCGTTTTTAATTTCAACATGGTTGTTTGTGTGTGCCAAAAGTGAACATGGATTCGAAGTTTGGTTTATTTGCATCCATTGTGGCTGGCTTCTGCCTTTTGGCAACAGTTGAATTTTGTCGGATGAAGAAGTGAAGCCTGTTAGAAATCTTCCGTGTTTTTTTCCCTTAGCTTGGCTCTTTAAACAGTTTCATGCTCTTTTCGTGGCACTAACTGACATCTTCTGTCGTGGAGAATGCGAGATATTTAAAATTTATTGTGGGGTAGCCCTAGAAAATATTAGTCTTTCCCGCCAAAAGGGGAATTCATGCTATGTCAGTCAAACGTGCAGTTTGTGCAGAAAATATTAGCTCCTTCCAATCTTTTTAAAAAAAAAAAAAAAAAAAAAAAAAAAAAAAAGAACTTACAATTGGAAGGTTTTTGAAGCTTGACTTATCCTAATATTATCTTTTACCCTATTGTCTTTCAATGTGCTGACAAATATTCCATCACTTTGATTAAATTTACTGAAAGCGATCTACCCTCAACGTGCTGACAAAGATTCCATCACTTTGATTAAATTTACCAGAAGTGACCAATCCCCCATTGGAGAAAAAAAAAGAGAGAGAAAGGGGGGGGGGGGGGGGGGTGAGGCGTGGTGGTTAATTTTGATTAAATTTACCCTATCGCCCATTGGAGAAAAAAAAAGAGAGAAGGGGGGTGGGGAGGTGTGGTGGTTAATTTTGATTAAATTTACCGTTTACCCTATCTTCTTTCACTGTGCTCACAAAAATTCCAGTCACTTTGATTAAATTACTAAAAATGATCCATCCCCCATTGGAAAAAAAAGGGTTAATTTTGATTAAATTTGTTTAATTTACTAAAATATAATAATTATATAAAGTTAAAGTTATGTTTCTCAATTGCAACCATTGAAAAGTCCCGGATCTGATTTGGTGGGGGGCGGGGAGAGAGGAGGGAAGGGTTGGTGTGTTGTTGTAGGGGTTGGGTTAAGGAGGGAGATTGTCAAACTTCAAGTACTGGTTAGTTTAGTAGTACTTCTCCTCTTCTTCTTCTTCTTCTTCTTCTTCTTCTTCTTCTTCTTCTTATTTATAAAAAATATATATATGCATATATTAAGATATTCTAGATGTTTTGCACTGACTAATCTCCATGTGCACATGTAATCTCCTGTTTCACATGCACCTAGGGATGGCAATGGGTCGGGTCGGATGCGGGTCGGCACTACCCCATACCCGACCCGACCTTTAATTTCTTATACCCATGCCCGACCCGATACCCGATGGGTATGAACAATTAACCCCCATCCCCGATCCACTGTTTTATTGGACTACCCATGCCCGACCCGCCCATACCCGACCGCCCTGTTGTGAGGATTCTTTTCCCCCAAATTCCATTTTTTTTGTTACTTACACCTATTACATGTTATTCATATAATTATATACCAAGCTTATAAATGTTTTTAGCACCTAATTAATATGATCTTGTTCAAATAAAATCATACCTAATATGATCACACAAATATTATACACAAACATAAAGATTAAAAAACAATAAAAATACATAATGAGCCTTCGAATGGACTCCATAAGCCTATATCAAGATAGGTTTAAGTAGGTATTTATATTTTATTGTAAAAAATATATATATTTTGTAAATATAGCGGGTCGGGTCGGGTCTTCGGGTTTTTTCTTGTTGGGATCCATACCCGACCCGTGCCCGAAATTTTTTTAAAAATTTATACCCATACCCGACCCGATACCCGGAAAAAATAAAAAATACCCGCCCATTCGGGTATGGATCGAGTCGGGACCCTATGGATCGGGGCGAAATTGCCATCCCTACATGCACCGGACAATTACAAAACAAAATCCATAGGGGTGGCTTGAGGGGGAGGGATGAGAATTGAACTCCAAACAAGAGGTCCTAAGACCAATCAATCACTCTCAAGGTTCAATTTAGTAGCACTTTTCAAAAAGCACCAAGATGTGATTAGTATGTTTCAACATTTATAGTTTCGAAAACAGTTGAATGAGAATCTATCATTGCAAACATAATGAAGGAGATGCAGACATTAGTCTAAAAGAATACATAAGGCCCACGTATCATATATATCCACCTGTTAATGTGGACAGTCAAATATCATTTTGCATGTAATTGATGGGCCATCATGCTTGTTGGACTCTTATAGTTTATGCTATTTTGATCCTTCTAGTTTAGGGGTTTTTATTGGCATCCTAAGACTTGCTTTTCATCTCACATTTATTTTATACGGAATATTTTAAGATTTTATAAATACTATAAAAGTTTTTTCATAAAAATTGGTCACGTTGTCTACTATAAAATACCATTTTGAATTATTTTTTAGGAGAAAATTTTACCAAAATCTGTTATTGGACTGTTTTTTTCAGGCCATTTATGGTATTTGTTTATAAATGATTAAAAAAATCCACTTAAACGATAAATTTTGGAAAAACTTTATCCTACAAAGTTATTAAAAATAATGTTTTCTAATGGATTGCATAATCAATTTTCAAGAAAACCTTATATATTTTTTTTTATAAAACCTTAAAAAGTAAAATAAGTGAGATATGAAAAGCAAGCAATAGAGGCCCCTCTAGTTTATTTACGCTATTATTTTGGTCATAGTTGCATGTCATGGGACTGGTAGGTGACTTGGGGGCTGTTGAGAAATTTGAAAACGTGGTTAGCTGAGGATTGGCTAGCTGGGTTTCAAAGGTTTAGTTAGTTTGGTAAACTGACTTCCATGTTCTAAAATCAAGAGTCCCGACTTTCACCAGTGTAGAAAGTTTGGAAATTAATAGAATAATATGGGTCTGACCATATCAACCTTATGAGTCAATCAACAATTAGTGAAATCTGAAGAAACTGCTTACCCAAAAATAAAAATAAAAAAATAAAAAATGATCTGAAGAAACTGTCCCTTTTGCAATGGGGTGTCCACACCTGCAAATTTCTTCCCGTTGTCATATTTAAGATTATTTATAAAATCAATCACTTTATTAACTAAGGAGTTAGGCTATTGCCACCACATAAAATATTCTAAACTTAAGAATATGAAAATAATTATACCTTTCTTTTTATCCATAAATAAAAAATAGAAACTCTTGCCATCAAGAGTCTTTCTTTTTTATCTATAAATAAATTATAGAAACTCTTGCCATTAAGAGTCTTTTCCCTTGTAAATATAAGGGCATTATATTTTCAAACTCGTTTTGGCTTTGTCAATGCCTTTCATTTTTTATTTTTGCAATTTTTTTAGTCATGAAAAGACGTGGATGAATTAAAAAAGAATGTGAAAATAATTGTACCTTTCTTTTTATCCATAAATAAAAGGGTTAGGCTATTGCCACCACATAAAATATTCTAAGCTCCCATTTAATTTATATTTTTAAGGTTTTATGAAAAATATTAAAAAAAATATATATTAAAACTAATCACATATTCTACTAGAAAACATCATTCCGGACAACTTTGTAAAATAAAGTTTTTCCAAAATCTGTCATTTAAGTAGACTTTTTGGCATTTTTCACAGAAAATGAAATAGAGATTATAAATGGCCAAAAGTGTGCTTAAATGATAGATTTTGGAAAAAAATTTTATACAAAGTTGTTCAGAATAATGTTTTCTAATGAACAATGTGATTAATTTTCAGTAAAAACTTTTTATATTTTTCATAAAACCTTAAAAAGTATAAACTAATTGGGACTTTGAATACTTTATGTGGTGGTAAAAGCCTCACTCATTAACTAAACACACCTAAAAACAACTTTATCAAACTTGAGGAAACCATCAATTTAATAATTGGTACCAATGCTGACTTGTCTGAGTTGAGAACCATCATGTTAATATTTTTTCATTTTTCATTTTCCCCTTTAAATGGCACAACTCCAACGGTCTGAGTTGTAAGGGAAAAAATTATCACTTCATTTTAGGGTTTATACCGATAATTAATAATAGAGTAATCCTTCCACCGCTCCAACAGTAACGCAATGATCAATTTTCAAGGCATAGTCCATTTTCTAAGACACTCAGCCATTTGAAAGGGAAAAAACCAAAAAAATTTAATTTGGGATTCATATATGATCCAACTCTTGAATTTTCTGATCCAATTTCCAAATGATACATTGATTAATTGGTGGGTACAGGCCCCTGTTGCCGTGATATTTGTGTTTGGGGGAGATCAACTCCCTTGTACAAAAAAGTGGTGCAATACAATGTTGATAATAGTACTAAATAATTCATCCTTTGAATGTCGCCAATGCAACCCATCTGAGCAATGGCAATATGAGCAGAATAACTCTCGGAGCTCTAAATAAAGAACCAAAACGCATAAATTACTGACCCTAAACGTGGAAGACGGCCATCAGAAGGGTGTTTCTATTTTGTCATGGAGGTTCACCACCAAGTTGTGTGCATCGTCAAGTAGTTTCCATACATCAAGTTGGCCAGCCATGTTATTGCACTCCCTTATGATCTCATCCATGCCACTGTACTTCTCTAAGATCAGTTTCCTCCTCTGTAACACGGAAGCTGCAATTGCATATAAGCAACAGATCTTCTGTTGGTGGGGCCCGCTGCCTTATCCGGCTCCATGCAGACTTTCCGATCCCAGCTCTGATTGCTGCCTGATCTGCCCACATTACCTCCCAGAGGCAAACTGTCTGCTCGAAAGTTAATTCCCTCCTAAAAAGTACCACCACCATCCTGTAAACGAAGAAGCAATCTTCTGCCTGAAGTTTCTCCAAGTGCCTGTAAAGATGAGAGTCCTTGCATTTGATAATCTTGGATACGATATTGAGTTGCCTTCTGATTCCTACTTCATCGAGCCTGAAATTATGTCGAGCCTTCCTCATGAAACCCACGAAACACCAGAAAGCCTCATGGTCCTCTGCCTATCACAGTAATTATTGGGGAGAGTAGATCACTCATTCCCTGGCAGTAGCCAATTTCGGGGTCATAAAGTGCATAGGCTTCAAGAATGGCGACTAGTCGAGCAGCATGGAAGATCCTGGAGGGCTCTAGGTGATCATAATCCCTCAACCCAACAGCTTCGGCAGAACGGCGTGCCCTGCCATCAGATACTGAAGCTTGAGAAGGGGCGTAAGCAGTCCATTCCGAATTGGCACGCACTGCATCAAGGCGGATGATCCGCTGCCATGTGGCAAAATCTTCGGTTGCCCAAAGTTTCGATTGGACCTCTGTCATAGAGGGAGAAGCGGCCTCCTTGGAAGGTGTGTCAGGATCGTTCTCTTCTGTACCCTCCATGGAGGAGAAAGCGGGGATCACTTCGGGGTCTTCTGATGATTCTGAGTCAGATGACTCAGTGATTAGTGTAGAGGCATCTGCATTTGTGACTCGTCTTGAACTATCAATTCGTTCCACAGCATTTGAGAGTTGTCTTGAACTATCATCTCCGTCCAACACTGCACTGGAAGGGTTGTCCGAGTACTCAACATCCGGGCTCCTCTCCTCACTAGAAAGGGACTCCCTGGCACTAACCACATCTTCAGAGCTAGAAGAATCCATGAATTGGATGAGACTTCCACTGTCCCCATTGCTGCTGGTTCCACCAGTTTCATTCAACTTGGTCTCATCACTGCGCTTTAGGAGTCGCCGGCACTGTCTACGGAGTTTCTCGTATTCTTTTCTGCATCCATAGATTGATACCCAAAAAAAAAAAAAAAAAAAAAACTGAGTTACAAAGGATAATAAGTAGATTCAAAGGATTTACAGTTGAAGGTGAAATGCCCATGACCAACTCATTTACTGTATAAAATAACAATTAAGAGTAAAAGAAACGAACTTGGCAAAAGTACCTTTTCTGATTTCTAACAATATCTCTTTCTTCTTTGGAACTGTTCAAATCATAGCTGTGGAAAGAAAGCAACTGAGTCATCATAATGAAAAATCACACTATTTTGAACACTTTCAATTTCAAGCAAGGATGAGTGAGATGAGAGTAAATCAGTTCATAAGGATTCAATTGCAACATGTGGAAAAATATAGAACAGGGAAGACCAAAAATTACTACATAGGGTGAATTCCACTGCTTTGGACTTGAGGGAGGAAAAGGCCATTCAAATCCCTCTCCCAAGTCTCTCAAGGCCCAAAGCACACAAATTCACCCTATGATGAATAGGATAGGGACATAGGGTGAATGTTAAAAACTCAGATTATGTCCATCTCAGAGACAGTTGACAATAATCAAAGAAAGGTATAACATGCTTACACTCCAAGGAGGAACGGCCAAACCTCAGCCCTGATGCTTGGATCAACACCCTACATCAGATATAAGAGAAATAAAACTTCAATAGTTAATACATAAGACAGAAAACACAGAAAAATGAGACATTACAATTTTAAAATTTGAGTTCAGTAAATACATAGGTTAACAGCAATGGTAACTCACCCCACTGCGAACTTTTTTCAAACACTTTACTCCGCCATCACGGAGTTTCCCATCTGGTGTAAACAAACTTCTCCATTGCTGAGGTGAAAGGACATGTTTTCTTTTCCTGCGAGACCATGGCGACTTGAGACGACTCCTGAAATGAAAGGGAAGTCAGATTAATTATCATAACAAATAAGAAGCCCAGTTCATGTAATAAAATAAGTAGCCGATAATTTTCCAACACCACCCCCCCAAAAAAAAAAAAAAAAAAAATGTAGCCAACAATCACCTAAAAGAAATATCACAGATGAATCAACATAGGATGCAACAAAAAAATTATATGAACCGAAGCAGTAGGCCAGCTGCATGTGACTCACTTTTCCTATGCACTCTAAAGTCTTATTAACCTTGCAGACAAATTTGCAACAACTGATCATGATAAGTTCACCCAATTAAGAGCCATGTAATAAATCAATCTAGGAAAGAGATGTTAGCCTAAGGAGCAAAACATGCCACCAGAACCATCCTGATTCTCAAGTACTACAAATGTACATGCACCTAAGCCATCCTGTTACACTAGAATAATAGTCAAGGCTATAAAATCATCAATTTTGCCACTGAAAGGTCAAGTCCAGCAATTATGATTCTCACCAGAGTTACAAAGATCTGTTCCCTATTAGTTGTCCCCTATCCTAAGTAACCTTAAAGCAGAAAGGCTGTGCTCTTGAGCATCATAAAGCAACTTTTCCTTCATTCCTTTATTTTTTATTTTTTCCTTTTTTTGTTTAGAAGTGAGGGAGGGGATGACATAGAATTCATTATATTTCCAACTAGATGTATCCTACTGTCGACCATATACAATCAGCTACCTTGTATATCCTTTAAGCTTCTTACATTCAATAATCTCCCTCAACTCAAGTAAACTAAGCAAAGCCTTATATCCCAACTTCTTGGGGTTAGATACATGAGCCCTTTTTTGCCATTAACTCTCTGCCTTAGTGCCTTGTTCCAAAAACATTCTTAAAGATACTTTATCTGCTATTACCCCAGGCATATGCTAAATGGGAAAAAAGGAAACAATGAGAAGGATGATATATACAAGGATCACAGACCAGGTGTAATTGTCCATTTGTCCATCACATGTTCTCCAAAGGAATTCGGACTCCAATTCATTCTCCATTGGATCACAAACCAGATGACAGAAAACAGCTTAGATATCAATCTTTATCTAAGCACCAATGCCCTAACATTTATCACTCAATCTTGTAAGCCTACGAAAATATACTTGTTTAAACACCTTTGTTTTGAAAAGCTTAAAATGAACATGTTTAAACATACAACAACTTAAACTCTTAAAAATTTAAAATATCTCAAAGCAAGGAAACAAAGGGGACCTACAATGGGCTGACAGCATAAAATCCACATTAAGTTAGTTATTCCAGTAATGCAGAGACAATCTGTCTACACCAATAGGTCGAATATTTGTTCAAAGAGTCTCATAAGCATTATCAAACAGAAGCAGTCCCTCAAACTCATGATCTAGTTCAGCATGCCAGCACAACATACATACGAACTCTCACACACACAGAGAGAGGGGGAGGACCCTCGTTGTCAGCAATCATTTTTCCTATACCCTGAATATGTTCTCATCTCTCCCAACTTATATTTTGAACTGATCAGCTTGCCCTACACACAGTTCAAGTTCCCCTTAAAATTCTAATACCAAAAGTTTCGTTTAGTTTCAATAGAAAGAAGGACATTTCTTTCAAGAAAATAATAACTTCTAAGCATAAAGAGATAAATTTATTCAAAGCCTACTGAAACGACAAGATAAAATGAAATTTCTTAAAATTTGTTCTAGGAACTATTTTCTGTCAAAACAAATGGAGCTTAAAAAATGGGGAAACAAGTTTTAGATTCTTCAATTTTAAACCTTAATAAGCCACTGCATAGTTTCTATTCAACAGCAGAGAACATAAAAGTAATTGCATATCATTTGGTCCAAACAAAAATCCATCACACAGCTCAATCACAATATCACAAGACACCTCCCCACACACCCAAAAACAAAAACAAAAAAGCCCATTTGAGTTCGATTAAAAAACCAATTTTTAAACCCAAAAAAAAAAATTAAAAATTAAAAAATCACACATTTATATGTAACAACGTAAAATACAAAAAAGAAACACATTGACATTCGAGACGAATGTGAATTCATCTAACCATCCAGTTCATCTACTTTTTCAAAACACTCCAAATCAATTATAAAAAAAAAAAAATTATCATAAAGCACAAGTAAAACGACAACAGGATCAAAATGTGAGCGATGTACGACAGCCAAAGGAGAAACGGAAACGAAACTACTACTGAAATAGCTCGATTGAGCTGCAAATCGATACTGAAAACACGATTTTGACTACTCCAAGATCAGGGATCTGATTCGAAAAAAACACCGAAATTACTGAAACAAAAGTTGAATCGAAAGCTATAGAGAAGAAGAGAGAAAGACTCACCGATCAGAAGAAGAACAAGAGTAAGCTGGTGAGGACGAAGCAACGACGAATAGAACCGATCGTAGATGAATCCACGACGAAGACGACGACGACGACGAAGAAGAAGACGGTGGAGATGAATTTGAAGACGACGAAGTGTGACTCCGTCTTAGGGCTTTCATCTACTGTAACTGTAATCGAAGAATAGCAGTACGATTTCCTAGGGTTTATGCTTTGGGGTTCTTTGCTAGTTTCTGGTTTTACCTACGAGTGTAGAAAATGGCGACGGCTAAGACGAGTCCAGCTAAGGCCGTGAAGGCCATAGCCACTCCGGCATTCGACGGCGCCACCGCCAACCAGACTCCTCCTACTCCGCCGCCGCCGCTGCTGCTGCTAGTGGATGTACCTTCGGCTAAGAGGAATCCGGCGGAGGCGAGCATGGAGAGGGGGAGTGAAATTACGGAAATGGGGTTTAGAAGGCTTGGTGGGATTTCCACCATTACCAAGCTGAAGCTCTCTTTCAACTGCTTTTTCTTTCTTTTTTTTTTACTCTCTCACTTCAGTTCTTTTTGCGTTTTTTGGGGGCTTTTCTCTCTCTAGAGTCTACACAATGGGAGTGGAGAAGGGGAAGACTGAATAGAAGACTGGGCGAATCCTCGCGTATATATCTTCCATTCTATTATTCTATGGTTTGGCTTTTGTTGCAGTTTTCTTTTGACGAAATTGCTTTTGTCAAGTAAGTGTTTTGCTACACGCAAGGGGCAATCCAAGTAAAAACCACGCTGGTGGACCAAGAGTTCATAATTCTTTTGCAGATTTAAGTTGTGACTGGATAAAGAATTTCTAATAATTTTACGAAAATTTTATAAATTCTATCCCAAAAATAAATTTAATTTAAAATTTTCTTATCTACGGTTGGGTTTAAATAATCCTCTCATCTACATCATTTATATTAAATATCAAGTCAATTAGATATCGAAAAAATTTGATTCATAAATTTACATTTTTTTTTAATAAATAATATTATGATTTTGAGTACTTTATAAATAATATAATTTTTAATTTCTAATTAACTTGAAATTTAATAAGTATGATTTGCATAAGTGGAAGATCTAATCGATAGCTTGAAAGAAATATTATTTTTCTGCCTAGTGCGATTCTAAGAACATTGGACAAATGGGTTTCATTTTTTTCTTTTGTTGACACAACTTGTGTGGACGTGTGAGTGTGTCCCAAAGAGTGATGAAGATTAGGGTATGGCCTTGAAAAGACACTAATGGTTATACGATTTTAGGTTAGTGGGGGCGACGTGTTTTTGAAGATAGCCATAGATCACAACCCATTCGTAAACTTCGTGGCATCACTAGTACAAATTGACATATGGCAAGAATGACAATGATAATGATGGAAAGAGCCTCTGTAACTCATGGCAACAAATGGCAATAATGGTAGTAAAAACTTTCACTAAAATTACACAAAATTCTTGCATAAAGTTTTTAAAAGCAAATGATTATAAAGTAGGGCATGCAGAATGCTTGTGGTAAAGTATTTGGTGGCACTAAATAGGAAGCAAAGAATACTGTACATGGGCGCCTTTTTTATTATTGAAGATTGAATTGAATTGGGTTCAAAATTTAAACCATTTGGTCTAATCTCCAACTTTTTAAAGACCAAGTGACCCTATTGTTTTCTAAATGGAGTCAAAGAGCAATAAAAAAAATTAAGTTAATCGAAGCTTGTTATTTGCATCAAAGTTAGCGTACAAAATAAACTCAACTTACATCAATTTCCAATGAGTTAAATCAAATTAATTAAGCTAGATGTTGCCCAAGCTTTAGCTTGTTTAAAATTGAGCCAAATTCTCAAGCTTTCAGCTTGGAATTTTATATTTATCTATTTAAGTTCTAAGGAAGATACTCATGTCCAATCATTTTTTATGAGGTTAACATGATAAAAATGGCTAGGTACCTTGGTTTTATTGTCTATCGACATCATTTAGTAAGATAATTACAACAGATGCATGAAATTTGATTTTCGCATTTATATTTATCAAATTTTCAAGATGTCATGAAGTAGAATTGGAACCATATATGATCACCAATGACCTTTGGACCTAATAATAGGTTTGCCTCCTTTGAGAAGAGAGATTTTGGTTTCTAATTGTTATAGAATAGGTTTAGATATATAATGTATCGATGATCTTACCTGTTATCCAAGAAAAAAAAGGAAATTAGAACCATGGTTGTCACGTCATAGCGGTGACTAAAAATCTAATTTATTTATTTACTTTTTGGAGTAAACATACAAGAACATCAAATATATTTAAATATACTCTACCACTACTTAAAATGAGAACTTCCTCGTCAAAAGAGGGGGAAGTGGAGTTAGCCGACAAATCATTAGTTGTGGCGAAAAAGTTGAATACGTTTCGAACAACTATGATAGGATAAGATGATTATTGATGTTTTGTATGTGACTTTTTTTTCTATCATCTTGTGCAAAAAATCTTGACTTGGAATTTGAGTATCATGCTTGTGTTTCCACTTTGATTTAACTTACAAGACAATTTCCTTCAATTTTTCTCTTGACCAAACTGCCCATGAGTGACCATCATGTTACCATACATTTCTGAACGTCTTCTACACTAGTGCCAATTTTCACTTTCTAAAAAGGTAAAGAGGGAGTTGGGAGAAGCATGTTGCAGCATGCTCCCTTTCCAAGTAGATTTTATGGTGAACTAATAATTGCTCATTATCTCACCAAAATAAATAAATAAATAGATAATTGCTCCTTAAAATTTGCTAATGCATAGACACCTTCTCTGTTTTTGTTGTTATTTATCTAATTAGATTAAGGTCGAAGCAGTCAAATCCGGATTGATTAATACAATAATCATAATTTTTGTCCTCAAATTGCCCGTCGGTCAAAAATTAACGGCTCGATTCAAACAATAAACAAGGAAGAATTTACAAAAAAAATTAAAAATTAAAAATTGAATATTTTAAAATAAACAAGGAAGAAATGCTTTTAGCTCAATTGGAGATGTACACCAGAAAGGTTTTGCTATTTGGACTAAAATTTAATTAAATACCTTTTCTTTTTTTTTTTTTGCTGGGAATTAAATTTTGCATACTTGCCAATGGGTTGTTCCTCACCCTTGAGATGAGGGGAGCAACAAGGCAAGGGCCAGGCCACGGCGAAGGTTCCCAACTTCAAACTTTAGATCAATCATGACTCATGAAATTGGGAAAATATGGAAATAAAATAAAAACAACAAGTCATGAGTCAACAAAATCAGGCGGCACATACCAAAAAAGAAAAAGAGAAAAAGAGAAAGGGGTAGCTTGTTGACAAAAAGAGAGGGCTGCTGCCTAGGGCAATTTTTATCTAGTCGTCTACTATGGAGACGGACTTCATCCTTATTTCTCTCTCTAACCATGAGATTTCTCTTTTCTTTTTCTTTTTTTTTTCTTTTCTATGGTTTTCAGCATGTAATTTAAGATTTGCAGCGCATCTTATTGAGACATGGAGTTCTTTCTCCTAGTATAAATTCAAAAAAAATAAAATAAAATAAGGCTCGCACACGTCATTCAAAGTAGATAAAACATTTCAGTCAAATACTATTTGAAAAAAAAAAAAACATTAAACTTTAATCGGCATTAATAATTAATGGCATGACATTTTATAAAGTTGTCTTGTAATTAGAATTCTTGATTAGTGTCTATTGTGCAATGGCTCTTAAAAGTGGAGGGAAGCTCAAGCATCCTCTAAAAAGGTTGATGTCTTGGTGGATCCATACCTTTACCAAATAGTAGTCATGAATTGGCTTGTACAAGTATGATATATGACAATAGACATAAATGAGCATGAGAAATTTTCAATCATGCCCCTCTCCTCACATGAGGCTTATGTGGGTGACCCAAACAAAAAAGGTCTCACAAATACTTCTAGTTGTAGCAAGTTGGAATGGATAATGGCTTATCAATGAAAAAGGCGTTTCAAACATGAATCATGCCCTTTGCCCCTATCTTACTAACAACAATAATAATGACTATGAAATTTGATGGATCACTGGCATGGAGTTCACCTTAGGTTGGACCCATTATTAACCGATACTTTGTATTTAGCATGCCTTACACTATGAACCTTTTACATCACACACCTACCACAATCATTAAAACAATTTCAAGGGAATTAATTAGGTCTAAAACGATCTTGGACCATCGTGGAGATGGTGACTACATGCGAAGGTCAAAGGCTGCTCATTTAGGCTAAGAGTATCGCTGCAATGATAATTTATGTTATTTGAAGACATCAAGGAATGGGTCTTTTGAAAGACATGATAAAATTGGAACAGACATAGATCGAGATGCAATGATGAATGACAAATAAATCATGGTCGTTAATTGTGTACAAAAGGGTGACCAAATCTAATTATTTCACACCATCAAAATGGTTGTAACACTGGTCGGCAATTAGAGTCAAGAGACGTTTAATCCTTTTCGGGTTTGAAAAATAAATCTAATAAATTTTTGGTGATCATTCTATTGTTTGACTGTTTTGGTTCATCTTGATAAGAAAATTGATAATGATATAAGATAAGTTCACCCGCTCTTCTTACAGAGTCAAGAGACGTAATAATGGCACATTAGAAATTGATTAAAAAATGAAAAATGATCGTCCAACCAAATTTGATCCAAATAGCGAAACCTTTTAAAATTATTATTATTATTTTGTTTTGAACTTAAAAAATGATTCTAAAATCCATGGCAAATTGGTGGATGAATTCGATAATTTTATGGATAATCTCAATTACTTCATCTTAAGTAGTACTCCCTCCATCCCATTAAGATAGGCCATATTTGTAACATTTTTTGTCTCAAAATATTTGTCCACTTTGAAAAGTCAAATCATTATTTTTATAAGTTTCCTACAATATCCTTTGTTATTTCAATAATAACTTTTAACACAAAACCTAATACAAAAATGTTGAGGGTATTTTTGGAAACATGAAATTTAACAATACAAGTCAATGCAATGATGACCTTTTTTTAAATTCCGTGATTTGTCAAACCTGACCTATCTTTGTGGGACGGAGGGAATATACAGCCAGATCAACAGAAGATTACTATTTGTAGGTGACACCATCTCTTCTCAAACATGCATAGAAGTTGAGGTCCATTACTTTAAAAATGAGGGAGAATGTTGCTTTTTCGATTATGAAAAATTATCTCCTTGGGCCAAGCATCAATTGCTTAAACGCCAAGACAAGTTTTTGAGGACATGCATGCACAAGTGTGGAAACCAAAGCCAATTTGCACAAAAAGAGAGAGACGTGCATATTTAGAGGCAATACCTTATCCAATTATCAATGCATTTAAATACATAAGATACTAAGTGTGCAATGGATGGTGGTTAGGATTAGATTGGAGGTATATAGTCATGTGCTCAAGTCAGTCAGGGGTCTCACCTAATCTTTTTATAATATCTAGTTGGTATTTGGAGGAAGTTATAGCCTGTAAATCACAGCTCACAAACTAATTGTAAATAGCCCAGGGTTGATGAGTGATGAAAACATCAGGCCATATTGTATGCATTGGGGTTCAAATGTCAACCGATACACCATAGGTTCAACACAATACCTTGGTCTATTGAGCCTTTAACAAAGGAAGCTAGATCCCTTTTAAGTTCCTTTTCTGTGTGGAATGTTTGTTCTGTTCCTAGGCTTGCTAATAGAATAGCCTATTCCCTTGCCCAATGGGTAGTTTTTTATAACTGTTTTGGCTCCATCCCCATTTCATCTCTCGCTCAATGTGTGCTGTGTGCAGAGCTGGATGATGAGGATGGCGATAAAACTGTTTCTCTCTCTTCCTTAATATAATTCATTTGATTGTCAAAAAAAAAAGAAGGGGGATGCCTCTTAATTTGGGTGATAGAGTCCCTCGGCGTAGTATGAGGGACCTGGGTTCGAAACTTTGCAGGGCACCCATCTATATCATAAAACTACCTCGTATCTCTCCTACTCTTGCAAGGGAGATATTGGAGATTACAACCAAAAAAAAAAAAAAGAGATATTGGACATTAGAATCTTAACCTTGTCAACTGAAACATTAATTATGGGTTGAGTTTGACAGAAAGAGGGGGAGTGGGGTTTGATATGGGATTGGGTGTAGAGTTGGTACCCACCCAGAAAAAATAGAAAAAAAAAAAAAAAAAAAATATATATATATATATATATATATATATATACACACACTAAGAATTTATTTGTTCACATGCATGAGAAACCCATAACACCACCAGTACTAGGAAAGTGGTCTCTTATAAGAGGCTCAGATACAAAATACAAGAAGGTAATGACAAAATTACCAGAGAAATTTGCAGTCTTAAATGAACCATATATGACAATGATTTTAAATTCGTGTTATCAAATCATTGTCACTAGGACGTACAGTTTGAACTTTGAAGGAAAAGAAAATTGGAATACAGTATTCTCATTGCTTCATATGTTACCTTTCCTGTGACAGGTGCATAAGCTTTATGGTGAGATTTCACAATCAACTTCATCTTTGAGGTAAAAGATCTCTTAGAAGGGACCTGCTGACTGGTTGATTCAGCATTTGTAACCAACAGTCAATTGATATGACTCGAAAGTGACTCTATTGCCATGTTTGTTTGGTGGGAATGGAATGGATAGAATGAAATCCTATTTCAATTCATTCTAAACAACATGTTTGGATGAGATAATTAAATTAGAATGGAATCAAACAGTAGTAATAAATTATAATAATATTCATTCCGTAATGTTTATTTCAATCTCATTCCATTCTAAACTTTTTTTAACATGGAATCAAATTCAATTCCCACCCATTCCATTCCAACCAAACAAACATGGCCTATATGTTTTCATAATAAGTTTTCCAACAGAGTAGAAGTTTAATCTGAGAGTGAAATAAACATTTCATCACTTCATGTTGAAACTTGTAGATGAATTAAGTTCACAATAGAACAGAAATGAATTCCACAAGCAGTAACAAACATAAAATTATGGTTCTGTTTTCCAATTAAAAAAATTGGTTAAAAACATCTAATACCCAATAGATATTTTTGTGTGTGTATCGATTGACCAACAACGGCTTTGAGTGACCAAAAAATGTCATCAAACAGAGGTTTTCATTCCCTGTTTTTCATTTAACATAAATCACGTCCAAAAACATATTTTTATGATCTGTAATACAATTGCTTTGATAAGCAGAGGATCTCAGACATTAGGTTAATTATGGGGTACCTGATGCTTAGAAAATGTAAACCAGAAACCTAAATATATGGATTCAACAGTGGGGTCCGCCTGTTAAATATACCACTGACTGTGAGTAGAAGCTCCAGGTGTACAAAGGTGCAGGGTGTAAACGGCTTATCAAATGATCAACTTCACCCATAGCCCCATAGGATGCCCTTCATACCTGAGCCCAAGTCCTTAAACCCAATACTGCCCTGAACCCCCATAACCAAACTCATCATTAAAACTAATATCGCTTATTAGTGCTGTTCATGTATTAAGACTGTCTACCACATTGCGATGGCAAGTGCTCATCCGCCCAAGCAAAGCATTGCGGGTTTGAGTATGGGAAATAGCCTCTCCAAAATGCGGGTAAGGCTGTCTACCACTTACCTCTCTCAAATCCCATCATAGGCTCACCTTGTGCACTAGGTACGACCTTTTTTTTTTTCTTTTTCTTTTTTTTTTGACCTTAATGTACTTTGGACAATTCAATTTCATTTGCACATGGCCCTAACCTCACACCACCAAGTAAGCCAATTCTTTGTAATTCCTGCCCACATATGGAATGCTATAGCACAAAACACAGCCATTAAAGTGGTGTAGCAATGCCACAATGAAAGCCAGATGTGACTATCTCCACCTCAGAAAAATTCGCTGATTCACAAGAAACACAAGTCCAAACTACAAATGAAGGAAGATCAACTTGCCACAAGTGTAGAAAGAATAGATGCAGAACATACAAGTCCTGTGTTTTCCAGCCAACAAATATCAGATTAACAGTAAACATTGTGACAGAGGGCAGTCATAAAAACAAATGAAGAACCAAAAAAGTGTGGTTTCCTATTATGTGCATCGGTTTATGGAGGAAGAAAAGCCTCATCCATGACCCATCATCATTAGCTACCATGGAGATTACAAGATGGATATAGCTAATCTATCATATGGATCAACTCACATAGCCACAGCCATGTCCGGTCATACAGCATCCTTGTCCAAAGACCAAGCCATCTCCCCTTCAGGTGAAACCATTTGAACATTTACCAGTGCTTTGTACACTGCATTGGCTTCACCAGACCTGCAATGTCTGTAGATGAGTTGATTACAGGGTTCAAGTCCAAACATCATTGATTAAAGAGAGATAAGAGTGAGAGACAAGAGTTACCTGTTGACAGCGGAGCACGGCGATGTTATGATCCTAATGTCTCACATCGGTTAAGTATGAGCTTAACCATGTGTATATTAGCCTTTGGGCACCCTCCCTTTGCAAGCCAGTTTTCAAGGGTGAGTTCTACCCAAGGGTTCATATTATTTGGTATCAGAGTTAGCCACCATGTTGAGTATGGGATCGAACGCAGTATGGGCTGCGACTCTCTGCAGTCGATTGCCGCGAAAGGGGCGACCTATAGGCTGGATTAAAATGGTTTGATATTGTGTATGGGCATGGTATTAAGTCATTGAATACTGGTAGGTGAGTGAAGCCACCAAAAGGGAAAGGGCTACCATTAACCCTTGGGTAGAACCCACCCTTGAAAACTGGCTTGCAAGGGGAAGGTGCCCAAGGGCTAATATACACATGGTTAAGCCCATACTTAACTGATGTGGGATATTAGGATCGTAACATACCATCACACTTCCGCAGCCGACGACTACGGCGGCCCACTCTATCGACACTGACACAATGGTAGCCCTTTCCTTTTTGGCAACTTCACTCACGTAGCAGTATTCAATGACTTAATACCATGCCCATACACAATATCAAACCATTTAAATCCAGCCTAAGGTCACCCCTTTCACAGCAATCGACTGCAGAAAGCCGCAGCCCATATTGCGTCCGATCCCATACTCGACATGGTGGCTAGCTCTGATACCAAATGATACGAACCCTTGGGTAGAACTTACTCTTGAAAACCGGCTTGCAAGGGGAGGGTGCCTAAGAACTAATATACACATGGTTAAGCCCATGCCTAACCGATGTAGGACATTAGGATCATAACAGGTGACAACAGAGCACGACAACGAAGGTGGGTGGAGACTGGTGAATCGATGAGTGTGGAGGATGGAATGCGAGAAGTCGAGAACCCTAATCGCGAGAGATAAGGGCTGAAGATGTGAATCAAGGCTTACGATCTTTCCTTTTGTGTTTTTTATATTGAAAGCATTAGTAGCAACGCCACTTTTGAAAAACGGTGTTGATAATAACGCTTTTAAAAAGCGGCGTTGCTAATGACGCTTTTAGATTTTTTTTTTCATTTTTTGGTTTGTAAAAACTGTTTCTTATAAATAGGAACAGATGCACATAGATGCAAGTAGATGCAAGTAGGGCTGCAAATGAACCAACCCGTTCGTGAACAAACTCGATAAAAACTTGTTCAATCTCATTTGATTAATAAATGAGCTAAGCCTAAGCTTGAATACTGGGCACGTTTAATAAACGACCCAAGCTTGAACATAGCATAGTTTGACTTGTTTAGATTCGTGAACAAGATTGTTAAGTGTTCATGAGTAGACTCACAAATAGGATCATTAAAAGACTAAAATTTAGTTTTTTGAAGTTTAATTTTAGATTGAATTCATTTTTTTAGCAGGTGCATTTGAAGACTTTTGTATTTTGTAATGAGATTTATATTACTATGAATGGGTGTCATACTAGGAACATAAAATTATGCTTCTGTTTTCTTATTAAGAAAAATGGTGAAAAGCATCTAATACCCAAAATGAACCAAGACTTTTTTTTTTGCCAAATGATAGGAGAACACACGCACCCACACAGAATCGAAATCAAGACCTCTACAAACCCCACACCCTTATTAGGATTGGACATACCACTAGCACCCACACAGAATCGAAATCAAGACCTCTACAAACCCCACACCCTTATTAGGATTGGACATACCACTAGACCCAGGGGTCATTGGCAAACCAAGACTTTAGGTGACCAAAAAATGACAACAAACAGTGGGTTTTACACCCTGTTTTTCATTTAAATTAACCGTGTCTAAACATACTTATGATTTGTAACATCATTGCATTAATGAGTGGAGGATCTCACACATTAGGTTGATTATGGACTTATGGGGTACCTGATGCTTAGAAAATGGAAACCAGAAACCTCAATATAATTCAACAGGGGGGTCTGCCTGTTGAGTCCCCCACTGACGATGCGAGCAGAAGCTACCACAAAATAGAAACACCGGGAGCATAGAGGTGCAATCCTAAGCTGATCAAATGATCACCAACTTCACCCATAGGATGCCCTTCGTTCCTGAGCCTAAGTCCTTAAAGCCAAATAGACAACAACTCCATTTCCAAACCTAAGCTGCCCTGATCCCACAGAACCAAACTCACTATTAAAACCCACATCACTTATTAATGCTGTTCATGTACTAAGACAATTCAATTTCACTCATTGCCCTTCCTACCAACATATGGAAGGCAATAACACAAAACACAGCCACTAAAGTGGTGCAGCACAGGGAAAAAAAGGTCGAATTTCGCTGCAGAAATGCTACAATGAAATCCAGACGTGACTATCCATCTCAGAAAATCTCTGTGACTCAGAAGAACAAGTCCCTACTATAAATGAAGGGAGAATCAACATGCCACCGATGTAGAAATAATAGATGCACAGCATATAAGTTTTCCCCTGCAGATGTCTAAAATTACCAACCCAATCATATTCAGTATACATATCACCACCACCACCATGTTTTCCAGCCAACACATATTAGATTAACAGTAAACATAGTGACAGAGGACGGTCATAGAAAGAAATGAACAAACCAAGAAGTGTGATTTCCTATTGTGTGCATCAGCTATAACAAGTTACCTACAGAAAACTTATAATTGCATAAAGAAAAAGTAAAAAAGAAGAGAAAAACACCAAAACTAGCCACATATGAAAGTTTATTTATTCAAGTTGTCATTATTAACTTGTCACGGATGAAGAAAAACCTCACCAGTCATTAGCTACCATAGACAACATCCTCTAGTAGATCTAAACCATTTATGAATTACGATCAATCCACTCTACACAAGATGGATATAGCTAATCTATCATATGGATCAACTCACATAGCCACAGCCATGTCCAGTCCTACAGCTTTGAAGCTGCATCCTTGTCCAAAAACCAAGTCAACTTTTCTTCAGGTGAAACCATTTGAACAGGCAGCAAATCAGAATTTTGAACAGCTCCCAGTGCTCTGTACACTGCATTGGCTTCACCAGCCCCGGCCACAACAAGTGCAATGTGTGTAGATGAGTTGATTACAGGAAAGGTAAACGTAATTCTCTGTGGAGGTGGCTTCGGTGAGTCCTTAATGAAGGTAACCCATCGCTTATCCTCATGGACAAGAGGATGTCCAGGGAATAGGGAAGCTACGTGCCCATCTGGGCCCATACCCAGTAGCATTAGATCAAATTTTGGAAACCCGGTTGCCGCTGATATATCTATAACCTTGTTCGTAACCAAATGTTTGAGACATGCCTCATAATCATCAGCTGCACCCTCAGCTGACAGTGCATCATTGATGGCATAAACATGATCAGGGAGAATACCTACCTGCAAAGTAAGGAAAAAGGAACTAAGTTTTGTATGGTGTGGAGTGGCATAAACTAGTATTACTAGTTTGAACACCATTCAAAAGCAAGTATAGCTGTATCTAAGTATGACTATATCACCACTCAGAAAATATTAATCTAAAAAAAAAACATGAGAGAGAGAGAGAGCTAATCTACCAAGTGGACATTTGGACCTCCTATGGAAATCAAACTTTTCTGTTGTGCTTTATATGCAATGATATGTACTCAATGAAACCACTAAAAAATGGCTGCCATCATCACTAATGATACTTGGCACTGAATATTCAAAATAACAATATTTAATGAAATCCTAAAATCGATCCTATCTTATTGGTTGTGGTTATGGCTCCCGTTTTCTGCAATAATTCCACGTGGGTGATGAATTTGTACCTTCAAATGCCATGTAAGACAATTGAGAGCCATTCAATTTCCATGAGATGTCTAAATGTATAGTAGATGATCTTAGTTTTATAATAACTGGCAAAATAGAGTTTTCTCTCATATCAACCGCAACAATATACAGAGTTTTTATTTGTGGAATTGGAAAGAATGAAATTCACAATGATGATCCAACAAGACTCAATTCCACTTGAAAATAATAAATTTATCTCCCATTAGAATGCAAAACAATCTAGAATTTTGAATTAAGAAAGAGCATCAAGTATGAAACCAACAATAATGATTTAACAGCACCCAATTTCAGAATTTGCTATTAAACCTAAGTTACACCCAATTTCAAAATTTGCTACTAAAGAAACAATGAGGCATTCATGATACAAATCAATAAATTTCAACTCCAATCGCATAGTTTGGATTTATATTTCTTAAAGTATTAATTAGGGTAGGAACCCAGATGTTCTACATACAGCTATTTTTAATCTCATTCCTTCATTTTTTTTATCTAATGACCAAAAAATTCTGGATAACTGGTGGGTGGTGACCCACATATTTAAGTCTCCCTACATTTTAACCATTAAATAAAAAATAAAGGGTGGGGATTAAAATTCTGCATGTATCTTGGATCCCTGGTAAGATGGGTATTGTACACACACACACATATATATATATACACACACACACGCACGCACGCACGCACACACATATATATACATTATGTAGATGTATTACCTTAGAGAGGAAACCATCATAAGCGAGCTTATAGTTACTGTCTGGATGATCCTTGGGAACAACTCTCTCATCGACCCAAAAAACATGCCATTTTGACCAATCCACAGAATCAATGTACGGTGATTCAAGTAATTTCCTGAATTTCCAAACATCAAAGCAATCACTAAAACTATTTCCAATAACATAATACAACAAAACCATATTAATTTAGGGTTCATTTGGTAGTCCAAATGGATATTAAAAAATTTATATGTAGTTTACATGGAATTGTAGACGCATCCATATACTTGATTGAGTTTATTTTAACAAGTTGGAGTCATCACTATAATAGATGTTATAGCCTGCATGGTCTTAAAAATCGATGATATCGCCGATGGCGAAATATTGTGATATTGTAAGGCATCGATACAATATTATGCTGCTATATCATTTTATCGTTGGATATATTGAGATATTGACGATATGTTGAGATTATAAAAAAAAATCGAGATATTATTTATTTTATCGTGACATTTTGGTCAAATATCATAGATATATCGTGGATATATCAGCGATATCTTCACGTATGAACGAGAAAAAAGACACAGCATTGTGTTATATTTTATCTTCCCTTCTGATAAAGCCTACAAGTTTGCTGCAATTATGACACTTTGACACTTTGTTAAAGCAAGTCTGCTGCCTGCATCAATACACTTTGTTAAAGTCTGCAAGGCTTCACATGGGTTTGTCCTTGCTGTTATGTATATAACATATATCATATGTCAAATTTCAAATATATAACAAAAGCTTCACTACATACTTGCTTTTTATACATTCAAATTACAATCTTTTGATTATAAACTGTGTATTAGAGTTTAAAACATTTTTTTTAGAGTTTCAATGAAAATTTTCATATTTAACTAATAATATCCGTCGTATCTCTAAATCAATATTGGTATTCCATGTTTTTTGACGATGGATATATCCCTCTAATACTACGTAAAAATTCACTACAATTGTTTAATTTCCATATTGTTTAATTTCCATTTAGACGACTAAACAAGCCTTTAAGCATTTACACTCAATTTGATCACTGAGAAAACTCCGGAAAATAAAAGATAACAACATTTGCAATCAGATGTTTTTATGTTGTTTTGGTTTTCAAGACATGAACAAATTCACCTCTTCCGAGCCAAATAGTCAGTGTCTCATAATTTTATTTTATTACCCTTTTCCCACATTTTCCCAGCAACCAAACAGACCATTAAAACAAAGAAAGTTTATAACTATATATATGAGTGTGTTCATGCATACATATATCTGAGAACATAAGCTGGTCACCTGAGTTGGCTGATCAGATCACCTCCAGACAGAACAACAGTAAAAGCACCTTTCTCTCTGACAAACTTTTCCGATAGCTCGGCGGTGTATTTCGCCAGAGACACCACCAGATCATCCTCCGAATCGAAAACCTCCACCGTCTTCTGGCCCTTTTCAGTTGCCGTATCAGCCATTGCTGAGTGCTGACTTCGTTCGATCGGAAGTTTGATTTCTTGAAATTCGTGCCGATCAGAGAAACCCCTTTTCCGATCTGAGAGATTATGTGAGGAGCTTACTAACAGATTATGGTTGCGGACGGCCTACCGGAACGACCAGTGATGGACGTCGAACGGAGGGGAGAAGGGGCTGCGTCGTGTGAATGTGCAGAAAGTGAGCTAGAAAATATTAAAATAAGAGGCGATGTGTACTATTTTTAAAGTTACTTTCTTAAAAGCCACACGGATAGAAGGTTTTTCTTTTCTTTTCTTTTTAATTTTATTTTATTTAAAGCCACGTGGTAGAAAGTTAGACAACTATGAAGTACTACATAAACCCGAGGGAACTCAGAACCGACACTTAATATCTTAACCCTCTGGACCTCATAACCAATACGTAATATCTTAACCCTCTAATCCTCTGAGTTGATATCTTAACCCTCTTAATCCTCTTAAATCTCGAAGGATTAGTGGGTTAGGATATTAAGTATCGATTCTGAGATTTCTATTCGAGTTTTTCATAGGACACGTACCCAAAGCGTAAGATGTGTACACATCATCTCTAAAATAAAATAAAATATTTAAATTTTTTTTGAAAAAAACTGCTCCATAATACTAAGTAATAACACTTTGTAATAGTTATGTGTGAGCACTAACAAATGCCAATCATCACAAATCACATTTGGTGTCGAATATGTACACTAACAAGTGTCTGAACATTATTCTTAATTTTTGTAACTATTGTAAATCTTAGTGGACGTCCCACCACTCCATAGTGGGAACACCAGAAATGTCACTTCTTCAAGCACTTCTTCAAGTGCAGCATTCCTTCACATGAATGACATTCGGGTTGAAGCCTTATTGTCCCACCACAAATGTCACTTCTTCAAGCACTTCTTCAAGTGTGGCATTCCTTCACATGAATGACATTCGGGCTGAAGCCTTATATGTCCCACCACTCCATAGTGGGAAGTGGGAACACCACAAATGTCCATAGTAGGTACACCACAAATGTCACTTCTTCAAGCAGTTCTTCAAGTGCAGCGTTCCTTCACATGAATGACATTCGGGCTAAAGCCTATATAAGACTTGTATTTACATGATATACTGATTCACTCTTAAGAAGAATAAGAAATTCATTCTCTCTATGCACTTGTTTTAAGTTCTTGATTTCACAACAGTTACTTTACATTTGAGAATAGAATCTTACTCGGTTCGATTCCAATGTTTGGAATGAGTTATCAACAAAGCTTGAATGAGATTCCACACGTTGTGGGAATTTGATTCCCTCCTTAGAAAGCATTTGGTATGCAAGGATAAGACATGGGACCCAAACCGGAATGGGTCCCAAGTCTTATATGGAATTGCTAAAATCAATGACGTTGAGGTCGAAATTGCACATAAAAATTTGGTTAAATTGCAGAAAACTACCCTAAGTTTAGGGTGTAATTCAGTTTGGTACTCTCAAGTTTAAAGAGCGTCAATTCGATACCCATATTTTTAAATGTGTTTCAATTAGGAGCCTACTGTTACCAACCGTTTGTTGACCAAATGGTAAATAAGCATGTGAGATGCATGTGACCTTATCTATCTATAATATACCTATTTTACCCCTCTACATAATTTTCAACACTCAAAACGGTGTTGTTTTGACCCATTCTAAATATTAAATAAAAACAAAAAAATCAACAGCAAAATGCTGCTTCATCTTCTCCGGCGAGGCTCGTTGATGCACAACACATATCTATATATATATATATATTCAAACCCACCTTTAACTCAACAACCATTTCCACCCCCGTCCCCCTCTCAATCCCTGCAAACAGCAAGCGATACCCATCGGCCATTTCTCTCTTCAGACCCTTGAACATCAACCCTTGTCGCCGGCGACAGATACCTTCACCCATCAACTCAAAACCTAACCAACACCCATCACTATCAAATCGTAACCCTCAACCATGAATCCAATCCCGCCCCACAACCAACTCCCAGATCCTACTCCACCTCCTTCTCATGCAACCAAACCCCTCCTCTCAGCGACGACGTCTCACACGACACCATCTCAGGTGACGCTGCCTTCGCTTCCAATGCCGATGAGATCAAGGCCTCGCCTCCAACGTCGATGAGATCAAGGCCTTCGATGCCAATCAACCCTCCTCTGGATTTTAGGCATTTTTTGAAACTATGATAAAAGAGGGTTTTCCAATATGAATTTTCAATTTAAAAAACGAAAAAGAAGTTGAGGACAATGGCCGGAGATGATGAGATCGAGTCCTACCAATGTTGAAGGTAGTTGAGGACAATGGCCGGAGATGATGATTGAGCAATTCCATCGATGATGTTGGCGGGTCTGCTCTCGAGCCTAGCTGCTCTTTTTGGGTCGTGATATCACCCACACCCATTTATCTCACCCACGCCTACTTGTGACCCATGGCGAAAGAAGTAGGACCGTTGGACGATTTTAAATGGCTAGGATGAAGTGGAGTGATAAGGGCAAAAGAGACTTTTGGTATTTACCGTTAACAGAGTTATGGATTTAGAGTCAATTGATGAATTGGGTACCAAATTAACGCTATTTAAACTTGAGGGTAATTGAATTGCACCCCAAACTTGGGGGTAGTTTTATACAATTTACCCTAAAAATTTTACAGGCTAAGGCTGCCTGGAGGTAAAAATGTGCTATTTTTGGCCTCCCCAGGCTCTAAAAATATATCTATGGAAGAAAAGTTGGAAGCAAAAGGAAGTATATGAGCATGTTAGTATATCAACCGCAAAGTATGAGGATCAAGTTAGCCTGCTTGGGATATCAACAATAAAGTAAGAATTGCACACTAGAACATGTAATCCAACTACAGAGAGATATATCATTTATCCATACAAATGAAATAAAGACCAATTTTATTGGGTTTTTTCACATAAGGTTTCATTGGGCTTTTCATCAAACAGTTGTATGCAATATCAATGTAATCGCACCTTGCATTCGACAAAGGCCAAACTATCAAAAAGCTCAACATCAGAAAATTTACAAAATAAAGCTCTGATTCAATCTTAAACAGTGAAAAGAAAACGAAAACTAAAAAATATAACGACTTTTGGCTTGGGGTTTTGAGAGCAAAATCATGAGGAAAATGCACCCAAAGAAGGTATTTTAAATTTAGGATTTCAAATCCAAATCCACACTTCCCAAATCTGCAAATCCAAATGCAACCTAAATGAATTCCATTCCTCCTTGGAGGTGAGGGTATTCTGATTCCCATATCTTTGGAATCAAAGTATAAATAAGATATTTGTTCTGCTTCTTTAGCGTTGTTGCCGAACACGTATTCTAGCAATGGTGCCCTCAAGAATGAAGCTTTTTTGTGCCTTTTTGATGGAGCTTGGAAAAGGGACCATCCTAAGGCAGGAGATGTGGTTTTGTGATTCCATGTACAAGGAGCAAAGGTAGTGCAGCCTAGCCCTTCAAAAGGAAAAGAATTCCTGTTTGGATGGTAGCCACAAATTTGTTACTTGTATATGGGTTAAACAAAAGTGCTCTGAGGAGCTAATCTATCAAGGAATATTTTAAGAAAAGATCTGGTGCCAAGCTATGTACAAGGCTATAACACAAAACACGGTCATTGAAGTGGTGTAGTGAAGGGGAAAAAAGGGAAAAGAAAAGGGAAGTTGAATTTCAGTCTATTGCCCTATTCCTGCGTCAGGAATGCTACAATGGAAATCAGATGACTACCCAGGTCTAAAAATTTCTGTGCCTTCAAGAAGTAAAAGTCCCTACCAACAATGAAGGAAAAATTTCTGTGCCTTGCAATGGAAATCAGATATGACTATCCACATTTAATAATTAACACACTACCAGTGTAGAAACAAGCAGAATGTATAAGTTTGCCCCTGTAGAGTTCTAATGTTACCCATCCAATCATCCCTAGACATAAAACCAACATAAAGTATACACACCAGGATACCATCCCCACAACCATGTATTCCAACCAAAACATCTCAGATAAAGAGTAAACATAGTGACAAAGGATATTCAAAAAAGGAAATGAACAACCAAGTGTGATAACCTATTATGTGCATCAGTTGTAACATGTTATAGCCTATGGAAAACTTCAAATCAGGAAAAAAAAAAAAAAAAAAAAAAAACAACACCAAGAAGAAGAACAACACTTGACACATATAAAAGTTTTACTTATTCAAATTGTCATCATGGACAAAGGAAAACCCCACCATTCATTCATTAGCTACCATGGAGATTACAACATCCTCTAGTACATCAAATTGATTTAAGATCAAGCCACGCAACAAAAGATAGATATAGCTCATTTATTATACGGATAAACTCACATAGGTATAGACTGATAGACATGCCAACTCCTAAAGCTTTGAAGATGCATCCTTGTCCAAAAACCAAGTCAATTCCCCTTCAGGTGAAACCATTTGAACAGGTAGCAAATCAGTATTTTGACCATTTCCCAGCGCTATGTGCACCACATTGGCCTTACCAGCCCCAGCGACAACAAGTGCAATATATGCAGATGAGTTGATTACAGGAAAGGTAAAGGTAATTCTCTCTGGAGGTGGTTTTGGTGAGTCCTTAATGAAGGTAACCCATTTCTTATTCTCGTGGACAAGAGGATGTCCTGGGAATAGGGAAGCTACGTGTCCATCTGGGCCCATACCCAGTAGCATTAGATCAAATTTTGGAAACCCAGTAACTGCCGACAAATCTACCACCTTGCTCTTAACCAAATGTTTGAGACAGTTCTCGTAATCATCAGCTGCGGCCTCAGCTGACAGGGCATCATTTATGGCATAGACATGACCAGGGAGAATTGGTACCTGCCCGAACAAAGAGAAAGCTAATGACTTCTGTATGGTGAAGTGGCATAAACAAGTATTACAAGTTTGAACCATATGGCAATATCACCAGTATCTCTACAGAAGTATGATTGAAATGACACTCACCAAATAATAATTCCACAAAGAGCATGAGAGAGAGAGATGGTACAAGATTACTAAGTGCACGTTTGGATCTCCCATGGAATCCTATTGTTCCATTTGAATGGGCTACCCACCCACAGTGGGTGGGGAATCCCTCTAACCTGAGGGCAAGGGGCACGCAATTTCTATTGTTCCATTGTGTGTATGTAACGTTATGTTCTAATGGGGCCACTTAAAAAATAGCAGCCATCATTACCATTTACTAGTGATATCAACCCATGCAGACTATACAGAAATTTAAATTAAGGAACTGCATCAAATAAGCACAAAACTAAAAATGATGATTCAACAAGATCCAATTCCAAAATTTACTCCTAAACCTACGTAACCACATTACACCTAACAAAATGGAGGCATTTATAATTTGACAAAAACTAACTGAACTAAGTATACTCTTTTCAAAGACCCATTAAAATATTCAAAATGCAATGCAATAAATTTATAAAAACATTGCACAGTTTAAATTTGTGAGATCAAAATTGCATATATCTTATATCAGGGATTCTTGATAAAACCCCTACGGCATATATATATAATTATATATACACCCTATATTTACCTTAGAGAGGAAACTATCATAAGCAAGTTTATAGTTACTTTCTGGATGATCCTTTGGAACAACTCTCTCATCCACCCAAAAAACATGCCATTTCGACCATTCCACTGAATCAATGTAGGGTGGCTCGGTTAGTTTCCTGGAAGTCCAACATCAAACAATCACCAAGAACATTCCCCATATAATACAACAAAAAAACCATATCAAATTGAATCTTTATCCTTCATTTGGGCACTAAGAAAACTTTGGAAAAGCGGGATAAATAATATTAAAAAAAAAATATATATATATCCTAAGGGCCCCATTTGTCTCTAAAAGAAGTTTGAAGCCATCACTATGTTAAAAGATCAAGAAAGGACACTACTTTGAATTTCCACTCCCATCTGTGATGATGGTCATCATTCCCTTGAATCTTTTAATTCAAGGTGGTGGATTTGCGCCTTCAATTCCTTGTAAATTACACACTACAATTGTTTAATTTCCATTTGACGCCCAAATGGGCCCTAACATTTTTCACTCGATATATTCTACGGAGTATATTGTTCTGGTTTCCAAAACATGCCTCAACTAAGCCAAATAGTTGAATTATGCTCAATGGAGGAGTTTTGTTTTCCATTTATTGGGTAGCCCAATTGAAAATGTAAAAATGATTAAATCAAAGTTCTCAATTTCTGTTTTCTGTTTTCTAGTTAAGAAACATAAAACAACTGAATACAACATTTTCTCAAATTCTCTCATTATATTCAGAAAATGCGATTTTGGAACAGTTTTCGGAGTACAAGCCCAAGCAGGCCCTCAATGTTTCGTTTTTCCCCCCTTTGCAAACATTTTCTCGGCAACCAAACAGACCCACTTCCCAGAATAAAAGGAACAAAATTTATAAGCATGTGTGTGTGTGTGTGTATACATGTATTAGCTTGTCACCTGAGTGACTTGATCAGAGAACCTCCAGATACAACAACAGTGAAAGCACCTCTCTCCTTGGCAAACTTATCCGATAGATCGGCGGTGTATTTTGCTAGAGACACCGCCAGCTCTTCCTCCGAATTGAACACCTGTAATTTCCCTTTTCCCTTTTCAGTTGCCATCTCGGCCATTGATGACTTCGTTCTGAAGCTCAATTTCTTGGGATTCGTGCCGATCACAGTGACCCCTTTCGATCTGAGCGAGTGTCTGAGAAGCTTGTTTGCAGTAGATGATGGTTGAGGGAGCACCGGAACGGCCGGTGATGGTCGTCGGACGGAGGGGTGCGTAGTGTGGAACGTGCGCAGGGTAGCAGAGAGGGAGCGAGAAGAAGCGGCCATGTGCAGTGCGCACGGTTTGATTATTATAGGTGCTTGAAGCACCGACCGGTCGACGGGGTGAAGTTTTTTGATCGGTTTAGGTGTCGGAGTCTTTGATTTATGGTGACCTGGCGTGACAAACAATGAGGTTTGCTATTCTCTGACTGACACGTGGTGTTTATGTACAAAGATAGTGCACAGTGTTTGCCTGTTTGGTTAACTTCACCATCGGAGGCCCTTTTTTTTTTTTTTTTCTTTTTTTCTTTTTTCCTTGGTTTCGTTTTCTGCTTTGCAAAGTTTTTATTTTTTATTTTTTTATTAATATTTTATTTTTCCCCCCTCTGGTAGGAGACAAATAATTTATATTTAAGATAATATGAGATAGTTTTAATTATGTGCGGGATATTTTGAATATTTTGTATAATCATAATCGCTTATGGATATTCAAGATATCTTACATTTGAACAACCTTATAATATAGTACCAAGTTTTAAAACTTTCTAAATCTTAATAGTTTTATTATTATTTTTACCAAAATGACCTCTGTGATATTCTTTTGACCTAAAAAATAAAGATTTTGAACGTGACTTTGCCATTGGAGTGTTTTTCCTCCAAATATGACTATTTAATTTTTAACTAGACTTATATGATTATATCCAAGTTTGGGGAAATTTTGAGAATTGGTTGGAGATGGCATTATACTACCATTCTTGTTCCAATAATTTCATTATCGCTGACAGAATAATGGCCTTAATATGATCTATTTCATTGAATTCATAGCAAGCTAAAAGTATGCAGAGCATCTCTAGTTGTTACCTCATTTTTTTTTTTCCTTTTTTTTTTCTCTTTTAAACTTAGATTTGAGTAAAAACTGAAGCCAAAACCTTGATTTGATATGGAGATCTCTAATGTTTGACTCAAATTTGTACTCAAATCATTTTTTTAAATTCCCAACTTATCCCAAAAACCTATTATAATAATTTTTCCCCCATAAATATACAAGCCCTTTTCTCTAGCGACCTTCAAGCACCAAATTCCGACAACCTAATAGTGATGGCATTTCCTTCAACCGACACAACTGTATACAAGGATTTGTAACTACGCCAACAACTCCTTCTCCAAATCCGGTGACTTCTTTAGTTTTGGTGACTTCAAGAGTGACAACGAAGAAGTCGAGTATCTAAGAACAAAGAAAAAGATAGAGAAAATCACTTTCTAACGAGTCTTAGATCAAATATAGCTGTTGAATCTTATAACTTATGGATAACGTTTTTGGCCTTTTTTATTAAAATTTAAATTTAATATAGGTTTTGAGTAAAGGCCGAAGATGCTCCAAGATTCACTATAATGAATATGATACTTCATATTTGAAAGCCAAGGATAGTTCAGTTGATAAGAGATTATGCCTTAAGAAACGGAATTTATGGAGTTCGATTCTCTACTAAATTCCTTTGGGCTACTCACATAAGGTTTTATAATTCTCATAGGCTTTAAACGTACTTCGTCCGTATAAGTTGTGAGGTTTTATATGCATCTTGGGTTTGTTCGAAGGGTTTTCTCGTCATTAAAAAAAAAAGAAAAAAAAAAAAAGAAGAAGTATTTTGGAATCTCTTATACTAATAAAAGGTATCCCAGTCCGCGAGTAGAATATAACAATCCCAGTACCCAAACAGAACGAAGTCCACTAAACCCTAATCTCCAGCTCCCACATATAAATACACTCGCAACATCATGGTAGAGTACGAGAGACGCCGGCGAAAATGCAGATCTTCGTGAAAACCCTGACGGGGAAGACCATAACCCTAGAGGTCGAATCGAGCGACACCATCGACAACGTCAAGGCCAAGATCCAAGACAAAGAAGGTACTTTCTCTTCTCTAATTTCTTCATCATCATTTAATTTCTCACACTTTGGTAAGCCAAATCAAGTCTCACGAACAATACACGCTGGTGTAACTTTTTCAGGTATTCCGCCGGACCAGCAGCGTCTTATCTTCGCCGGAAAACAGCTCGAGGATGGCCGTACTCTCGCCGATTACAACATCCAGAAAGGTATATACCAGGCATGTTCAATTACGCGTCGTCGCGGAGGGATTTTCATCCAAGTCGTTTAGCTGTGATGTTGATCATGCTCATTTGATTGGGGTGTCTCTGCCCAGGCGCCTATGATCAAGTGATCAGCGGCGGCGATTAGCTGATGAAAATTCCTGTGTGACGATGCGCTGTTGGACATTCGTCTATATATATATATATATATATATATATACACGTGTGTGTAGTTTTGGAGTTTGTTGGTTGATTGATTTTGAATGAATGTATAAATATGCAGAATCGACGCTGCATCTTGTTTTGAGGCTTCGCGGTGGTATTATAGAGCCATCGCTAATGGCATTGGCCCGGAAATATAACCAGGACAAGATGATTTGCCGCAAGTAAGTTCGAAAAAATCCGATAGAGATTTCATGCTAACAACCGTAATTGTTTATTTCATTTGTCTTCATCTGCCTATACATGTCTATACCTGTGTGTCTATGTTTTTTTTTTTTTTGGCTTCTAACATCTGTTCTGACCTGCATTACTTTGTAAAATGGATCATGCTATTTTTTATTTATTTATTTATTTTTGGGGGGGGGGGGGGGGCTGGTGTAGATTCAATTTTAAATGTTGTAGTTGCTTGTGTCAATATAGTTCGTTTTCAAGTTGGATTGTTAAGAGGAGATTGTGATGAAGTGAAGTATGTATTGATGAACAAAAAGGGCTTAGCCCAAGTACATGAGACATTGTTAGGAGGAGAGTGAGTGTGTTAATCTGGTGTTTAGCAAAATTTTGGTAACTGTATGTTTTATTAGTCAGCTCCTAGGGAATCTTAGTGTGTTTGGATGATTATATAGATGAATTATTATTATGAGAACTGGAAGCAAAAAGAGGATGCTTTTTTTCTTGGGATGTTTAAATTGCTATTGAAATATTGGTTCTGCACTAACTAGAGAGAGGTGGGCTTTGGTGTTCCGGCATATTTTCTAGTTTCCAAGTTGCTTTTGATTTGATATTGCATAGAAGATGAGGATAGAGTGTTGGTTAAATTATAGCACTATGCCACTGGCACAGTGGCACTACCCAAGTTGCGACCTCAATTGGATGTGGGAATCCTGGAAAACCAATTTGGTAACATTTTGTCTTGCTACTTATCATGCTTAATTGCTCTAATCTATTTTCTGGCTATTTATGTCCTAAAAAATTATTTGGTTGTTTGCAATCTCTTGAACTTGATTACAAGTTGGTCACCCATATAGAGTTCCCCAGGGAACCGCTCTCATTTTTCTTATTGGAACGAACACAGTGGTTTGAAATTGACCTCTACCAGAATATTTAAAATCAAGACCCATATTTTTATTCAATTGGCTAATGAAATGATGGAATGTTCAATTGACCTAATTAAAAATCATAAATTTAACTGTTTTGGCCTTAGTGTGTTTGAGTTGGTTGGCCGGCACCATTTTTGACCAAGAAAAGGATATAAAAAAAAAGAGTCATACATGAAGAACAAGTTTGGATAACCCAATAGGGCTGAAGATTTGGCTAGAACTAAACTATAGGTAGGGGAACAGCTGTTGTTGGAGTACCCCCGTTTTGAATTGAGCTAAAATTTAGCTTTGGCTAGGGGAATGACTTATTGTTGGCCATGTTGTTAGGCATTCCCGTAGACAAAGTTAAATTTTGAACTCAATCTCACAAAAGGGGCTCTCCAACAGTCAACTATTTGCTATAATTTAGCTTTGGCCAAATATTCAACCATATTGTGCCTTATTCAATCCACTTCTACGACTCATTTTTATTTTTTCAATTCTTTTCTTGGTCAAAAAATGGTGGATGAGTCAAGAAAATAGATTTTGCACTATTGGAGCAGGGTTGCCAAAATAGCTTTTCCAATGGTGTAGAAGTTAACTTAACCCTTTTTTTTTTTTTTTTCCCTCAGCTACCATTTTTTGACCAAGAAAAGGACAAAATATAGGGAAGAGATTCTCTCCATTTAATAGATGGTCTGTTAAAATCTGGACCATTCAAAACATGTGGGACCCACCAAAACATGTGGGACCTATATGGTATGAATGGTCTAGATTTCAACGGATTGTCCATTGCAATGGAGAGAATCTTTGCTCCAAAATATGAGTTGTATAGATGGAAGCATCCGGATCACACAAGGGCTGAGGCGGAACATCTGCCCTTGGTGCATCCCCCTTTTTTTGGGATTGATGTGTAATTTAGATTTGTCTAGGAGAATGGCCAACTGTCTATGAAGCATGGATACGATGCGATACGGATACACCGATTCGGAAATTTTAAAAAATATAGGATACGATACAACGAGTATACGTTAATAAATGAATATATTAATAATAATATTTGGTCTAAAACATTAATAATAAGCATTAAAAAAGTTTGAACCATCTACAAAATCAATTAATATGCAAGAATATATGTACAAAGAATACATCCATAAACATCAAACATGTTCATTGTTTATAGAAAAAAACTAAAATAACATTAACATTACGATATAGCCGTTTAGCTCTATTGTTCTACAATGGTTGCCTTTAGAGAGAAAGATAGTGGAAAGAGAATTAAGATGAGAGAACTAAAATGGGTTTATTGTTCCAATCAAAATATGGGTGTTATGTATTTTTAAATTTACTTTTGTTTATTTAAAATATAAATAATAATTACAAACTAACCCTAAAGGAATCTCAAATGTATTTAAGGTGTATGTGATGACGTGGCAATGTGTTACTATTTTGATACGTACGGAGAGTATCAGATATGTATCGGAGAGTATTCTAGGCGTATCATATCTGATATGGATTTGTTGGAGGTTTTGAAGAATCCATGTTTCATAGTAACTGTTGTTGCTGCTCTTAAGCATTCTCTTTAGCCAAAGACAAATTTTAGCTCAAAGTAAAAAAGGGGACTGTCCAATGGCAGCCATCCCCCTTGCGATAATTTAGCTCCAGCATATCTTCAGCCATGTTGTGAGTGATTCAATCCATTTATACGACTCATTTTTTATTTTTCATTTCTTTTCCTGGTCAAAAAATGCTGGTTGAGCCAAGAAATTGCTTTTTCACTATTGGAACAATCTGGATCACACAGCAGGGCTGAAGATTTGGCTGTTTAGAGGTAGGCAAACATCTGCTGTTGGAGTACCCCTTTTTGAGATTGAACTAGAATTTAGTTCTGTCAATGGGAATGGCCCAAATAGCCCACATTTGCCAAATTTTAGCACTTTGGGACTGTATCAGGTTGCCAAATTTTAGCTTTTTGGGACTGTATCAGGTTATTTGGCTTTGGCAAAATGGCTAGAATTAATAGAGATTTTCTTAGATGTTACTGCTATATTGAACACAAGTGCATGACTATAGAATATGTATGTGTGCATGTGTGTGTTACTTTTAGAGTTTGTATTATTGGCTTTACTCTCTTTATTCTTGTTTGTACTGTTGTCAATCACCGAAGAGACATAATTTGTAATTTTTTTGGTGCAACACATAATTTGTAATCTGATCCTATCAATAATTGTTGAAATTTGGGTTTTAGGTGCTATGCACGCTTGCACCCTCGTGCCGTCAACTGCAGGAAAAAGAAGTGTGGGCACAGCAACCAGGTAGATATTTGGTGTATTGTTCTGAATTCTTGTTCAATGACCGTCTCTATTATTTAATTTTTGGTTGTTGGTGTTTATTTTTTTCAAGGGTGGTTTGTGTTGGTTGTGGATGTCTTGATTTGGCTTATCAATTGATTGATTATTTTGGTACTTGAATTGCAGTTGAGGGTAAAGAAGAAGATCAAGTAGACTGCTTATTGTGAGGAAGGCTTGCTGATTGTAAGGATGGTCCCTGGAAGCATTTCATGGATTGTGCCAACCTCAAGCAGCTCGCTAATAGACATTTTGGGATTAAGCTGTAGGATTTAGACCTTCAGACGTTTAGTGTTGATTTGCAAACTATGGAGACATTTTTATCTTATTTTATTTTAATGCATTGACATTGTGCTCTGTGTTTTAGACATCAAGTCTTTTAGTTTTGCCTTATTTGAAAGTCACTGGTAAACAAAGGTGTTTGATGCTTGCGGCTGTGTATGTCTCTTTTTAATTATACATTGTAGTCAGATGTGTAAAAGTTTGATGCTTTCGAGCACTGTGGTACTTGAATTTAAATTACCTATATATTCACCTTTTTGGGAGTACTTCCCGAGATCAACGAGTTTGATCCCGATCAGGTTTTGGGCTTGTTAAGGGTTTGTTTTTTTTCATACAACTCAGGGCGCCTCGAGGCGTTCGTAATAGAAAGAGTGGAGTGGAATTTGGAGGTTCCATTTTGGGCATGTAGTGCTTGTGCCCTCCACTTGCTTTTTGCCAACAGGCCACCAGGGTGTCGCGATAACATTGAGGCCATTCATACTTGTCGAGCGAAAATGTGTTCAAAGAACAGCATTATAGCTTAAGTGGCGGTTGGACAAAATGTGGCCTTTTTATCATTCCGGATTTTTATGACAAAATATATATATATATATATATATATATATATATATATAATATAATCTATATAAAATGGAGGAATGGAGTTGTAGGTGCCATGTGTTAGCATATGTACTTTTCATTTTTTTTTTCCCTAAAAGAATCACACGTTGAAAAACTTTTTTGGCAAAATTATTTTTTAATGACTATTTTTCAACTCAATACCAAACAAAGGATATTTTCTGTTAACTTGCTATAAATTAACTATATATGTACTTTAAAATGATTATTAATTTTTTTTTTTTGGGTATTAAGATGAGAAGTGATTAGCAAACAATAATTTTTCGGATATTGCAACCCGTTCAAGTGATCTCCTCACCTCACTAATTTTAATTTTTTAAAGTTTTAGAGATATATAAAAGTTATGAAAAGTGGCTTCATAGTTCATTAGAAAACATCATTTTGAATAATTTTGCAGAAAAAGTTTTTCCAAAATATATAGTTTAAGTTAACTTTTTGGCCAAAAATAGAATAGAGACTATAAATGACCTAAAAAAGTCTACTTTTAATGGCCGAAATGTCTACCCTTTGTTATTTCAATAATTATTTTCAACACAAAATCCAATACAAAAAAGGATAGGGTATTTTTGAAGAGTTGAACTTAATAAATGATAAATCAATGCAATGATAACATTTTCTCAAACTTCGTGTTTTCGTCTTGACCTATTTTTATGGGACAGAGGGAGTATAAAATACAATTGTTTTTTTTTTTCTATGTTGTATGTGTTATAAGAGTAGGGAAAAAAAAAAAAAAAAAAAGAGAGATAAAAGCGGTGTTAGTAACACCGCTTTTATTAGACAGAAAGCTACCACTTTTAATACACAGTGAGGGTACACTAAAAGCGGTTTTATTAACATTGCTTTCCATGTAATAAAAGCGGCGTTACTAACACTGCTTTTATTTTAAGGTTTTTTTTTTAAATAAAAAAATTATAACATTGCATCAATAATTATTTTTTATTTAATTATTTAATTTATTTTGTTTATATCTTTTAAATTTAATTGACATATTATATTAACAAAGAAATTTTACAATTTTAGAGAATAAGTGTTTTGTTAAAATTCAAATTAGTTAATGATCCTTCGGTCTAATGGTATGACCCATCTTAATAGGAGTATAGGATTTATAAAGGTGTTGATTTCGACTCCTGCGTGGGCATGTATTTTCTCTTATCATTTGGCAAAAATATATATATATATATCCGTGCATTGTACGGCTCTTGAAGCTACTAATTTTGTAAGGCACTAGACTGGCCGTGTACGGGGAAAATGGAATTTGTTTTACCTATAAAAATGTAAACAAAAGGGCCTAATAGTCTTTGCAGATGCTTATATTAGTGATTAACATGATGGGCTTCCTAGCACCAAATTCAAAAAAAAAAAAAAAAAAAAAATGATTAACATGATGGGCCTGGGGTTTTTGCGTGTGATTAACAAGCTGCATGAGAATTTGAATGAAAAGCCCGAATATCTGTATGTTGTTGTTGGGTCCACTGGCATTTAAACGACTTTAAGACAATGCTAACCTTCCCCACTAATCTATATGAAAATGGTTAAGGAAATTAATAGGGCAATAATTCGCAACATTTCTTCTCTCCAATGATTATGGATATTAATAGGTTTGAAATATGTTTTGGATCATCTTTCGGGGAGACACGCGCTGCATCTTTCTGGCTGAAGCAACTCGTCTGAAGTGAGGCGCCAACCAAAAGCACCCAAATTTTCCTCCGCCTGCTTTACTCTCTCTCCCTGCTCTTTACTGGTATCAACTCGCGGTATAGGAATGGTACCCTTGCACATGCACCAGCTTATAGCAACCTGCCAAACAAAGCCTCTTAGAGCATTTCCAATGATGTGCTATTGACTAAGTGACTTCACATACTCGTCAAGATGCATATATTGTCCCTTAGCAACCCATAATTAATCTATAGGGAACCACACTGCACTAATGTCCGAGTTGAAGTTTGAGACCCACAATGAGCTCTAGGTATTAAAGAGTAGGTTTAACCCTATCAAATGATTGTAGGGACTTGAATCCAAGCATTTTGAGTGAAGAAATTTGAGTACTGACCACCTTAACCAACCGCAGTAAAACAAGTATTGTTGTCCAATGTATTGATATTTTGGAATCTCTTGTAGTAATACAAGGTATCCTAGTCCGCAACTTGAATATAATAATCCCAGTACCCAAACAGAACGAAATGACGAAATCCAAATCTCCAACCCTAGCTTTTTTCCTTTTGTTTTTTCTTGCGGACAACGTTTTGTTTTATTTTTTCTCCTTGCTCACCACGCATAACCACCTCCAACAGTCACTTATAAATTCACTCGTAACATGCACCGTAGAGCCAAAACGTTACTATCCAAAGAGAGAGAGAGAGTAGGCGAAAATGCAGATCTTCGTGAAAACCCTAACGGGGAAGACCATAACTCTAGAGGTCGAATCCAGCGACACCATCGACAACGTCAAGGCCAAGATCCAAGACAAAGAAGGTACTTCCTCTTCTTTATTTTTTTTCATCCATCACTTCGTTTCTCACATTTTTTTGTTGGTCATATCAAATCTGACGAACAATATACGCGGCTCGAACTTTTTCAGGTATTCCGGCGGACCAGCAGCGTCTTATCTTCGCCGGAAAACAGCTGGACGATGGCCGTACTCTCGCCGATTACAATATCCAGAAAGGTCATTACATGTGCTAGTTTCTTTGTGTATAGGCAGTTGTGGTACGTAGGTTATTGATTGTATGAGAGTGAGGGTATTTATTAGGGAGAGGTACGTGTGCTCGTTTGTAGGAAGGTGGGTTGAGTGGTGGTGTGCTTGTACATAAGCTCTCCTTTCTTATCTCCTCATTCTTCTTATTTTCTTTATTTTTCTCTTCGTTGGCACGAAAGCACGTAACAATATATATATATATATATATATCCTCGCTTGACTGTCGTGTCTGCTCAGACAGGCATAATCAACGGCTGTGATTTGCAGATGAAAATTCTTATGCGACTGTGGTGCACCAATATATATATATATATATATATATATAGATATAGATAGATAGATAAATGGTGTTTGTGTTTGTTGGTTGATTGATTTGAATGAATGTATAAATGTGCAGAATCGACTCTGCATCTTGTTCTGAGGCTCCGTGGTGGTGGTAGAGGCGGTCTTCCTCATGTAGAGCCATCGTTGTTGGTATTGGCTATGAAGCATAACGCGGTTAAGATGATTTGCCGCAAGTAAGTTTTGAACAAATCCCATATAGATTTCATGCCAACAACTGTAATTGAGTTTATTTTGTTCATCTTCAATTCATCTGCCTATATATAGCTATGCATGTGTATTTTTTTTTTTTTGGCGTCAGAGCATCTGCTATGAATTGGATCATGCTCTTCATTTTTTGCATTTTAGTTTATTTTATTTGGGTTGGGGGGGGGGGGGGTGTTCTGGTATAGAGTTGCTTCTGTCAATTTCTTATGTGTGAAGCAAAAACTGGACAGTGACGCGTGTAGGGGAGCAGGTCGCCGGGTTAACCATGGGTCAACTTGATACCGTCTAGAAGAAGAGGATACAGTGTTGGTTAAATTATAGCACTACTCAATTTGCAACCTACAAAAAAAAAAAAAAAAAAAAAAAAAAAAAAAAGAGGAACAAATTTGGTAACATTTTGTTTTGCTACTTACCATGCTGAATTGCTATATATTAATAAATTTTCCATGTATTTATGTCCAAACCATTTCATTTGGTTGTTTGCCATCTTTTGGTCTCCTTTCGTATAGAGGTCCCCAGGGATCCCTACTCATTTTTCTTATTGGAATATATGAACACACGGTTTGAAATTGACCTCTCGTAGAAATATATAAAATCAAGACCCATAAGATGATGAAACCTGTTCAATTCACCTAATTAGAAATCGTAAGGATAAAATATAACTTTGTTGGCCATAGTGTGCATGCTTGAGTAAAAAAAATAGTCCTTTGCACTATTGGAGTCGGATTGCCAAATTTTAGCTTTTTGGCATTGTATCAGGTTATTTGGCGTTGGAAAACATAGCTAGGGATGCATGACTATAGAGCATATGTGTGTGTGCCCTTTAGAATTTGTATTATTGGCTTCACTCTCTTGATTTTAGGTCAATACTGTCATTAATCACCGAACACATAATTTGCAATTTGATCTTATTACTAATTGTGGAAAAAAATTTGGGTTGTAGATGCTATGCGCGCTTGCACCCTCGTGCTGTTAACTGCAGGAAAAAGAAGTGTGGCCACAGCAACGAGGTAGATCATTTGGTGTATTGTTCTGATTTCTTGTTCTACACCCGTGTCTTCATACGGCATATCAATTGATGCATTTTATTTTGATACTTGAATCGCAGTTGAGGAAAAAGAAGCCTTTTCAGTGATTGTGAGGAAGGTCCCTGGAAGCATTTCATGGATCGTGCCGACCACAAGCAGTTTGATGATGAAAAATTTGGGAATAAGCTGTTGGTTTTAGATTTTCTTATGTTTTAGTGTTGATTTGCACACAATGGATCCACGGTTTTTTTTATATGCATTGACATTGAGCTCTCTGTTTTTGATGTGTGTTGACATCAAGTCTTCAGTTTGTGCCTTATTTGAAAGTCAAGTATATGGTAAAACGAAGTTGATTGATTCCTCTGCCTGTGGATCTCTTTTTTCATTACACATTGTAGTCAGATGTCTTTTATTTATTTATTTTTTGGCTGGGTAGAAAACAGGGCTTGTTGGGTTAGTTATTGACGTAGCGGAAGACTTAATTAAGAAGAAAGGCATCGCTTGCTTCTTGGTAATTGTTCGAATCCACGAGTCAAAGAGTAGCCCGCAAATATCAGAAAAGAAATTCTTTATTATTCAAAAATTCAATTCCCTTGGCCAAAAGGTCTACAACCTAATTTATAAAAAACCTAGTTCTTGCAAAACAAGAAATAACATAATTAGGAATTACCAAAAATTACCAAAACTAACAAATCCCATTTTTTATTTTTACTTTGTAGCCTTTTTAAAGGCTTCATAAAACCCCCCAAAACACTCTGAAAACTTTCTAAAATTAACCCCAACTCATATAGTAACCTATAAGGACTTAATTTTGCTTAATTAAACCTTAAAAACTATAAAAAAAGACAAGTAAATAAAACCCTAAACTAAATAAAAACGAAAATTACAAAATTAATAACAAAAAATAATTTTGCTCGAATTCTTTGTCCTACATTAGTTATGGAAAGCAAGACCCTCTCAAAAAAAGGAGTTAGTAATAGAAAAGAGATGTGGAATTTGGTAGTTCCATTTAGGGCATGCATGTATATATAGAAAGTGTAGTGACTTGTACGTTCTGCGGTCCATCTTGCTTTTTGGTAACAGCTGGCCACTGAAAACGTGCTCCAAGAGGGCAAGAACAACGTACATTATATCTTGAGTGTCTGTATGATAAATTAACTTTGCATATTTATCCGATAATTTTTTAAGACACTGAATCGCCCCTGTTAGCTAGGGGACATTGGAATTGTGTTTTACCTATTAAAATGTAAAGAAAGGCTCTCCATTCTAATAAATCCTCTCTTGGCGTCTTAGCCTAGGTTTAAGTCACTTAATCTCTTAGTCTAGGTCCAAGTGATTTAACCTCTAAGCCTTTTAAACCAAACCCAATCACTCTTTATCAAATACCCAAAAAGCCAAAAACCTAACTGAGTCTTGACCCTTTCTGGATCTCCTCTCCTCGCCTTCTGCCTTCTTCACTTGTTGAACGACTTAATCAAACAATCGAACCTTCCACCCATCACCGACGGACTGTAGTAGCCCACAACCTAGGGTAATTTCAAATCCAGCACTATTGTCCAATGTCTTGGTATTTTGGAATCTCTTGTACTAATACAAGGTATCCTCGTCCACGGCTAGAATATAACAATCCCTACACCCAAACAGACTGAAATCCACAAAACCCTAATCTCTAGCCGTTCCATATTTTCTAGGTTTTTTGCTTGCCTATCACGGTTTTTGTCTTGCCCATCACGCATTAGACCGGAAAACACGTACCACCTCCAACCTTCTCTTATAAATTCACTCACAACTCTACATCCTAGAGCCAAAAATATTACTATTCAGACAGAGAGAGAGAGAGAGAGAGAGAGAGAGAGAGTGAGTCGGCGAACATGCAGATCTTCGTGAAAACACTAACGGGGAAGACCATAACCCTAGAGGTCGAGTCGAGCGACACCATCGACAACATCAAGACCAAGATCCAAGACAAAGAAGGTACTTCCTCTTCTTTACTGTATTTTTTTCATCATCATTTCGTTTCTCACTTTATCGCGTGTAGATCATATCAAACCCGATGAACAACATAAACCGGTGTAACATTGTCAGGTATTCCGCCGGACCAGCAGCGCCTTATCTTTGCTGGAAAACAGCTTGAGGATGGCCGTACTCTCGCCGATTACAATATCCAGAAAGGTCAGTAATGTTTTGTATTACATTTGTTGGTTTCTTGGTGTATCGGCAGTACGTTGTGGTGGGTTATTGATTGTATGAGAGTGAGGGTAGTTATTAGGGAGGTGTGCTTGTTTGAAGAAAGGTAGGTCTAGTGGTGGTGTGCTAGCTTGCACATAAACTCTCCTCTCTTATCTCCATCACTCTTCTTATTTTCTTTATTTTTCTCTACCTTGGCAAGAAAGCACGTAACATTATATATATATATATATATATCGATCAGCCTTGTTCATCTGCAATGTTGATCATGCTCGCTTCACTGTTATGTCTGCTCAGGCGCGCGTGATCAACAGTTGTGTGACAGTCCGCCAATTTATATAAAGTTTTGTTGTTTGTTGGTTTGTTGATTGATTTGAATGAATGTATAAATGTGCAGAATCGACGCTGCATCTTGTTCTGAGGCTCCGTGGTGGTGGTAATGGTGGTCCTCCTAAAATAGAGCCGTCGTTGTTGGTGTTGGCTAGGAAATATAACCAGGATAAGAAGATTTGCCGCAAGTGAGTTGTGAACAAATCCCATATAGATGCCGTGCTAACGACTGTAATTGTGTTTATTTCGTCCATCTTCATCTGCCTATATGTCTATACATGTGTGTGTGTGTGTATATATATATATATTTTGGCTTCTAACATCTGCTATGATGTTTTTAATGGTAATCTGTATTACTTTATAAATGGGATCATGGTCTTCAATTTTTGGATTTTAGCTTCTTCATTTTTTTTTTTTTGGGGGTGTGGGGGGGGGGGGGGGGGGGGGGGGGGGGGTGGGGTTGGGTGTTTTCTGGTATAGGATTCAATGTTAAAGATAAGACATGACTTTTCTGGCCATAGTGTGCTTGAGTAAAAAAAATAGCCTTTACACTTTGGATTGCCAAATCTTAGCTTTTAAAATGGCTAGAATCACTAGGGATTCTCTTAAATGTTCATGCTATTTTGAGCATGAGTGCATGACTACAGAATATATATATATGTGTGTGTGTCCTTTAAAATTTGTATTATTGGCTTCACTCTCTTGATTCTTGTTAATACTGTCATTACTCACCGTACATGCAATTTGTAATTTGATCTTATCACTAATTGTTGAAATCTGGGTTTTAGATGCTATGCACGCCTTCATCCTCGTGCCATCAACTGCAGGAAAAAGAAGTGTGGCCACAGCAACCAGGTAGATCTTTTGGATGCACATTTTTGTTTTGTGTGTTAAGGTCTTCATATATATGACATATCAATTGATGCATTTTGATTTTGGTACTTGATTTGCAGTTGAGGAAAAAGAAGATGCCGCAGTGAGGAAGGCTTGCTGATTGTGAGGAAGGTCCTTGGAAGCATTTCATGGATCGTGCCAACCACAAGCAGTTTGATAATAAAACTTATGGGCATAAGCTGTTGGTTTTAGACTTAAATTTTTTATGTTTTAGTGTTGATTTGTAAAACACTATGGATCCACGTTTTTTCAAATTTATTATTTTTATATGCATTGAGATTGAGCTCTCTGTTTTTGATGTGTGTTGACATCAATAAAGTCCTTAGTTTTTGCCTTATTTGAAAGTCAACCTTAATTAGAATTAAGACCCAGTCGAAATAATTTAGTTTTTCTGCTCGTCCTGATTTCAGTGGCAGCACTGCAGTGCCTCCAGGACACTGAACTGAGTCCCGATGCAATCGGGCTGGTTGAGAGTTTTTTCTTTTGAGTGGAATTTGGTATTTGCTGATCATTCGATTTTGGGCTCGTGTAGCCATCGTAGTAAGTTGTTCTGTGGTCCCATCTTGCTTTTTGCCAACAAGCCACTGAAAACGTGCTCCAAGAACGACTCTATATCTTAAGTGGATATGCGGCCTGATCGCCGAGTCCTTTTGGGGCCTGGTCGAGGCCAGGGGTCAAGTCATTAATTGGTGTACTGCCCTTCTCATAATAAAAGATTGTTACGTGCATGAATATGAGTCTTCTCACGCCTCGACAAGACTAAAACATGAGATATCTTTGGCTTTAATCACTAAATAAAAAATAAAAAAAGAAAAAGAAATAGTTCTCTTTCCCAAATATGATTTTTGAAGTTTGTAACGAAATTTATCCCAAATTTGAGAAAATTTTGAGAATTGGTTGGAGATGGCCTGACTACCTATTCCAAATTTTAGTGTGCATTTGTTGTACCATTTCAAAATAAAATTTTTTTTTAAAGAAAGGCTAAATAAAAAGGGCCTTTAAAGAAAGGTTTTTTTAAAATATCATTTTAAAAAAAACATTTGGAAGATTATGGATGTTTGATGAATATATATTTTAAAAATCCATTTTTTTTTGGTAAAAGATGAATAAACATAAATGTTTTTTAGTTTTATTCCTTACACGCTTTTGCCTTTTTACAAACATCTTTTTGAAAAGCTACTTAAATGACTTTTTTTTTTTTTTAAAAGACAATTTGAGTAACTCATCAAACACTTATAAAATAATGAAAATGACTTTTAATTTACCTTTTAAAAACCCTTTTAAGGCATTCTAAACAATGCGCCAAATGGCGGCCACCTAATTTTCTTGGACAAAGGAATTGCCTTAATGTGATCTATCATGAATTCATAGCAAACTATTGAGATTCACACAAGGGTGGAGCCACACAGGCGTTACCGCGGGCTATAGCCCATCTTTTTATATATAATGAGATATGGGTTTTAGTCTCTTAGTGCTTGTTTGGGAACGCTTTTCGGCAGACCTAAAGTGCTTCTGGGCTCCCAGAAGTGCTTGTGAACGTGTTTGGGTAAAATAAGAAAAAGCACTTTGGAACCTCAACGCGCGTTTGAGCCGAAGCAGGGTCGGGGTTGCTTCTCCGCTAACGTGATGCGGGAAGCTATTCTTGACTTTAATGATATTTTTCAAATACTAGAAATACCCTCACAGTTTCAACCAATGGAATCAAAATACCTTTTGTATCCCATTAAACACGATCCAAATCCCTAGCCCTTGCTGTTGCTCCCATCGCCACTCCTTCAACGTTCAAAGCTCCTCTTTTGGTCTCTTGGAAGTTGTCCGTCAGCGACATTTGCGCCGGCAAATTTCCTCTCCTCTCCGGTGATCTTCATGACCGTAGGTTGAAGTTTTAGAAATTTCAGAATTTTGGATCATGAAAATCCGAAACTTTAGGCTTAACAACGAATATGATTTTATAGGATTTTAAATGAAAAATTTATATACGCACGTAGTACTCTGCATGAGCTTCGATTTAACACTTGAATCACTGAAAACGGTTAAGAAATAAGGGAGATATTAATCATCGAAATTGGCCCGTTGAATACCCGATGTAACCGGGTTACGCAATACAACCCGCGGGAGGTTGAAGAAGACCCCATAGGACTATGATCCTGTGTGGGTGCATCCATATATCTTACCGTGTTATCATGCAATTAAAAGCCATACGATAATCATATGAACCCCAAATTTGACCGTTGGACTCGTCTTGGCGGACCCTACAATGTGGGACTCTTGGTTGACCATTTTGACCAAATTTGACTATAGTTTGACTTTTTGGCTAAATTAATATTTGTTAAAAATTTCGGAAAATACCAAAAAATTCCAAAAATTACATAAAATTCCCAAAATTTATAAAGAGTGTTTTAAAAATTATTTTGATCATTTTGGGACCGTAGTTCACTGTCAGAAGGCCAATAATAATTATCGAGTATGTTATATTTATTTTGAAATTTACCTAAATATTACGTATGCATAATTATTAGATTTTATCAATCCTCGGGAGGACCTTAGGGAGCATTAATGCTACATTTGCATTATCAGTATCTATCACGTGGTTTTGGATTGGTATTGCTCGCGATTGAGGTAGGAAATGTGGCTTCTTTGCATTTAATATGGTGTTATTTTAATATGGCGGATGCCTAGTTGCATGAACTGAGGAATTTGAACTTTGAATAGTTTGATCCTAACCTATATGTGCCAGGGATATTGGCATTAATTTGGGAACATATATTATTATGAGCATGATGTGTGAGCATAACATTTTATGTTAATTATTTAAGTGTTATTGATGAGCTAGTACAATTATTATTTCAATTAAGTTATAGAGAAATGTCATATTATTGTATTAGCATTTTATTATTAGTATTATTATTTTAATTATTTTATATATTTATTTATTTATTTATTGTGAAAAGATAACTCCAAATTATGGTAATTTTCAACAAAATATTTGACTTGTAGTTTTGGCGTGATCCTCTTTTAAAGTTATGTACTTTAATAAAATTAGAGTAAAAGCACTTTTATTGCCAAACAGGTTAAATAAGCACTTAAGGTAAGGGTAATAGTGTCATTTCAGGATTATAAGTCACTTCAGGACTTTATTTGCCAAACAGGTAGAAAAGCACTTTTAACATCCAACAGCACTTTTGAAATACAATTCCCAAACACAATATAGTAGTCAATTAGAAGCACTAGCTTCCACTTCTCTTTTTCTACAGCAAAAGCTCTAAAAGCCACAGTGTTCCCAAACGGGCCCTTAGTCTAGTTCTAAGTCACTTAAGTTTATGTTTTTTAAGAGGGAACGAGGGAGAGAATGAAATAGTGATTCTATTACCCAAAAAAAGAAAAAGAAAGTGAGTATTTGATAATCTAAAAAAATGGAATGGTTATTCCTTTGTATAGGCGTCTATTCTCTCAAAAGAGAGAATAGCCAATCCCTTCCAAATAAAGATGAATGATCATTCTTAACTTATTTGAAATGAAAGTCATTGAAAGTGGATTCCACTTATTCTTTTTCATCTCATTCCTATCCTTACCAAATATTTGAATAGAATGGCCATTCTCATTCTCATTCCATTCACATTCCCATTCCCATTCTCTCAAACCAAACATAGCCTTAGTGTTTTAACCCCGGTTCAAGTCACTTAACCTCTTAATCCAGGTCCAAGTCATTTAACATGTAAGCTTCATAAGCCAAGCCCAATCACTCTTTATTTACCAAATACCCGAAAAGCCAAAAACCTACCTGAGTCTTGACCTTTTTGTGGGTCTCCTCTCTTCTCCTTCTCTTCTTTCTAACTCGTTGAATGATTAAATCAAACAATCAAATCCTCCACCTATCATCGAATTGAAGGACTGTGGCAACTTATAACCTAGGGTAATTTCAAATCCCAGTTCTGCCATTGGATTCACAGCAATGAAAACAAGTATATATTGTTGTCGAATGTCCTGGTATATTGGAATCTCTTATACTAATACAAGGTATCCTAGTCGACGAGGAATATAACAATCCCCACACGCAAACAGACTGAAATCCACAAAATCCTAATCTCTAACCGTTGCTCATTTTTATTTTTATTTTTAAATTTTTTCTTGCCCATCACGATTTTTTTCTTTCACAACACGCATAAGGCCGGAACATACGCACCACCTGCAACCGTCACTTATAAATTCACTCGCAACTCTACAACGTAGAGCCAAAATATTACTATTCACAGAGAGAGAGAGAGAGAGAGAGAGAGAGAGAGAGAGTCGGGGAAAATGCAGATCTTCGTGAAAACCCTAACGGGGAAGACCATAACCCTAGAGGTCGAATCCAGCGACACCGTGGACAACGTCAAGGCCAAGATCCAGGACAAAGAAGGTACTTCTCTTCTTTATTTTTTTTTCGTCATCCTTTGATTTCTTCACATTATCGACGAAGATAATGTCAAATTTGACGTACAACATACTCCTGTGTAACTTCTTCAGGTATTCCGGCGGACCAGCAGCGGCTCATCTTCGCCGGAAAACAGCTTGAGGACGGTCGTGCTCTCTCCGATTACAACATCCAAAAAGGTATATATACTAGGCATGTTCGTCTGCAAGGCGTTGCGGGGGCATTTTCATCCAAGTCATTCGCCTGCGATGTTGTTCATGCTCGCTTGACTGCCGCCTCTGACTCTCTGCTCAGGCGCGCTCCATCAAGGGCCATGGTTTTCGGATGAAAATTCCTCTGCGACGTTGCACCAGTATACATATATGTGTGTGTGTGTGTGTGTGTGTGTGTGTGTGAAGTTCAACAAATTTGTAGTTTTGGTGTTTGTTGGTTGATTGATTTGAAATTTTGAATGAATGAATAAATGTGCAGAGTCGACTCTGCATCTTGTTCTGAGGCTCCGTGGTGGTGGTAGAGGTGGTCTTCCTAAGGTAGAGCCGTCGTTGCTGGTATTGGCTATGAAGTATAACACGGTTAAGATGATTTGCCGCAAGTAAGTTTTGAACAAATCTCATAGATTTCATGCTAACGACTGTAATCGAGTTTATTTCATTCATCTTCATCTGCATCTATATGTCTATATATGTGTGAATTTGTTTTGTTTTTTTTTTTTTTTTTGGCTTCTAACATCTGCTATGATATTGTTAATGGTAGTCTGTGTTACTTTATAAATTGGATCATGCTCTTCATTTTTTTTATTTTGTATTTTAGTTTCATTTATTTTTTGGAGGGGGAGGTGTTAGTTGTCTCGGACCGGACAGTGACCCATGCAGGGGAGCAGGTCACTGCGTCAACCACGAGTAAACTAGTTCAACCGCCATTAGGAATTATCTATTAGTTTAATTATATTTGAGCATGATTTAGGGTGTAATGGCAATGCATTGCTTTAAAAGTTTTGAAGTTGGACCTCGCGCATGCCAAACTGATTGTAATTTTATTAAAAAAAGTCTGATTGCCTATACATAGAAATCAGTCCAACCCACTGGCTTAAGGTGGTTTAGATGCATATCCTTTTGTTGCATTTTTTGGTGTCCAAGTTGCTTCCGATTTTATGTTGTCTAGAAGAAGAGGATGTAGTGTTGCTTAAATTATTGCACTACTCAAGTTGCAACCTAAAAAAAAAGGGAAAACAAATTTGCTAACATTTTGTTTTGTTACTTACCATGCTGAATTGCTATTAATATATTTTCCATGTATTTGTGTCCAAACATCATTTGGTTGTTTGCCAGCTTTTGAGCCTGATTACAAGGCGGTTTCGCGTAGAGGTCCCCAGGGATCCCTACTCATTTTCTTATTGGATTGGACACACAGTGGTTTGAAATTGACCTCTCCTAGTCCTAGAAATATTCAAAATCAAGACCCGTAATTTTATTCAATTGGCTGATGAAACCTGTTCACTTCACCTAATTAGAAATTGTACGGATAAAATATAACTTTTCTGGCCACAGTGTGCTTGAGTAAAAAAAAAAAACAAAGCCTTTGCTAGCACCCAAAAAAAAAAAAAAAAAAAAAAAAAAAAAAAAAAACCTTTGCTCTATTAGAGTAGGGTTGCCAAATTTTAGCTTTTTGGCATTGTATCAGGTTATTTGATGTTGGAAAAAAGGGCCAGAATTACTAGAGATGCTCTTAGATGTTCATGCTATTTTGAACATGAATGCATTACTATAGAGTATGTGTGTGTCCTTTAGAATTTGTATTATTGGCTTCACTCTCTCTATCCTGGTCAATACTGCATGTGGTTAATCACCGATCGAACACACAATTTTCAGTTTGATCTTATTACTAATTGTTGAAATTTGGGTTTAGATGCTATGCAAGCTTGCCCCCTCGTGCTCTTAACTGCAGGAAAAAGAAGTGTGGCCATAGCAACCAGGTAGATCTTTTGGTGTATAGTTCTGATTTCTTGTTCTATACCCGTGTCGTCATATGGCTTATCAATTGATGCATTTTATTTTGATACTTGAATTGCAGTTGAGGAAGAAGAAGCCTTGGCAGTGATTGTGAGGAAGGCTTGCTGATTGTGAAGAAAGTCCCTGGAAGCATTTCATGGATTGTGCCAACCACAAGCAGTTTGATAATAAAACTTATGGGAATAAGCTGTTGGTTTTAGACTTAATTTTTTATGTTTTAGTGTTGATTTGTACAACACTATGGATTCACGTTTTTTGCAAATTTATTATTTTATATGCATTGACATTGAGATCTCTGTTTTTGATGTGTGTTGACATCAATCAAGTCCTTAGTTTTTGCCTTATTTGAAAGTCAACCTTAATTAGAATTAAGACCCCGACGAAAAAATTTGGTTTTTCTGCTCGTCTTGATTTCAGTGGCAGCACTGCAGTGCCTTCAGGACACAGAACTGAGTCCTGCTGCAATCGGGCTTGTTGAGAGTTTTTCTTTTGAGCGGAATTTGGTATTTGCTGCTTCGATTTTGGGCTCGTATGGCCATTGTAGTAAGTTGTTCTGCGGTCCCATCTTGCTTTTTTCCAACAAGCCACTGAAAACGTGCTCCAAGAACAGCTCTATATCTTGAGTGGATATGTGGCCTGATTGTCAAGTCCTTTGGGGGCTGGTCAAGGCCAGGGGTCAAGTCATTGGTGTACTATCTTTCCTGTAATTAAGGATTGTTACTTGTATGAATACGAGTGTTTCACGCCACAACAAAAGTAAAACGTGAGATATCTCCACCTTTAATCACCAATTAAAAAAATAGAAAAAGAAAAAGAAATAATACTAGTCGACAACGAATATAACAATTCCCACACCCAAACCGACCGAAATCCACAAAATCCTAATCTCTAACCATTCCTCATTTTTATTTTTATTTTAACATTTTTTTCTTGCCCCATCACGGTTGTTTTTTCTTCCCCAACACGCATAAGGCCGGAACATACGCACCACCTGCAACCGTCACTTATAAATTCACTCGCAACTCTACACCGTAGAAGCCAAAATATTACTATTCAGAGAGAGAGAGAGAGAGTCGGCGAAAATGCAGATCTTCGTGAAAACCCTAACGGGGAAGACCACAACCCTAGAGGTCGAATCCAGCGACACCGTCGACAACGTCAAGGCCAAGATCCAAGACAAAGAAGGTACCTCCTCTTCTTTAGTGTATTTTTTTTTTGTCATCTCACATTATCGGCGAAGATCATTTCAAATCCGACGAACATGCAACATACTCCGGTCTAACTTCTTCAGGTATTCCGCCGGACCAGCAGCACCTTATCTTCGCCGGGAAACAGCTCGAGGATGGCCGTACTCTCGCAGATTACAATATCCAGATAGGTCAGTAATGGTTTGTATTGCATGGGTCAGTTTCTTTGTGTATAAGCAGTTGTGGTGGTGGGTTATTAATTGTATGAGAGCGAGGCCGTGAGGGTAGTTATTAGGGAGAGGTGTGCTTGTTTGTAGGAAGGTGGGTTGGGTGGTGGTGTCTGCTCAGGTGAAGAGCTGTGATTTGCGGATGAAAATTCCCAATATGTAAAAAGTTTTTGCTGTTTGTTGGTTGGTTGATTGATTTAAATGAATGTATAAACGTGCAGAATCGACGCTGCATCTTGTTCTGAGGCTCCGTGGTGGTATAGAGCCGTCGTTGTTGGCGTTGGCGATGAAATCTAAACTGGATAAGATGATTTGGCGCAAGTAAGCCTGAACAAGCTAACCACCGTATTAGAGTGTATATCGTTCTTCTTCATCTGCCTATATATATATATGTCTATACATGTGTTTATTTGTTTTTCATCTGCTACGATGCTGTCAAATGGTAATCTGTATTACTTTATAAATTGGATCATGCTCTTCATTTTTTGTATTTTTGTTTTTTTTTTTTTTTTTTGGGGGGGGGGGGGGGGGGTGGGGTTTTGGGGGGTCTTCTGGTATATGATTCAATGTTAAATGTTGTAATCACCGAACAAGATGTTACTAATAATTGTGGAAATTTGGGTTTTAGATGCTATGCACGCTTGCACCCTCGTGCTGTCAACTGCAGGAAAAAGAAGTGTGGGCACAGCAACCAGGTAGATCTTGTTCTACAGCACTGTCTTTTATTTATTTTGTTTAAGGTCTTCATAGATATATGGCCTGTCAATTGATGCCGTTTTATTTTGCTACTTGAATTGCAGTTGAGGAAAAAGAAGTTCGCTTACTATCTCTATCGCGCGTTAGGGTGCTGATTGTGGGCACCTGGGGAAGGGTTTGGATTGTGTGCGTGCCAACCACGGTCCCAAGGCATTTAAAAAGACATTACACTTCCAGTTATGGAAAGTCAAATTTCGTAATATAGATAGATATAAGCATATGCTTGTGGATGAGGTATTGTAAGAGAAAGCATTAGTCAATTGAATGACAAGGCTCCAACTCCATTCTTGTATAAGATTTCACCCATATATGATTGCCTGATCTCAATAATATGGATGGGCATGGTGGTCTGTTGGTGCTTGCAAGGCGTTACTGACCCCCAATATTTGCTTCATTCATGGGGGCCGGAGTCCCAAGCCACCAGTTAGGAATTAAGGCCATGTTTGTTTGGTTGGAATGAAATGGAAGGATTGGAATCCCATTCCAATTCATTCCAAACAACATGTTTAGATGAGGTAATTAAATGGGAATGGAATCAAATAGTAGTAGTGAATTGTAACGATATTCATTCCTCAATATTTATTTCAATCTCATTCCTTTCTAGACTATATTAAGTATGGAATCATATTCCATTCCCACTCGTTCCATTCCAACAAAACAAACATGGCCTAAAGAAACAGAGTTTAAATCAAGTTCAAGGCTCTAGAAGAAAGACACATTGGAACGACATATCTCGAGATGGTAGCTAGGAAATGATTCAAATCACATGCTTCATTGATCTGGGACCCAGTTTTATGGGCTTGATTTCCACAAGATTGGAGCCTTGTTTGTTTGTTTTTTCCCTTCAAAGGAATATCAATAAAACACACTATTTCTTTTTTTGTTTGTTTTTCCCTTTCAAAGGAATATCAATAAAACACACTATTTTGCGAAAAAAGGTAAATCACATGCGACATACTAGCAATAGGTACGAGATCATCCTAATTAATTTGTTAAACTTCTAAGCAATACTTTGGTAACTCTGTCAATTTAGAGCGGTTGTTTAATTAAGAAAGTTAAATGGGACATATATACTTTTGGTTTAGTTTTGCACCTTCTTTGTCCAATTTCTCTTACATAATGTTTGTTTGGCCAGAATAGAGGGAATGTAGAGTATTTATTGTTGAAATCTAGCTCTTTTCATTCATTATGTTTCTCCCTAATTCTAGCCAAATAAACGTGTCTTAGAGGAAATAAGTCTTAGGACGCCCCTAAAAGCAATGACATAATGGCTTACACAACGATACAGGGACTAGATAATCTATTATTAGATGAAAAATTAATGATGCATTGCCATTACAAAACTTGGGTCTTTCTATCTTTTACTGTTCAATGAGACGAGTTAAACTAGTAAATCTATTCTATGTGGAAGTTTGGAAGGGGTAAGCATTCCCAGTCCTGGAGACCTAATCCCATCTAGTCGTATTGTACCAAGGGTTCACACAAAATCAATTCGAAAACATCAGGATGCCTTAGTTTACAAGCCCATTGGATACTTTTTTGCATGGTTTCATTGTTTTCATTTGTTAATTTTCTATTAGTGAATTGTTAAATATGTCGACAATTATTGATTCCTTGGTCGGGCATGGATTTTCCAATTATTCTTTAATTTTAATTTTTAAAAATTTTTTTTTTAAGACTTTGCATTGCAAGTTTGTTATTGCCATGTAAATGGGTGAAATTAACTGGTGAATTTAATCACTATTACAATTTTTTTTTTCTTTTTCAATGGTGTGACTTTTCTTTTCTTATTGACCCTATTTAAATTTTGAGGGTACCTCTGGGCTAATCAAGGAAAATGGACACACTTTCTCGTGTCACATTGGGCATGCTACAAAAATAGATGGATAATACTTGGCTTCTCACAATGGAGGAGCAACTGCTTCTCCCTCCCACTTATATTATGTTACGTGTACGTATAACAAATAAATGAGAATTGATTATGTACATGTGGATACTATGTTATGTTATTATAGACATGCATCTATGTGTTTATATATATATATATTTATATGTTAAAATGAATATGATTATATGTCTATATATATATGTATTCACGTGTCCATGTATTTGTATCAACATATCCATATTTTTTAAAATTAATTATTACATGTGGCATAATATGAATAGAAGGGAGAAGGAGTTGCTCCTTTACTGTGAGTAGCTAAGCATTGTCCAAAATAGATTGTTTGGACTTCTCCAAACCTTACTTGTATCTCTCATCAAATTCAAATATGAGGTGAAATGAGCAAAACAAGGGCCTCTCCAATCAGTCTTCATACTCTCTCCATATTTGACTTCTCCCCAAAGTCCCAAACTTTCCCCAAAATATATAAGAGAAAAGATGGGGAGACCCAAACCTCCTCTAAACTTTCAATGGTCGTATTAATGACCTGTATGTTATATTTTGTCCAAATATGTAAATATCCATTTTTTTTTTCCTTCCAAAATTTTGAAGAAAGATGCCCTTTTGGTGTTCGGATTTGATGCTACAAACATATTTTACAACAGGATGTTGTAACGCCTACGATTGCGACATGTAGCCATGTGGAGCCATGGGACAACTATGGTTTAAAACACTAGAAATGCCAGTCATTTTAAGGGGCTAAGTTGGGGAGTTAATCCCGTCAGGCATTAAGCTCATAAACGCTGTCAAAACGAGATGTCTTGGAAAAAAGCAACCTTTCCCGCTCTCTCTCTCTCTCTCTCTCTCTCTCTCTCTAAATATATGATTTTTTAAGTTTTAAGCAAAAGAATGGCCTTAATGTGATCATTAAGCATTAATAGAAACTAATAAGATCCACATTAATGGAAACCTGGCACTGATGTCCAGTTATCTGGTATTTGGAATCTCTTGTACTAATGCAAGGTATCCCAGTCCAGGGCTAGAATACGACAATCCCACTACTCAAACCACAAAGCCCTAATCCCCAACGTGAAGTTTGATCATGTGGGGATATCAGATCACGACCGTCGACGGTTTCTTGGGCGCTACTCATATCTTTCCTTATAAATACACTCGCATTCGTATGCCGCCTAGCCAAAACGGTTATTATCCAGAGAGGAGATAGTGAAGAGAGAGAAGTCGGCGAGAATGCAGATCTTCGTGAAAACCCTAACCGGGAAGACCATCACCCTAGAGGTCAAATCCGGCGACACCATCGACAACGTCAAGGCCAAGATCCAGGACAAAGAAGGTACTTCTCTTCTTTATTTTTTTTTCAGTCATCCTTTCATTTCTTCACATTATCGACGAACATCATGTCAAATTTGACGAATAACATACTCCGGTGTAACTTCTTCAGGTATTTCGGTGGACCAGCAGCGTCTCATCTTCGCCGGAAAACAGCTCGAGGATGGCCGTGCTCTCTCCGATTACAACATCCAGAAAGGTATATATACTAGGCATGTTCGTCTGCAAGGCGTCGCGGGGGCATTTTCATCCAAGTCGTTCGCCTGCGATGTTGTTCATGCTCGCTTGACTGCCGCCTCTGACTCTCTGCTCAGGCGCGCTTGATCAAGGGCCATAGTTTTTGGATGAAAATTCCTGTGCGACGTTTCACCAGTATACATATATGTGTGTGTGCATGTGTGTTGTGTGTGTGTGTGAAGTTCTACATATTTGTAGTTTTGGTGTTTGTTGGTTGATCGATTTAAAATTTTGAATGAATGTATAAATGTGCAGAGTCGACTCTGCATCTTGTTCTGAGGCTCCGTGGTGGTGGTAGAGGTGGTCTTCCCAACGTAGAGCCGTCGTTGCTGGTATTGGCTATGAAGTATAACACGGTTAAGATGATTTGCCGCAAGTAAGTTTTGAACAAATCTCATATGGATTTTATGCTAACGACTGTAATCGAGTTTATTTCGTTCATCTTCATCTGCATCTATATGTCTATATATGTGTGAATTTGTTTTGCTTTTTTTTTTTTGGCTTCTAACATCTGCTATGATTTTGTTAATGGTAATCTGTGTTGCTTTATAAATTGGATCATGCTCTTCATTTTTTTTTTTTTTTTTTTGGAGGGGAGGGGGCGAGTTGTCTGGTATAGGATTCAATGTTAAATGTTGTAGTTGCTTGTGTCAATTTCTTATCCTGTTTAGACGGTTATATATATGGAATTAATCATTATGAGAACTGGAAGCAAAAATTACATCGGACCGGACAGTGACCCAAGCAGGGGAGCAGGTCACCGCGTCAACCATGGGTAAACTAGTTCAAGCGCTATTAGCAATTATATATTAGTTTAATTATATTTGAGCATGATTTAGGGTGTAATGGCAATGCATTACTTTAAAAGTTTTGAAGTTGGACCTCGCGCATGCCAAACTGACTGTAATTTTATTAAAAAAAAGCCTGATTGCCTATAGATAGAAACCAGTCCAACCCACATGGCTTAAGGTAGGTTTAGATGCATATCCTTTTGTTGTATTTTTTGGTGTCCAAGTTGCTTCCGATTTTATGTTGTCTAGAAGAAGAGGATGTAGTGTTGGTTAAATTATTGCACTACTCAAGTTGCAACCGTAAAAAAAAAAAAAGGGAAAACAAATTTGGTAACATTTTGTTTTGTTACTTATCATGCTGAATTGCTATTAAAATATTTTCCATGTATTTGTGTCCAAACAATTTCATTTGGTTGTTCGCCATCTTTCGAGCCTGATTACAAGGTGGTCTCCTTTTATGTATATAGAGGTCCCCAGGGATCCTTACTCATTTTCTTATTGGATTGAACACACAGTAGTTCAAAATTGACCTCTCCTAGTCCCACAAATATTCAGAATCAAGACCCATAATTTTATTCAATTGGCTGATGAAACCTGTTCATTTCACCTAATTAGAAATTAGTACGGATAAAATATAACTTTTCTAGCCAGAGTGTGCTTGAGTCAAAAAATAGCCTTTGCTAGCACACCCCAACCCCCCCCCCCCCCCCCCCCCCCCCCCCCCCAAAAAAAAAAAAGCGCGAGAGTATGTGTCCTTTAGAATTTGTATTATTGGCTTCACACTCTTTATTCTGGTCAATACTGTCATTAATCACCGAACACACAATTTTCAGTTTGATCTTATTACTAATTGTTGAAATTTGGGTTTTAGATGCTATGCGAGCTTGCCCCCTCGTGCTCTTAACTGCAGGAAAAAGAAGTGTGGCCATAGCAACCAGGTAGATCTTTTGGTGTATTTTTCTGATTTCTTGTTCTACACCTGTGTGGTCATATGGCATATCTATGACATATCAATTGATGCATTTTATTTTGATACTTGAATTGCAGTTGAGGAAGAAGAAGCCTTGGCAGTGATTGTGAGGAAAGTCCCTGGAAGCATTTCGTGGATCGTGCCAACCACAAGCAGTTTGATAATAAAAATTATGGGAATAAGCTGTTGGTTTTAGACTTTCTTACGTTTTAGTGTTGATTTTCACATTATGGATCCATGTTTTTTCTATATGCATTGACATTGAGCTCTCTGTTTTTGATGTGTGTTGACATCAAGTCTTTGGTTTTTGCCTTGTTTGATTGTCAAATGGTAAACAAAGTTGATTGATGCTTCCGCATATGGATCTCTTTTTTAATTACACATTGTGTTCAGATGTGTAAAAGTTCGATGCTTCAGAGCACTGTGGGGACCCGGCTGAAAATTTTTAGTTTTTCTGCTCGTTTTGATTTCAGTGCCTCCACTACACTGAACTGAGTCCTGCAATTGGGCTTGTTGAGTTTTTCTTTTGAGTGGAATTTGGTATTTGGTGGTTCAATTTTGGGCATGCATAGCTATTTTAGTGAGTTGTTTGGCGGTCGATCTTGCTTTTTGCCAAGGAGGCCACTGAAAACGTTCTCCAGGAACAGCATTATATGTTGAGTGGATATGTGGCCTGATTGTCATTCCGGATTTGTTTGATAAATTAACTCTGGGAATTTTGCAGGACACTGGATCGCCCCTGTTAGGGAAAAATGGAATTGTGTCTTTTTACCTGTTAAAATGCGCAGAAAGGGCCCCTCTTACTGTTGTCTTCGTTGATGCTTGTATTATTGATTGACATGATGGGCTTGGGGTATTTGGGTGGGATAAGCAAGTTTTGCATGAGAATTTAAATGAGAAGCCCAAATGAATGTGTATGGTTTGTTTGGTCCAAAGGCATTTAAAAGACTTTACCATGAGGGCTTGTTTGGGAATTTCAAAAACTAAATCACAATTGGTTTAAATAAAAAAGTCACAATTGGTTTCAAAAAAGCTGTAATTATGCCTCATTTTCATAATAAAGTTGAACTGATTTGCAGGAAAAAGAGATTTTACCAAACAGCATGAAATCAAAATTGGCTAGGGGCAGGTTTTCAAGTTTGCCAAACAGCCCCTAGGCTAACCTTTCCCACTAATTTCCAAAAAAAATGGTTAGGAAATTAAGGTGGCAATGATGTTCATCTTGTTTTGTACCAATGATAACAAATCCGATAGTAGAACAATTCTATTGGTCACAACCATGTTTTTGCAACATTTCTTCTCTCCGATAATAATGGAAATACACATCTTATTCCCCCCATTTGTGGTCAAAGAAAATGAAAGTTACATTAACTAAAGTTCCAAAATTGATTGTTCTCGCCATTTGTTCCTTCTTACACGTTGTGGCAGACGTGTCTTTAATCATTTTCATTGTTCTGTGTTCTCCATGTCTTCACTTGTCATCACAAGTATTTACTTTGCTATTTGCTTTTTCTGGACTTTATCTGCAGTTTTAGGGAAAAGAAAATAAAGCATACATAATCATGGACAAGACAAATGCTTTGGAACCACTTCCCCCCTGAATTTTTAATTTTTTTTTAAAAAAATTGTTACATAAGAGAATAAGATATGCACCTGGTCTGAAATATGTTTTGGATCATCTTTCGGGGAGATTCACGTGCTGCATCTTCTAGCTGAAGCAAGTCATCTGAAGTAAGGCGCCAACCGAGAGCACCCAAATTTTCCTCTGCCTGCTTTACTGTCTTAACTCCCGGTATAGGAATGGTACCCTTGCATATGCACCAGTTTATAGCAACCTGCCAACAAAACCTCTTTCGTGTAAACAAGGGAGACATCAATGTATTGAAATGTGTTAGCATAAGGAATGATGAAAATTAGTAATTGGGAGAAGCACGAAGCACAGTGTCCTACATCATGCTTCCATTTATGAAGGCAAATTTCTAAAGATGAGGGTTGTGATTTATTAATAAAGTGGCCTTTTCTCATTTGTTCACTTCATAACAAGAAAGAGAAATCGCTGGTCTCAATCCTGGAAATATAGATAAGCATATGCTTGTGGATGAAGTGTAAACAGAGCATTAGTCAATTGAATGAACATGCTCGAATCCCATTCTTATCCTCCCTTGAGATTCCACCCATGATTGCCTGATCTCAATGGATGGGCATGGTGGTCTGATGGTGCTTGAAAGGCATTACAGACCCCAATATTCCTTCATTCATGGGAGAGTCCTAAGTCACCAGCGAAGAATTAAAGAAATGAGTTAAATCAAGTTCACTGCTCTGGAAGAAAGACAAATTGAAACGACAAAGATAGAGATGGTAGGAAAAGATTTCGAATCACATGCTTCATTGATTTGGGAAAAACTAGAAACGCAGTTTTATGTGCTTGATTTCCAGAAGATTGGAGCCTCTATTTTTCCCTTCAAAGGAATATCAAATACAACACACCATTCGCAAAAAGGTATATCACAAACGACGTACTAGCAACACGATCATCCTAATTAATTTGTTAAACTTGTAAGCAATACTCCGATAACTGTAGATTTAGAGCAGTTGTTTAAGAAAGTTAAAAGGACATACTTGTGGTATAGTTTTGCGCCTTCTTTGTGCAATTTCTCTTAGTGAACTCAATAAAGGCTCCAATCCTGGAAGAATTTGTCTGAATAGCAGGGCCCTGTAAAAAGAGAATCTATTATTAGTCAATTAATGACGCATTGCAATTACAAAACTTTGTCTTTCACCTGTCTATTACTATTCAATGAGAAGAGTTAAACTAGTAAATCAATGTACCGGGGACCACGTGGAAGTTTGGAAGGCGTATATTTCCCAGTAAGCATTCCCAGTCCTAGAGGACTATAAGAGATCAAGCGAATACCCAGAGAATCACATATACTCTTGATCTCTATCTGATCTTCTCCTGTGCTTAGCAAAGAATATTGCACCTGAAATTGGGGTCTTCTAAAATGTAAGATCAACAGTTCTAGAACCTAACAATATAAACTACTATCTACTAGAAGAAATGCAACTAATAAAACACAGTAGTATAGATGCTCAGTCATATATTTATAAGGTTAGTAGTGATTTGACTTATTCCCACCAATATAGACTGCATAAAATGACCAAGTTTTAGGATGGGGACTTGAAAGAGATAGGCAGTTTTTCCTTTGAAAGACGTAACATGCTAACCTTGATGGGAGTGTATAAAAAAATACCTGAGCTGAGCATAAGGGGACTCCTCGTGCTTTGAGATAATCATGTATCTTTACAAGCTGCTTCGGACCATAATTGCTCACCCCAACTGCTCTAACTAGACCCTACATGGTAACATCCCATGTGATGATTAGTCTCCCAAGAAACTTGTAACCAAAAAGAGGAAAAAGGTAAAATTGACATGATCTCTTCTTTTGGATTCTTTAACCCTACTCTTTTCAAATGTTCCTTTTACATAATGGAACGAATTCATCATAATGCAGTTTCCAAAAACACCCTTGTTATATTCTTAGTAAGTAAGGTCCATGATTGCATGTTGCCTTGCAGTACTTCAACCTACTAATTTAAGTTTCAAGTGCCAAATTGGAACAAATTTTATGTAAGCCAGGAGCAAAATGAGAAACCTCATCACATTAACTATAAGTCTGGCTTATTAGCTAGGATATTTTGACCATTCAAAAAATAAATTATTGTAACCTTCTCATACATTGCCACTAAACCATCCCAAAGAGCCAACTCCTGCAAAGGAGCGTAGTTTGCAGTTGACCAGTGCAATTGCCCTATTCCAATTTGCTCAATTTGCATCCGATCCAGAGAGGACCTGAAAAACCGTGATTCATAAAATTTATCAGCTTAAGCCAGATAAACAGCTAGTATACATTATCTTTTTGAAGGTTTGGTTTTTTCTGGGGTGGGGGGTGGGGGGAGTATTGGTTGATCAACAAATTACTCTATAGGTGACGGAACAATCTGTCACTCAAATTTACTGGACTTAAAAAGACAAAACAAGTTCTCAAGTTTCTTCTCTCATTTTTCTTTTGTCATTTAAGAAACAGAGAAATATATTCTGCATGAAACCAATTGCGAATACAATTTACAGTTAAACAATAAAAGAGAAAAGAAGGCAAACTAGTAAAACACACTATAATCAACAGAAGAGCGACTTGGGGGAAGTATACTTGCAAGCAGTCACAAACTGTCCGGGTGTCAAGCGCCATGGGTATGCCGCAAACTTTGTAGCAATCACAATGTTATCCCGTACCCGCTTCTGCCCTGAGAATGAAGCCATCTACACACTTAACTACTTAAAGATTTGTTGGATTCAAACAAAAAAAAAAAAAAAAAAAAAAAACTCATTTTATGTCGGCAAAAGGAACCCTCAGATCTAGACAGGACACAATGAAGCCATTCTCCTGACCTCATCAGTACCCATAACTCTCACACGGCAAACTAGGCCAATTCAAGAATCAATCATATGAGATATTCTCATCACTAACAGGTCTGGTGAACAAATGGGTATGGCATTATTCTAAAATTAAGCAATGGATTATAAACTGTCTTAACCACTTCACAGCCTGCAGAGGGTTGATAAGAGGATCGGTATTCAAATGGGTTCATAATTTTTCAAACATTAAGCAATGGACAGAAGCTGGAATTGTCTTCCCACCATTATTCAAACGTTGGGCAGTGGGGGCTTAACATAAATAAGTTTGATCATCTTTACTTCTTGACAGAATGCATTCCGATCACTAATTATTCATTAGAGAGTCTGGTCACTAGTGTTCAGCTGGGTATGTGGCACTTGAATACTTCCCATCTTTCCATCAAGTGTATGCGCTTATTTTAACATTGGGAAATTGGGAATAAAATAAATTAAATCAAATCATCTTTTGTGCTTGACAACTGCAGATCACTTATCATTCATAGGAAAGTATGGTGATCAAATGCGCATTTAGTTTTCCGAATATTAAACCACTGGGAACAGGCAAGAAATGTCTTCCCATCTGCGGTTCATCATGGGAATGATACTATTTGAACATTGAGCAATGGGGCATAAAATCAATCAAAATGGGTCTAATAATCAAATGGGTGTGCAAATTTTTAAAAATTAACCAATGGGCAGAAGCTCAAATTGTCTTTCCATCTACTATTAATCAGAGGTGCGAGATTATGAAAACATTGAGCAATGGGGCACACAATTAACCAAATTAAACCATATCATAAAAGCATTCATAAGAGGACTTGGTGACCAAATGGATACGTAAATTCTCAAACATTAACAGCTGGGCATTACCAGAAATCATCTTCCCACTTTCTTTCCACTATTTGGTGACTAAAATCTTGTTTTCACATGGAAAAAAAAAAAAATTGAAAGCAATTTTTACTCTCGAAAGCAAGAAAAATGCTTCCATAATGCTAATAAAATAATTCTTAAATTCGAGATAAACGAAAGAAAAAAAATGCTGACCTTCAAACTCACGAATGAACTTCCCAAGAAGTTTTTCGCTTTGGCCATTCAATCTGCCAGTACCATAAGAATCAGCTGTATCGAAAAGGTTAATACCATTCTCCACAGCAAGATTGAACGTGCGTTGAAGATCAGTGTCCATTGATTCCTGATATCCCCACAGAAGCTGGTTCCCCCATGCCCACGTCCCAAATCCCATTGGAGATACTGTCAACGGACCCATCTTTACCTGCCAAGAACATTTGTAGCGCACCCTTCATATACATGTATATATATATATAGAGAGAGAGAGAAACAGAGAGTGAGTTGAGGGGAGGAGAATACTTTTTCCCATGGCCAGAAGGGAGGTATCAAACGAGGGATTTTGAGAGACTTTAAAGAGGAAGATGAAAGGAGGGTGTCGGTTGAAGGGTTGGAACAAGTGAAATAAGCCATGGGTGTTGCCGTTGAGAAAGCCATTTCGCTCCAACAGTCCCCAAGCAGTAACGACCAGGGTAAGAATTGAAGATAGGTGGGAAGTTTATGGGGTGGGGATTGAACGGATTTGGATTTGCTCAAGTTGGGATCTTCAATTTGACGCTCAATTTAGCGTTAGATTTCGGACACGTGGGGAAATGCAATTATCAACGGTTGGGATGAGGAAGCTTTAGCATTTATAGGAAAAGCTCAGCCGTTGATAATTGCATCCCCCCACGTGTCTAAAATCTAACGCTAAATTGAGCGTCAAGTTAAAGACCCCAACTTGAGCAAATCCCAATCCGGATTGAACCTCCCATTGGGCCTGGAATATGCGCTTGGCCTGAAAATTTCTTTCCAACTTAGTTTTATTTCAAGATAAACGAGTTAAGCTCATATTTTATTTTTAAACTTTATTCATTTATTGAATCAAATTCAAGTAAAGCATTATTCAATTTAATAAAATTATTAATATTTTAAAAAAATTAAATTATTTGAGTTCGATTCGAAAGTAGTTTGATAAAGAGTTTTCTTAAATATAATCATCTGCTTATATACTAAACAAGTCAAGTTCAAATTTTATTTTTGAACCCATTAATTTAATATGCCAAATTGAACTCACCATTATGTTTGTGGTCCTACATGCTCCCCATGTCCCCATTCTTGTTTATTTATGTTTACATCAACTAGATTTTTAATTCACTTAATTTGTTTTACATGAGCCAAAATTTAATATGTAACCATTAAGTCACAACAATTGTTATGTTTGCACTTAGTCTTTTAATTGCGATATATTCCCCAAAAACTTTTTTGGTTTTACATAGATCAAAATTTAATATGTTACCATTAACTCACGACAATTGTTAAGTGTGCACGGATTCTTTCAATTACAATACATCCCCAAAATCTTAGCCAAAAAATTGATAAGGGGTACATGCAAGATCAATAATTCAATACACAAAATAAGAAATTTATTTCAGGGTAAAAATAGCAATTCCATTACTGAAATTTTAATTAAAATTAAAATAAAATTAAAGTGACAGCTGTGGGATTTGAACCCACGCCCTTTCGGACCAGAGCCTAAATCTGGCGCCTTAGACCACTCGGCCAAACTGTCTTTGTTTTGTTAGCTTCTGAAAACAATTGTCTTCTACTTCCAACGTCTTCCAAAATCCAAATACACCCCACTGCAGTTGGCTTGTTGCACAGTTGCAGTACCCATATAGTGCATCCTGCCGCGTTGTTGCCGCCTTCGTTTTGAAGATTTTCAGGATTCATTTCAATTTCAATTTCTCAAATTTTATGCACTATTGCTCTCACTTCTTCTGTCGGACACCATACAGGAACTGTCCCACCATACCCACTTGCAGATTCTAACATGGAGGTTTTCAAAGTGAGTATTTTACAATTTCTCTTCATTTCTCATTCAGAAATGGGTTTTGTTTTTGAGACCCAGAAATGCAAAAGCTCTCTGCTTTTTGTTGAATGTTTGGTTATACACTAGGTATATACTAACTCCATGAATTTTTTGATTAATGTCTAGTGGCTTATCTGTTTGGGTACTAGTGCATTATTGATGCAGTCTGCAATCACGTTTGAAGGAAGTGAAATTGATTATTGATTGGGCCTTTTTTACCCACATTGAGTTACCATCTAATGAGTTGAATGCGCAGAAAATTCTAGATAACACCCTTGATCTTAAATTACGTAATGCAGTGGGAATCAACTGATATAGCTGAGCATTGATGCTCTATTATTAAAGAACACCTAAAGGCTTGATTCAAAACTAAGCATGTTTAAATTGGAGGAGTTTGCCATATTAAGATTAGAGCATTGCTATTGCCTCTTTTATGCTAGAATCTTTAGCTTTCAGACTCAATTTGACTCCCGCCCTCCGCCACTAACAATATAAATTTTTTACCCAAATCATAAATTTACCGAATCAATATATGGCTCCACCTTTTTTGAGGTATTTTCATGGATGAAGTGGAATTGCACTTGTGCTTATATGGAATAGACTTCCCAGGCCATATTCTTTGTAAATGACCATTCCCTTGATATCTCTTCCAAAGAATAAGGGATACATGTAAATCCAATCCCATAAGTAGTAGATCAAAGCTTGAAGTTAAATAGCGTATTCATTGATTATAGATTTATAATGCTCTATTTTTTGGTGGAAAGATTGAGACCTATGACTTATGAGTACAGGTCGGAAATACCCTGCTGAAAGTAATCTGGGATTTTGGAGTACTATAATTCAACTGTCATACTTTCCTATTAAATCAAATGGACTGAATCCCAACAGATTCTTAAATTTTAAATAATTTATGAAGCCTCCAGCACTTGGCTTGGGGTTTTCACTACTTAAAACCCTATTATTTCTTACTCGCACATATCCCCCCTGGGAAGGTTATTGATCTAACTACAGACCACAACTTAGAGCAAAGGAATTCAAAAATAGATCGATAAAAAGTTTTGTTTCAAGTTTCCAAGACACAGTGATGATATGGGCTGCTATATAATTTCACGCATTCATTCAGTATATTCGATGCTAGGTGTATAAATTGTACAAATTTAAGATGTAGCATATGCGCACATGCACAGAGAGAGCTTATGCTGTTTTGCTCCTCCTGAGTTCTCCTGACCTCTTACTGAGGCTATTTTGCTCTGCTCCGGTGATTTTGTTTTCCTCCATTGTTAATCCACTGCCAAATACGTGCAAGAATTCAAATCTACCTCGGGCTCTTTTAGTTGGTTGCATTATTGGCTGCATTTGAGATGTCCACTTTTCATTCCTAAGGACCCTCTTGCTCACTTTGAAGGCCACTGTAGCACGAGGAACCATCTTTAGACACATCCTTCATATTTTTCTACAGTTGGGCACATTTTATCAACTCCAAAAGTCCCACCAGTGTGAATCACTACACGACTGATCCAAAAGTCCACATGCGTCAACTCTGGACCAATTTTCGGGTGAGCCATCTACATGTTCACCCATATGCAGAAGGTTTGGTTCTTCTTCAAGCATGGTGCATCCCATGTTTTTGCTCTTATCATCATCCAAATCCATGCCAATTCTGTGGTCTAATCCTTCTCGTAAGCAACTTGGACTTACTTCATAGTCACGATTGGTATCTCCATTATCTGAGCCTCCTGTGCTAGTTCCTGCCAAACTCTTGCTATCCTTTCTCCTCCCATGAGGTTGTTCTAGCAGATCATGTAGCTTCTGCAACTGAGGAAAACCAAACAAGATAGTTATGGACATCTGAAGAAGTATTTGTTTTTGTTAACTATTGAGAATATATTTCCAAACCAAGAAGCTTCTGCAACTGAGGAAAACCAAACAAGATATATAGTATTATAGTTATGGACATCTGAAGAAGTATTTGTTTTTCTTAACTATTGAGAATATATTTCCAAACCAAGAAGAAGAGGGGTACCTGTACGAGCAAGGACTGTTTCTCTTTCTTTAAGGAATCAAACTGGGATTTTAGATTTTCAAAATTGGCTCTTAGTATTCTATACTCTTTTTCCATTTGCTTTGATTTCCATCTCGCTCTTCTATTCTGAAACCATATAGCAACCTGACGAGGTTGCAGCCCGAGCTCTCTTGCCACTTGCACCTTCTTCCTTGGTTCAAGTTTCGTCTCTGATTCGAACATGGACTCCAGCAACTTTACTTGTTCATCACTAAACCTCCTCTTATTCTTGTTCTTCTTCTTCCTTGGAGTTGGGAGCAACTCTGGACAGTTTAAAGACTCAATTTTGGCTGCTGGTGATGGTGGTGGTGGTGGTGGCAGTGGCGGTGGTGGAGAGTACTCTCTTCTCTCCATCATTTGGGTTTTAATTTGTGAAAGAAAGTCCTTTTTATTAAACTCATTCTATGATTATGGAGGAGAAATATTTCTTTTTTCCCTGGGTGGATGTGTTTAAGAATTCTGCTTAATAGGATGGCTTGTGTGATATATAGTTAGCTATGGAGAAAATATCTCCCTTGGTCGCTTTCAGCTTAATTGAGGCTTTCAACTGATGGTTAATGTGAACCAATAGAATCAGGTTTCGTATGGCACTTTCCATCCCAAGCCTTGGACATCTCTATCTTCTCTCTGTTCTTTCAATTTTTAAACTTTAATCCGTCTTATAGAAATTGTATTGAAACTTTCTGCTTGTCTCCCATGATAAGCACATCATGCAATCATACTTCTTTACTTTTCCTAGTGGAAAATATGAGGAAAAAAAAAAAATCCTCAGTTTCTGAGAAATTGGCCCACTAAGCTGTTTTCGTGGCATATGCTAATGCCATCGCGTATTCAATTAGTTCTCCTGCTGTTTTTACGTGTTTCTACATAATTCAGGATGGTGATATGTCTATGTGGATACACTTTTTCTCCTACTAATGGTGCTCTGATATTTCCAATTTGGTGCACTTGTTACATTTATTGAGTGAACACTTTTAACATTACATGCTATTGTTTTGGAAGTATCAGCATACAATCTTGTGATTGTTGTTGCATGGTCATGTGGTCATATTACTCTCGTTTATGTTTGAACAGATGCATGGACATGACAAATGATTCCTTGATAAAGATTCCGATGCTATTGGAATGTTTGGTTGCTGAGAAACTAAAGAAATAGAAAAAGGAAAAAAAAGTGGGAAATTTAAGGATTTTAAATTGTGGGTTTGTGCTTAAAAGATGTTTTGCACTTGATTGGTATGTTTTCTTAAATGGCACAACTAGTGCGTGGCATGTATACGGGGTGCATGATTTATTTGTCATTTTGTTCTACCCAATTAGAGGATTCCTTTATTGCATATAAAGGGGTTAAGGTCCAGTTGTTCCAAAGTCATCCATTATTTATATCTTTGTTGTTTGGATCTGTATAGTGAGGTTACCTTTAGGTGTTGCTGTCATTTTGGGCCAATTTCATGGGAAAAATAAACTGTATGTGGAGGTCTGAGCAGTCAAATCCAAAATTTGTCCATGTCTGGAAAGGCCGGGAAAGAGAAAAACAGAACAACCTACTCTTTGAATATGCATGCACTCTTTAGACAGTGATATTGTTGTAAATCTTTTGCACAATTATTAATATTAATAAGCTAGCTTTGTTAGGAAAGCATGATTATATATAATATCTCTCTCTTTCTCTGTCTCTAGTTAATCCAAGATGAATGTATCTAGCAGTATACATGCCAAGATGAAGAATCTAGCAGTATACGTGTTACAACTAGAACATTTCTCTCTCTCTCTCTCTCTCTCTCTCTCTCACACACACACACACACATACACATTAATCATAGATGAATGAATCTTGCGGTATACTTGCAATGACTATGACATCTCTGATGGAACACTTGCTAGGAAGGAAGTGCAATGGAGACTCGATTACTCTGTCACCATTATCACTAGTCAATAACAGAGTGACCAAAGGAAGGACAAAGACAGTAGGATACCTGCATGGCTCACATTTTCACCATAAATTGTTGAAAGTATCATGTTTAGCATAAAATATTAGATGTTGCATGATTTTTGCTCAAAAGATGTCACTCATAAATGGTGGAAAAAAAAAAAAAAAAATATATATATATATATATATATATATATATATATATATATATAATAACAAGAAATCTAGTACTAATTTGTTTTGTTTGGTTTTTACATTTTAAAAAGAAAAAAAAATTATAGTGTTGCGAGTATAATAACAAGAAATCTAGTACTAATTTGTTTTGTTTGGTTTTTACATTTTAAAAAGAAAAAAAAAATTATAGTGTTGCGAAGTTGAGGGAAAGGTCTTGTATTCGAGTCCAAAAGTTCCTTTTTTAAAAAGATAAAAAAATAAAAAATAAAATTAGAATGAGAATGAGGATAAGATGGTGGATTAGGTTTAGCCACTGTCATGAGCATAGGACTAAACCAGTTGCTGTCGCCTAATCGCAACAAAAATGAACAGAGGGTGGTCGTTTTAATTCATGAAAGGAAGAAAACTTTTGCATTTGCAGTCAATTATGCCTGTTGGTTTGTGACAAAGATGAGTTCATCTTCCCTTTCGGTTTTTGTGGTAGGGTGGTGCATGTTAGCAAATCTTACAACCTTCTCTCGTCAAGGGGGTGGGATTCATGTCGATCTCACCCCTTGTGTCTAGTCAGTAAGAGAGACGATAAGGGAAGGTTGTAAGACAAGCATTTTTGTTTCTATATTGTGTCTACTTGGCATCCGCTCATTGGATGTGGCTAACCAAAGTGGCGTGTCCGTGTCATAGTTGGTGAAGTGTCTCATTTGTACAAGTATATACTTTGCTTAGGATGCCGTTTGGATCAAGTCTAGGCTTGCACGTCTCATGACCCTGCATTTTGGTGGGCAAGTGGACCACAGGTTAGTTGGAAATACGGCAAGAAAGCTTAGGGTCCGTTTGGTAATGGAACTAAAAAGTGAAAACCAAATTTTGTTTTTGAAATGGGAAAGAGGAAAAAAAATGAAGTGACAGCGGAAAACCCGTTTGGCAGGGTGTTTCCTAAAACTTTTTGCCTGAGAATGGGCTGTTTTCACGAAATGACAAACTATTTTCTGTGTTTTAAGAAGATGCAGACCCATTTGACACCCAAATTAAATTGACTGAAAACAAGGAGTCCCCTAACAGTTATCGTGGTTTCCATAATTGAAAACTGTGTTCGAAGATAAAATCCGATTTATCTTCACTACCAAACTGACCCTTAAGCTCGTTTGTCTCTGGAAAGCAATTTGTATGCAATTCTCTCTCTCTCTCTCTCTCTCTCTCCAAAAAGCAATATACTTTGTTTTTGTCCTTACAAGTGGATGAAAGTAAATTTTCTTTCTCTTGAATTATAATATGAACGCATGACTATGTGAGAGGCACCCGATAGCATATTCTATGCTATTCTGCCCAATTGAATTCTGCTGACTTCTCGTACGGGTTGATGGGGGTAAGGGTACATTGTTTTGAAATCATAGCACAAGTGACAAACTCCTTGGTTTATTGTATTCATTGAACAACATTTCTCCTAAACTAATCATTTTATTTTTCCTCTCTTTTTTGATACCAACTGTGAAATACAATATACAACCATTCTGTACTAAGCGGGTTAATAGTATGAAATCGATTGCCCCTACGGAAACTCAGATCCAAACATAAAGTCTGATGTTAACACGCTTCGTCATCGAGACCTGGGTGGTCTGTTCTTTAGACTAATGGGTCTCCCCCTCTAGTGTTTTTTTTTTTTTTATTTTTATTTTTTTTTTTTAAGATGAAATAGATTTGAACCCACGCCATCAAAATTAACAATATTATTGTTCCATGTATTCGAGTTTAATATGGGTTTGTTCGGGAACTTCAAAATCTAGATCAAGTAGGGTCTAATTCATAATTGTTATTTGGTTTTTAAATAAATCAAGTCACGGTTGGTTTTAAAAAAAAAAAATTATTTCTTATTTTCATAACAAAATTGAACTAATTAGTAGGAAAAAAATATTTACTATATAGTATGAAATTAAAACTGGTTAAACTTATCCTTAACTGATTAGATTTTTAGATTTATCAAAGCGTGATCATGTGTGGTTGACAGTTAAGAGGCTGGGACAAAAACCAAGTCATAAGTCTAGGAAACTATGCTCTATTTTGTAAAGAAAGCTGCATAATGTGAAGGAGGGCAACCTGTCTACATGAAAATGTTACGTGAAAGTGACTCTAAAACTTGTCTTATGGGGCCATGATTGCAATTTTTTTTTATTTTTTGGTTTGGTTTCAAGAATGGATGACCACAGCAAAGACCAAAAAAAGATTGTTAAATTGCCCAAAGGAACTATTCTTGTATGTGGTCATGGTGCCTCGGGAGGACACGTGTTTAGAAATTATTCGTGCCACATGGTCTGTTGACAGACGACAGCGTGTTCCCAGCTGAAGTTACGTGTATTGAATTTCTTGGTGAGCTGGGTGGGTATTTCATCATCCTATAACATCCATAATAATGTGCCTTTGCTTTATGTCAATGTTAGATTGTGAGATAACGAGGGAGAAGGATTGGGTCGAAGTCTTTTTCATTGGACAATCGAGAAGATGCCATTTAAGTCAGATGGTAAAGTGTGTAAACATTGTATTTCATACTTCGAGTTTTGAATCTGTGTCATTTAACTAAGATGGTCTAAGTGTGTAGATATTGTATTTCAGGGCTTGCTTGAGATCTTAAAAAATTGGATCAGATTAGGTCCAGTTTATAACTGTTATCTGGTTTTTAAATAAACCAATTCAATTAGTTTGAAAAAAAGCTGTGTTTATGCCTTATTTTCATAATAAAGTTGAATTATTTAGTAGGGAAAAAAGACTCACTAAATAGTGTGAAATCAAAACTGACCAGACTTATCTCAATTGACTAGATTTTCAAGTTTGCCAAACAATCCCTTATATTTCGAGTTCAAATTTGTTATGTCAATGTTAGATTGTGAGATAAAGAGGGAGAAGGATTGGGTTGAAGTCTTATTCATTGGGCAATCGAGAAGATACCATTTAAGTCGGATGGTAAAGTTTGTGAACATTGTATTTCATACTTTGAATTTGGATTTGTGTCATTTAAGTAAGATGATAAAGTATGTGAACGTTGTCTTTCAGATTTTGAGTTTGAATTTACTCAAGGACACTCGTTTTTATCTTATAAACCCATCAATTATATGGGATGATTGTGTCCGAGTTTCTTACTTGGTACCTAAAAGGATGAAATTGAGACTATATTAATTCAAGTGGTGGAATTGAAAATAGTAAAATGAAAATTGACCATTACCAAGAAATCATATTAGCCTCAAGGGGTGAAAGGTAAATTTGTATTTCTTGGAACTTAGGTGTCAAGAAGCAAAAAGTCTTGTACTCAACTTCCCATTTCCTCTTGAGGTCACTTGCCAACCAATATTTTACAAGGTGTGTAGTGGCTATGCTTGTTCCAGCGAATTAGTTGAATAAAAACTCTGAATTCTCTTATTGGCAAAAAAAAAAAAAAAAAGGTGAAAAACAGCTAAACTATATTGTTAATTTATGCCTATCATGTCCTTTGGGAGGTTCTCTCTTTGTAGCACCTGCACCTTCATCTGGAACTTTATTACATACTTTTGTTTTGGCTTGTTGGTACCATCCTAACTTTTACCAATGCATTCATTTCTAATGCTAACATTTTTTCTGAGCTGCACCAATCTACATTCATTTCCATGGTGGAAAGTGTTCTTTTGGATATATTTAGAGATGTTCGAATTTTTAATCTATCCTTATCTTATTCTTCATCATATCTTTTCTCATCACTAGGCTAACCTAATGGCTGAAAATGAAATGATTTTATTTTGATGAAAAATAAAACATAATTTTACTCTCTGCATAGAAATTGACTAATCTCAAAAGCTATGAGGAGAGAAAGAAAGAAAGAAAAAAAAGACTCCCTAAAGTGTCGGAAATTTTCAAATCAATTCGTCACAAGTAAGGTTGAAACTTAGGTGGGTTGAACTCGCCAAACCCAATCAAAAGACAAGCTTGGGTAATAGTCTTCAATACATTGGGTTGGGATTGGGTTGGAAAATCTCAACCCGATTTCAATTTGGGTTGGGCTTGGGAAGAGGGTTCGAGTAACCCAAACCCAATCCGAATCCAACCTATATAATATATAATTTTTAAAATATATTGAATAATGTCCTTTAACATTGTTGCTTATGTGTGCAATTATATATATGTTAATATTTTGAATTCTTTAATTTTTTTTAAAATTATTTTGATGCTTTCATCATCAATTTTTTTTGGGTGAAAAAATTATTTTTCAAATTGGCATGAATTCTAGGTTAATCAATGGAATTGAGAAAGTTGAGATTTGTGTGCATATGCAATAATGCATTTTTATTAAGATGGTTTCTCCTTCTTTTTTTTTTTTTTTTTTTTTTTTTTTTTTAAGAAAAAATATATTTTTTTCTAAAAAAAAAGTAACAAGCCAACCTGCATAACCCGGCCTAAACCCATTCAACCCAACCTAACCCAAGTAACCTATGCTTAGCCTGAGTCTGCCCAACCCAAGCACAGGTTGAGCATGAGCTAGGAGCCTCAACCTGAAGAACGAGTTGGGTTGGGATTAGGTTAAGAGTTTTACACTTAGGGTTGAATTTAGGATGACCTCTCAATCCGTCCAACCCGCCCAAGTTGCAGCCCTAATCACAAGGAGTAAAATGGGCTTAGCAATTTGGCATATAGAATCTTAAAATGGGACCACTGTGGGTCTGAATAATTGTAGCCCATTTAGTGTCGTGACCTTACAGGAGCATCATAGGCCTAGAGATTTCAATTGAGGGATGGACAGATCTTATGGGCCTTTGGCATATGGTTTTACCTGGATTTTTCTTACTGCAATTGTAATTATTGTCTATTTATGAAAATGATAAAATGTATATAATTTTGAAAAAGATTTATGTTCTTGAGCTCTTTGTGATTTTTTAATATAAAAAATAAAATAAAATGATGCTATCATAACATCTTGTTTTGTTGATTTAAAAATTCTTATTTGTAACGTGTTAAAAATTTGAGAAAATTTTAAAATTTTAATTTTCCAAAATGACCAAAATAATAAATTTCATCACAATACTAATTAGTTAAACAAAATTCTATTCTACTGAAAAAAATATTACGCACTCTTCCAATCATTTGATACTTTTTAAGCTAAAACCCAATTTACCAATTTAAACTATTCTTTTAACTTAATCATAAGGGGAAATATCCAAAACCTCCCTAAAAAATAAAATCATATCCAAAAACCTCTTTAAATATTTTATGTATCCATCTAATCCAATATGAGAAAAATCTTATCCAATATCCCAACTAGTTAACATTCCGTCTACTGCCATTAAAATGAACAATGTTGGGACAAAAATACCCTCCTTTGATATTAATAACAAAAAATACCCATGTATTTAAAATACCACTTTTGGCCCCTTTCTCTTCCCATGCGGGTGGACCTGCTTCCCCTTCTATATCATTTCTCCTCCCATGTTCAGCAAGCTCTCTCTCTCTCTCTCTCTCTCTCTCTCTCGTACGATGATGCAGGAAAAGTGGAAGTCGTGTCTAGTGGTCCATATCCCCTCTTCACATCATTTGCCCCATTCATCTTCTTTTCCAACCTCAATTTCTTCTTTCGGAGTGTTTAGCAAAAATAGCATCATAGGGGTATTTTTGTCCAGCTATTATTTATTTTAACAACATTAAATGGAATATTAACTAATTGGGGTAAATGGATAATTTTTCTCTTATTGGATTAGATGGATAGATAAAATATTTAATAGAGTTTTTAGATATGATTTTATTTTTTAAGGAGGTTTTAGATATTTCCCCTAATCATAACTCCCTAGAATATTGACCCAATTAACTTTTTGCCTTGGGAATCATGGTTCCTAAACTTCTGGTTATCTACACAAGCAAAGCACTTTCTTAAATTGCCTCACTTCTCTTCTTTTTCCATCTTTTTTCCTTTGAATTCAAAAAGGTAGCTAGCAAGTGAAGAAGATGCCTCCCAATTTTGGTGGTAAAGTCACTTAACATCCTACTAGAGATTTTGATTAAAATCCTTATAAAACACCTGTCTTCATCCTCCTAATTAGTAACTATAGTTACTTGTTCGACGTCTCCAAGGTGTTAAGAAGAAAATGGTGTGGGGTCCCTTTTTTTTGGGTTGGGGGGGGTGGTGGGGGCGTCGGTGGGGGAGCCACAAATAGAAGCATGATACCACAATGGTTCGTGGCAACAAGTGAAGAGGCCCACAACTGAACCTCTTTCAAACCTGGCCCAAATTCCCAAATAGAAAACTAAACAGGTCCCTTCTTTTTCCTTTAGCAAAGGCTGTAAACAGGACCCTTCTAGCATCTTACTGACAAAAACAACTTTGAAGACACAGTCACTTCTTGTTAAAAGCTCCCCATTCCTTTGGTTTGCCACACCTGTATGTCACCACTTAAAATCTATTGTATGGTAAAAACATATATAGTACCATTGAGCATGGTATTAATCTCACTCTCACCTTCTTTTCTAATCATTATTATTATTGTATTAAAGCGAGCCTAGAATTAGAATTTAGAAGAGATCAAAATCATGATGTCCCAGATCCAACGGCAGAATTGAAGTTGATTGGATTTCCATATATGTATGTTTGTGTATTTCTATTTCCATTTCCGTAAAAATGATGAGAGAGAGAGAGAGAGAGAGAGAGAGAGAGAGAGAGAGCGCATGGGGTCCGGGGGGTCGTGGTCATTTCCTGGAACCCAGCTGTTGAATTGTGTTCAGCTCTCTTTTGTCTTTTTACTCTCTTTCTTTCTCTCTCTCCAAAAACCAAATCATTATGTTCATCATCATGTTCATGATAACACAGCACAAACCCATGTCTCTATTCATCTCATCTCCCTCTCTATGCAAGCCGACACTCTATCTAGCTAGGTGGATAGGAATTGAAAAACAGAAGTTGAAGATCAATAAGAAGACAGAGAGAGAGAGAGAGAGAGAGAGAGAGAGGAGAGAGAGAGAGAGAGAATTGGAAGCTTTTCCGTTGAGGGGAATGTTGTCTGGCTCGAGGCTACAAGCATGATCCATTTAACCCTCAACCCTTTTTCAGTATCAATTCAAAGATACCTGATTCTATGTTCCTGTCCTCGGACCAGGCTTCATTCCCCCCAATTATCGCTTCCTTTACACCGATACGAATCATCTTTTTGCTCTTCAACTTCCGTAATTTGATCAACAATTCGACCTTCAGGTGGGTATCAATCGATTTAATTTTCAATATCTATATGTCTCTATGTGTGTGCGCATATATAAATATATATATTCTTTTTTTTTTTTTTTTGCGGGGGGTGGGGGGGGGGGGTATTATTTGCTGTTTCTAGTCATGGGTTTTTGTTGTTACACAAATCAAGGTTGTTAATTACATAGCAGATTGGTGTAATGATGAGAGGTTTTGACCCTTTTTTTCTGTTTCCCTTGTTTCTGACAGAGTTATAGGCAAAGGTTTTCATCATTGCTAGCTCTTTTTATTCCTATTTTATAAAATTTTCAACCCTGGTTATCATGGCTATCTGCATTTTTGTCATCAGTCTCTCTAAACCCTTTTCTGGTTGATCATTGGTTAGATTTCTCTCATCATGGCTTCCAATTTTTTGATCCGTCTGGTTCTCTTCTTCAGTTCTACCATTGAACCTAACTGTTTTTCTAAAACTTCAATGCTCTTAGATATACATAATATACATATACATCTTGTATATTTCTTCCCTAGGGTTTGAAACTTTAGAAGTAGAGATCTGAGCTTTGAAAAGGCTAAAGCTGCACAATTAAATAGCAAAAGGACAATACCCTCTAATCCCTAATCCCTAGTCTGAGTTCTTATTTTATTCAGAATTACTTGTTGATAGCGGGGGTGGGTGGATTTGCAGAGCTGTGAGATCTTCAACCTCTTAGCTTTACCAATGTTTTTTTCAATATTTATTTCACTGAATATGGAGATATTTGGTGGAAGAGATGGAGGTGCACTAAGGAATTGAAGTTGAGAGTATTTATATATATTCTCCAGTACAGATTCTATATTCTTGTGATTTGTTTCTTTATGAAATAGGTATCTATCTTTCTAGCTACTCTCTTTTAAAAATCTTTCTTTTCATTTCCTTTTTCATGTATATATACTCTACCCATCAGACCTAGATATATTATTCTCTCTTTTTTTAGAAGAAATGTGAAAATCTATCTTTTGCAGGGCTAACGCATAAGGGTAGGTTTGTCTCATGGGAATCTTTATTCCATAAACTTCCATGGTTTGACATGGTTATCTTATGCAATTTCTCTATCAATCTAGAGTTGAAATTATTTGAATATATAGCAACAAGTGCATAAAAAAAAAGGTTGAAAAAAATCGTCGCTTCCATAGTTTGAAATACTGAAAACACTTCCTCAAAAGAAAAATACTGAAAACAAGTTTTTAATTAGTCTCTAACAATGTTGTACGAATCCGAAACTCATTGGGAGGCCTATACTAGCACATGTGGTGTAGCATTTATTTGTTTAGTTTTAAATAATCTCAGGAGTATGATTATTGGATTAGGAGAAACAAACGTTGTACATTATTTTTTACGCAAGTTGATTTGTCAGATAGTGAATGAAGCTGAATTAACCATTTTAGATACATGAATTTTCACTCGCGCAACGATGCATGGTGATGTGAGCCATTTGCGATAATTATAGTTAGGCGATTACAAAGAGCTAGAGCTTAGATCGCCGTGTGCCATGTTGCACAGAGGAACCATTCCATATATATATTTTCTGGGTATGATATATATCTACTTGATCAGTGACAGCTAGAGTTGACATCAGTTTACCTTCTAACTCTTTGATATTTTTGTGCAAAGGAAAATGGAATTCCTGTAATCTTATCAGCCTGCAATGACACAGGTAAACTCTCCATTGAAACATATAGTGTCAGTTTCCCTCTCATTCTTTCACTTTGGTTTTCTGCATGATTTTACCAGAATTTCATAAATCAGAAAATGTACACAGAAATAGACAAAAAGATAACGCATTGGGAAATATGGGAGAGTCATGTTGACGACACTCAACAGAAAACTGATGAATGACCCTCATGGGATGACTCGTGCAAATTAATACCCGGACCAAACCCATTTAATGAAGCTCTCTCTCTCTCTCTATCTCTCTCTCTCTAACCATATCTCAAGTCTCAACTCACTTTGCAGAACATCACAGCTACGCCATACTCTCATTGAATGGACTGTCATTTTCTTGCAAGTGGCAAAACCCCACGTGAAGAAAGCTCAAGTTCAAACTTCGAAAACTACTCTATTTATGCTAAACAATGTTATGAGCTACTCTAGCAATCTGGGCAACAGATGCAAGCTAGTTTTCAGTGCTAAGCACCCCAAGAGTCAATTACCAAGAAAAAGAAAAAGAAAAAGAAAAAAACAGGTACCCAAGAGTCCTATTGTTTCAACTTTTACAGTTTACATACTGATATTTCAACCTGATTCTAAGAAATTTACATTTTATCAAGTGATTATGGTCATTATTTATTTATTTATTTATTTGGCGGTATAGATATTCAAACTCAGGCATGCATGAGGTACACACTTTATCATCCGACTTGAATGGCATCTCAGCTATATTGGATATATGGTATTGGATGTTACAATTTGTCTTGCTTTGAGAGATTAATTCTATTATATCACTGTAAAGTCTGTAATTATAAGTAGAGGAGAGAAGTTAGAGCATGGAATAATTTAAGATGGGTGATGATTTCATAAGCTTAAGCACATAAAAACTCGAGCTCAAAGCTGGTCAATTTTAGCTTTTCATCCTTTTCACATGTGAACGCCGAAGGGTAAAAAAAAGTGTACAAGTCATGGAATCAAAGCCTAATAGGAATTCAGGATTTAATCCCGCATTCTCCGGCAACAAAGAACAGCAATGGACCACTAATGTTAATTAGTAACATAATTATAAAGCATTAATTTTCTTTTAGACTTATGTCGTAGTGGGTGGCAGGTGTGTAATGCACAGAACCTAAAGAGAAGGAAACTTTTGATTTTTGTATTAATTGAAGCAGAATGTGATTATTGGGCAGTCGGTTTTGTTCAGATATGCAGGCTGATGGATTATCGTTCTTTTATGTCCATGCGCAGATTAAGGAAAATGCTACTGATTCCTAAAATATTTTCTTTATTTTTTCTTCAATGATTTGGCTAAGCGGCATTCTATTATACAATACCAAAAACTTCATGCATTAATGCATCATATGATAATACTATCATCACTAGGAAAAGAAATTAAAAATTAATAGCAGTACTCCATCAAAGATTAATACCCCTACAATTGTACCAGAAAAGAAGATAGATTAATATAATTGGAAATCCAACATAAATATATATATATGTGGGTAGGTGAGTGGAGAAATTAGCAGCCTTTTCATCATTCCCAATTTCTCCTTTAATTAAAAAAAAAAAAAAAAATTGCATCATGCTGACCCGCTTGTGCTTCGGAGATAAGGTCTGGCAACTTCATGAAAAGTGCTCCTATTGCTGCATGGCAATGCATAGTGGCCGGCTACTCTAGCAATTATAATCTTGGGCTGCCCGTCTGACTCGTGCCTTTATTTTGAGGGGCTATTGCGGCTCCTAAATTTTATTTGAAAACCTCATTTATTTTTATTTATTTTTATATTTTTATGAAAAATAATAGCATGAAACATCATTTTGAACTTTGTAGAATTTTTTTTTTTCCAAAATATATTGTTAAGTGGACTTTTTAGTTGTTTATAATTTCGTTTTTGTAAATTTGAAATAGAAACTGTCAATGACAAAAAAGTTTTCTTAAATGACAAATTTTGAAAAAATTTTCTCTTACAAAGATATTTAAAATATTGTTTTTTAGTTGAAAGCGCGACCTAGTTTTTATAAAACCCTTTTATATTATTTATAAAATCTTGAAAAGTAAAAAGGAATGAATTTTACAAATAAAAGTGAAGGATTGCAATACCATCCTCTTTTCTTTTTGGACTCAATGACCATTAATTGAAGAGAAAAAGAGAACTACAAAATAGCTTTAGAATGTATTGTGACATGGCAGTCTACTATTGGACACTGCAGGTGCTAGATAAACCTTGTTAGGAGAAAGTCAATAAATTCCTGCTTAAAACGATTCTGGCATCTCAGGCCTGTTACATAACGGGCCTAGGCCGCCTCCTTCAGTTTTTGTTCATAAGGAAAGCCCACAATACATGATGTATCATGGAGTAATTAATCTTAAAATTCATATCCTAAAGAAATCCAAGGTTGAATGGATCTACACTGTCCAAATGGTAGGTCCAATTAATCATTGAACGGTATAGATTCTGTCTAGTGCAAGAGAGTACCAAAAATTAAGAATATGTATTCGACTAAGTTCACTATGAATGAATTCCATAAATTTATCTTGAAAGCTAATTAGATTATTTTTTTTTAATATATTTAAATTCTTTTATTGTTATACCTTATAAACCAACTTGCCAGTCAGAGATTCAATGCATTATGCAAGCCAGAGGTGTACAATTGTCCCATGATACATTCTCATCCAACCTCAATTATTTGGATTGTAAGACAATTCCATGAAGTGGAATCTGATTGGATTTGCCTAATATGCAGTGCAACCTCATCAATTACCTGTATACTTTGGAAGAAAGTAATGATATTGACTATTTTAAAATTTTCCAACTCATTCATTACTTTTTTAACTGTCAAATGAGCAGCTATATGTATTAGAAAGAAAGGTGCATGCACATAACACATGCTAGGTATCCCTCTAATTTTAACATCAAAAGATGAGAATTTGAACCCGTTACTCCATGAGTTATATGTCTTGCATTTAATTAACCCAAGTTAGGTAGCAAAATCAAAATTAATTACTACTTTTATAAAGTAAAAAATAAAAAATAAAAAATTCACACGACATAACAATGAGTGGTGCTATATAAGACCACTTTAGAGAACCGAATCTGTTAACCGAATTAGCTAGCATTCCGTAAATGTTTTCAATTGAAATTCTCCGTCAAACATATAACGGAACTCAAGTTGCTATGACGCTAATGCCATTTTTAAACCAAAGAGCTGTTCCTTGTTTCCCTTTCCTTGATTCCCTCTCCCTGTTTCACGGTGGTGTTGGGTGTGATATGATATTTTTGTTCTATTCTATTTTTACACTTGGTTGAATTGACCAAAATACCTTTACTCCATAACTGTTTCAAGCCCTTTGGTCAATAATGATTTTCAACAAAGATAGGTGTGGAAAATTTTTACAGTAAATTTAACTTGATTTTCAATATAAATTTAACTTGATTTTTAAGTTATATTAAATTTAATTTGATTTCTCATTTAATTTCAAATTTTTATTTATAAAATTTCCTAATCAACGTGGGTTTTGTTTTGAAGCTCTTGATGAGTATAATCCAAAAATATGTTTTTTATTTTTTTATCGAAATCGGACTCTTCAAAAAAAAAGTTATTGTTTTTTTAAGGAAAATGCTGGTATTCCCATGAGAATAGGGAACTGTTATACATTAATTTTTATATTTACAAAAATGCCAGTCTTATTTGTTGGACTAACAGCAGTGGTTTTAAGAATCATTTTCCCATAACAATTGATGAAATTGATATATGGACTAAAATTATCAAATCAAATGAGAAATTTTTAAAGAAAATTGCCACATGCAAATATTCGATCATCGACTAACATGCATGGCAATCGCAGATCAAAAACTTGTAAATAATTTTTTTTTTTTTTTGAATTCTTGTAATGTTAAAGTTGGAATGTGAAATCTAGATAATGTAATCATGGAATCTAATAAATTTGTCCCATATATTTGACGGGACTCATTTTTTGTTTTTTTAATTTAAATAATAATAAGTTTGTCTGATATTTGCACGTGCATATATATCGTACACACAACCGACCTCAACCGTCCAATTCCTAAATCATAGGAACCATCTCCTCTCGTAGCACCAAATCCGAATCCCCCTCTCTCTCTCTCTCTCTCTCTCTCTCTTATCCTCTCAACGAAATCTTTTGTAGCTGTTTCACAGCCTGGGTTCCACCGCGGTTGGGAATTGGGGAGAGAAATTACCCCCCTCTCTCCCCCCACTTCCCCTTCCGAAATCCCACACAATTTTGCCCATGATCAATGAGAAAACTCATCTTCACCGTCAACACCAACCTCTCATCACCACCACCACGGCGGCTACCACCGCGGTCGCTGCCTCGTACTCATTCTTTACAACAGAAGACAATCGTCCCACACAGACGTGCAATGATACTCATACCTCCAATAGCTTGCCCCGACTCCTTCTTCGACATCATCACCCTCTCCCTCATCGCCGCCGTCCTCCTCCTCTCTCTCCTCTCTCTCTCCTTCATCCTCCACCTTCGCTTCAAATCGCGCACCTCTCACCATCTCCAAAACTTCAATTCTCTCTGGACCGTCAGATTCCTCCTCGTCTCCTTCACGTCTCTTTGGGCCTTAAACGAACTCCTCCGCCTACCCTTCTTCCGTCACAAATATCTCATTCCATTGTTCACGTCTCTCACCTTTTCCCATCAAGCCGACCTTTGCAAAATCAACGTGGTCCTTTCCCTCGGAGTTTTTCAACCTGGGTTTTTGGTAACCCTTCTTTTCCTCGTCAACGTCTCGATCAAAAAGAGGAATCCGCGCGACGTCTGGGCCATCGTCTTCGTCTTGACCGTATGCTTGCCCGTCTTGTTTTTGCAGATATTCTTCGTGTTCTTCTCGCCGGAGTCATTGCCGGAGGTTTTTCGACAGAGTTCGGTTCTTTTCAAGGACAGTTTTGGTAACGAGACGGTTCTTTGCACGTACCCTTTGATGAGTACTATCGTTTTTGGGGCATTTGGCATTGCATACTCCGTAGGGTTTTTGTTATCATGTTGGAGGGTGGTTTCTCTTGTGATTAATAAGGGATTAACGGTTCGAATTTACGCGTTGGCTATTGCGGTTTTGATACCTTTACCGATTCAAATTGCCTTAATGGGCATTTCTGTGTTGTGGAGACCGGATGCCGCTGCCTACGGTGGTGTAACGCTCGTCGTGTTATTTAGCGTGTTTTTGTGCACGGCGGCGGGGGAGGTTCTCTTGGTAATTAAACCGATTGCCGATGCCTTGAATGCTGGTGGAGATTGTTGCCGGTGGACTCCCGGTGAGATTGCATCGCCGGAGTTTGCCGAGAAACGGTTGGTGAATGCGGGTGAATAGGAAGGGACGAAAAAAATGGACGATGACGCATTATGGGCATTTTATCATTGGAGCCGGGCCTTTTTGGTCAATTGGTGGAACCCATGGCTGGTCACGCGCACGGCACGGGATTCGTTTTTGTAAGGGTTAAAGGATGAAAAGGAAGCTGTGATCTGTTGTTTGATGCTTTCTTTTACCTTCTAATCCGATTTGTAAGATATTTCTATTTTAGTATCTACATTTTCTGCCAAAATTACAGCAAACAGGAAATGATTTTGCTTAAACATGAAAAAAAATTTGCCAACATTTATCTTATGCTGGAGTTCACTTCATTATTTGATTTTTCGTTCCCCCCAACCCCCTCCTTTTTAAAAAATAAATAAATAAAACATTACTATATAATGCTCACTATTATTCTCCTGGCATATTGGTTAACTCTCTAGCAACTACGGAATATAATGCATGCATTTGTATTATGGTGCATGAATTTTTTAGATATTATTTAGAACGATACTTTCAGGATCCATATAGCAAATATGGAGACACACAAACATATGTCCATAAAAATATATGGAACCCACATATCGTATCATATATCCAAGTGTCTCTCATTGCCAAAAGTTCATATTTTGAGACATGTGCATGCATGGGTACGTATTTGAATGTCTACAGCATTGACATATCAATCACGGACAAAAATAAGAATTTATTAATGCCAAATCGATCATGTTAGCCTAGATTCTTATTAGAACCTACTATTAAGACAAAATTAATAATTTATACATGTGAATAGCAACTTTTTAACATAAAGAACATCGATGGCCTGCATATTTTAGGTGGAGTATGAACAAGAATAAGATTAAGATGAGACAACAGTTATCGCTTGAATCCCAGATTTTCAAAGCTACCTTTATACTTCTATTTTAACCTATTGTAGATAGTTTTTTTTTTTTTTTTTTTTTTTTAATGAAAAAAAATTTAAATTGCTGTTTGGTAGATTGAATAAATTTATTGGATTCCTTCCCTTATGGATGCGGCTGATTTTTGAATGAATTCGGAAGTTCAAAAAAAAAAAAAAAAAAAAAAAAAAAAGAGAGGAGAAATTTAACTAATGTTATTATTAAATTGTAATTTTCCATTTTCCTTCTGTTTGAAAGATGGAAGTATCCAATTAATAGCTTAAAAAAAAAAAAAAAACGGAAGAAGAAGAAGAAGGAAAGATGGAAGTATCTGAGCACCGGCCAGTCGGCCAGTGGTTGGAATGAGGTGATTGGTGAGATGAGTTGCATGTCCCAACTCCCAACTGCGCGCATGGGTTTATTTGATATGGTTGTCTGACATGCATCGCCACGACAATATAATAAAAAACACCCAATATAAATAATTCACCATTTAGAGATGAAATATTGTTCAAACTACTTTGAATTTTTTATTATGTTGAGGTGGCAACACCATGATAGACGGTATTATATATAAATGAAACGATGATTTTATTTATTCGTTTATTTATTTTAATGATTATTGATTAGGAGTATCTTAAGTTTTATTCTCGTTAAGTTTTCAATCAAAATATTTTCGCAACGGCCCGTGTGAGATGCCTCATACTCATACAGGTAACGATTTCTGTGAGGGGTACAAATAATGACCTTTGGGGAGCAATAAATGAAACAAGTTTCAAAACTTCAAGTTTTGTGAGATTTTATTATGCTACTGTGGTGATAATATTGTTAACCTCCGTAGAGATTTCCTTTTCTCTATTTCAAAAAGTAGTTTAATGTAGGTGTGGGAAAAAAATAAAAAATGGTCGGCAAGTATGGTGACCTAGCATGCTAGGATATATTTGCAATTCCAAGAAGTATTAGCAAAGCAAAATAAGTGAAGAAATATGTATGCAAGTTGGCAGTAGGCGGTGGACAACAAATAGAAGCAGAAATATGGAATTTTCAATTGCAGTGCCGAATGAAGTAATATCCTTGGCGATGAAGGCGATGCAATGTGATGATAGGATCAATTACCTTTTGGACTGGAGCCAATGCAGCACGTAACCTTCAAGACTTCCTTGTCAAGCTAAGGAACAACCAGGACAGCACATAGCCTTCAATGGCCAGTCTGGCCTAGGAACACCTCCTAGCTAAATCTGGGCTGGGTTAGGTCTAGAAGCCTTTCAGGCCGAGTGGATTGCCCTAGTCATAAAGTAATAAGCTAGTTGATCGGATCTCTACATTTTATTGCAACCCCATTACTAATTGGTACAAATAAAGTTTTGAGATTACAATAAGTGTCCCGTACATCTTTTCTTGATTGCAGGAGTACCAAAGTCCACACTTTGAGCCCACTATAAAAAAAAAAAAATAATAATATGAAAACATGTCTTCTCATATCATAATTATTTGTATTGAGTCAATAATTTTATGGCATGTTGCTAATGAGTTTTGGGCCTAATGGAATGTCTTGCCCCAATAGAGGTGAGAATGCAAGACCTACAAGTGACAAATGATTATCATTTATATTGTACGATCGAGTGCGCTTAAGAAGATCTTTCCCGATTGTGCCCACTAAACTCATGGGTAGGACTTGGAATGAGGTTGGAAATTCCTACATTTTTTGCGAAGTAGCCGTGGCCAATGTTATGGGCTTCCCATTTAAAAGCTAGGGGTGGGCTCCATACTTGACGCATAGGGATACGTGGGAGCCATCCCCTTGTGTTTATACAGGTTTATCCATATATTACCCACGAAGGATCATTTTCCAACAACAAAACAACAAACCATTAGGAGCATATTCTAAACAAGGGGGACAATTCTCACCACAAAATTTCTTTACATCCCCACATAGTTTACACTTTTTAATTTTTTATGAAAAATATAAAAAGTTTTCTTGAAAACGGATCGCATTATCTCTCTATATTATAATAGAAAGGCGTTGTATTTTTAGTTCGATGTACAAACTAAAATATTAAAAAATCTTCATCCACAATCATATTTTAAAACTAAAATAGTTATTTTCACAAGCAATTCTAAACTCTTTTCGTTTTCTTAGGAACTCTTAAAATTATATCTACTTTTTACAACTACCCGTGACTACCCCAATTAATCATAGGTACAGTTACTTGGAATCTTTGTGACAATACATAGCTTAAGTACAGTTACGCACCCAATAATTCAAAATAATTTTGAAATATCCAAATACCTCAATATGTATGGTACCCTTGGACTTGCCATTGACTTTAGCATTGGATCATTCAAATAGGGAAAATGTGAGCACCCATCTTAAATAACCCAATGACTTAACGAGAGTGAAACAAAGTGGATTGTTAAAATACTTTTTAATCTAGAATCCCATTTTCTTTCGCTCCCATTAACCTGGACACCACGTGTCACACTGGTATGGAAGACTCCATCCCTTCGAATGAGTTTTCTTTCAACAGGTCAGTCAATCCATAATGCGCCATAAAAAGAGAAACGTGGGTGAGTAGCTCCCCACCTCGTGCAAGCTGCCGAGCGTGTTGAATTCCATCTACACCTGGGACGCCGCACCACATAGCAAGTCCAGCCATATAAGAAATATCATGTCCCATTTGTTCTTATCCTTCCATTTTTCCCCCACCGTGTTTAACAACAGCAATCCTCTTGCAAGCCTACACCTCTCTTCTAGCACTGATCTGCTAGCCGGAAATTCCTCCTTGAAAGATTGGGTTCTACAAAATACTACTGCGTTGCGCGCGCTGTCCTTCACCACAAGCAACTTCTCGATAGCTTCGGCTCTACCAGATCTTAATCCCGAGTGTTGAAAAAATCTCTTGGCCTCAGCGGCGGTATCTTCATATCTGATCTGCCCGATCCCCTTGGGCAACATGAAAGGACGCATGACGAGTAGATATAGCATGTAATCTGATAACCACTTGCTGTTTCTACATGCTACAGGAATTTTATTAGGATCCTCTATTGATGTATTTTTTGTGTCGTGATGATAGTAGAGATCGGTAGCAATATGCCAGAGAATAACGCTTTCATCAAAATCTCCCAAAAGGCTCCAACCAAGTTTAGCAGAGGCACCAAATTTCTCGAGTGTATACTTCCCCCTATCTTTGCGAACTTTGTTCAATGCTACTACTTGCTGCTGTTTGAAAGATGGGGATGAAGTCGAACGTGCGTGTCTCGAGATCCATGTGTCCATTTTTTCACTATAATGAGCGATGAAGCATTTGTGAAAATACTTCAAGACATCATCTGAATCAATTTGTTGGCGGTTCTCTAAATTTTCATAAATTTTTGACTTTCTGAAAAAGCTCAAGCACTTGGTGGACTGATCATGTCCGACGCAATTATCTATTAGATTGTATTGTCGCATGGAATGGGACCACCTCTTGCTTCCTGTTATAGCTAAGTGAGAAGAAAACATGTCCTTGAAGATTCCATTTGGTAGCAGGCTCCTCCTGTTACGATTTGTCAACCAGACCCTTGTCCAGTCTGAAAAAAGTAGTACAATTGCTTCATAGATATCTAGAATAATAGCTCCGACCAGCAGTACGTAACATATGATTACATTAACTGTGGAGTAACCATGCTTATCAATGATCAAGAAGCCCACGAATGCCAAAATAGTGGAAATGGAGCTGATGGAGCGAAGACAGATGCCCACAGCAGAACACACAAAAGATGTCCTTGGTGTACAGCTCATCATACAAAAAGCCAAGCTCGAGCTCTATGACTTTGAAATTATCTACTACTTCATCGCTTGAGAAAAGATTCTCACTTTTTTTGAACTGTCTAATGTCTATGGGGAGATCCGCATAGAGACGTCTATAGATCTTGAAAAGAAAATAAGCGTCATGCAGCTCGATAATGGCTGCTTCAGCAGTATGTATGTTAATTGAATCCAGTGTATATTCTGCTTTTGGATCAGGAGTGGGAAGCAATGAATGCTTTAAATGCTCGGTGCTTAGCTGACCGGAGAACCCAAGTCCTCTCTCCATACTTTATAATTCCAGCTATAAACACCGGAATGGCTAGTAAATTAAGGCGGCAAGCGCTGGACATCCAGGTCCTAAGAAAGGCATAAAAAGCCACCCCAACCTGGACAAGTAGCCCCAAAAAGTGCCTTTTCCATAGTTCATTGTCTTCCAAGGAGTAGGCAGTAATGGTGTCAGGGCCACCCAGGTGCATGAGAAGAAACGGTGCCCAAAATGCCATGATCGCACTATCTTTATGCGGAGCACCATCAATAGATTCAGAATCTCCTTGCTTGTTGCATAGGAGGCCAAGTGCAACAGTTGCAACCGAGTCTGCTGACAAATATGTTAACCAAATAACATTATTGACCCAGGTTTTAGTTATGTACTTTCGCCTGTTCCCTAACACGATGAGGATGATTTGCAGAGAGAGGCTGATCAGAACCATCACTCGGATCTCCCACTCATTCCATAGTTTTCCTTACACTTTCTGAAAAAAACGGAGGCATGGCCCTTCTTCAATCTACTAGCAACTAAAAATTCAAATATGTTAGTTTCCTCATGTATATGGTTTGCGTAGGTTCAAAACGAATTTTAACTGTGTCGGCTTAAAAAAAATTAAATAGGACACCACTACCACATGATGGTTTTCAATCATTTAATGGATCAAGTGCAGTGGCTCTACCTTAATTAATTTTAATTAAACAAATTCTTTAGATGGGCGGAAACCTCTTAATTAAGAATGTTTTCGATCAACAAAAGTAGTGCTACGTACACGAGTAACACCCCAAATTTGCTTATCAAATTATTGTCATTATTTTTTTAAATTTCCACTTATATATGATAATATATCTTTACAGTTTACGATAGAATAGAGAGTACAAGACTTGGATGAAGACAAGATTTTAGAACAAAAACGCAAAATTTCAGATTTTAAATATGATTCTGAAAACGAAGTTAAGGCAATTGAAAATTTGAAATATGATTATGAAGAGAAAGGAGCAAAAGAAGTCAAATATGCAATATTTGCCCATGGTGAAAAATTAGAAGAGGCGAAAGATAAAAAAGGAGGAATGGATGCATGCATTGATATTGGTAATGGAAAAAGAAGAAAAAGAAAAAGTGCAAAATATAATGAAGAAATTGAAAATCCAAAGGTCAATGAAAAGGTAGACTATGCAGATTTGAATACAAAATTGGACAAACAAATGATGGAAAATTCAGAAGATTTTGAAATTCCAAATTTTGCTAGCACAGCAAAATTCAAGAAGTCCATGCTTCGAGGAAAAGAGCAAAGTTGGCATGAGAACATTATGATTGAAAATTTGAAAAAATTCAAAATTGCAATTTGGAATGGAGAATTTTTTAAGTGATGCAGGTTTGGTGAATACAAAAACATATCATTCAAGAAGATTCACAATTAAAATCAGAAGGCATGAAGACCATTGGACAAACAAATCGTCGAATTCTCAAACCCAAGAAAAACTATACGTATGTAATTAAAATAAAATGTTACGTACCTATGGAATGTGCACAAACTTGAATCCACCCTAAACGCAACCTAGGCTCCAACTTGTTGAATCCAACCCACCTTGAACTTCCTTAAAGCGTAGTGCGAGCGACCAATTGACATTCTAATCCATAAGGAAGAGTAGTGAGCACCCTGTAAAATAAGTAGAAGTTTAAAATCATTTAAAAACATGAACAACTACTGACAGTCTGAAAGATAGCATTCTCCCTTAATGCGATATAATGCGTTAATCAAATTGTCTAATAATGGATATAAGTGTAAAACTAGTTGAATAATATGAACCAACCACTGAAATAGAGCATTCTCTCTTACGTTCCATAAAATGCTTAAATCAAATTGTCTAATTAATATATAGTAAGCCATACCTCTAGAGAATTGTTTATTTGGTAGACTGATTTCTAAAGCCGGGTAAGAGAGAATTAAAAATAGAGTTGTCGATTTCATGCCCTCCAACAAAGCATTACAATACTTTTATAGGCAAACCCCCCCCCCCCCTCTCTCTCTCTCTCTCTCTCTCTCTCCTTATTGATAATTCTTTACTTGCTATTTTCAAAAGTAAACACTTTCCTTTCCTTGTACAAGGTTTAGAATAAGCTTCTTTTCTCGAGCAAAAAAAAAAGAAAAAAGAATAAATGATATTCTAATTTCACTCCACTTCATTTTTTTATCAGAGTTGGGGCCAATTTTATTTTTCCATAATTACAATGGGTGGAGCGGATGCTCTAAAATTAAGCTGGGCCAGTATTAGGACAACGCAATATAGAATAGAGTTCTTTTCTTTTTTGTTTTTGTATCTGAGTTCATTTTCTTCTAACCAACTAGCAAATAGGGGAAGAAAATTCCTTTTGCTTGTCCATGCTTAAGTAGAATGCTAAGCAAAGAATAAAGCTTTAGGGTTTCCTTAACCAATCATAATCCTTTACCCTATCCTCCCCTACCATTAGGCTAACTCAGTGGTTTCACAAAGATCGTTTCAGCTAGTTCTTCCTCTGTGAATGTAATTCAAGGTTGGGAATATGATCTTGGTGAAGATTGGGATGTGATCAATAGATGAAGAGATTCATGATCTAAACTTTAATTGACATGTTTGTTAGAATATGTCTCAAATCTCTACTCTAATAATGTTTCTTATTATAAAGTTCTATTTTAAAGAAAGTCTTTGTTAGTCTCAAGGGGTAAAAGAAATTGTATTTATTGACCAACAAGGATTGGGGTTTAGAAACTCTATAAATAGTTGTATAAGCCTATTGTTTATGCTCATGAGAGAGATGTGAGAGTTTCACAAGATTTGTAGAGAAGGGTGAGGGAGAAAATAGAACGTACACTCAGGGCAGGGAAACGAGGTATTGTTTTAGGACCTCAAGTTAGGATGTAAATGCTAGGAGTAGGAAACGAGGGTTGTTTCAGGGCTCGGGATTGGTGTCACATATTCTCTACCCTTTGTAATTTCTCTACGATTATAGTGGATCTTCTCTTCTCATCTGTGAACAATGCATGCGATGTTATATGATAATATAAGATTTTTTCTTACCTAGCTGTTATTCTGTTTCATGAAACTTCTCCATTAATCACAGACATTCACACCTATGGAATGACCTATGTATATAATCTTCTTAAAAATGTACTGGTGGAATTACAGGATGATCAACTAGTTTAATACGCTAAGGCTATGTTTGGTATGCTGGATTAAAAAGGTTGAATATGATAGAATTATTGTATGAAGAAAAAGTTTTTGATTGCTTTGTTTGAAATGAAAAAGATGGTCTATTAGACATTTTTTTTTTATTACCTTGTTTCTTTTAAATGGTATAGTATTTTAGGATAAAAATATATTACTTCATTTGAAGGCCGGGTCTATTATATTGCCCCATATAGAGAATATAACTATCTTACGAATAATATAGCTTTTATTTGAAAATAACACTAAGTACATGAAAATAATATATTCATCCTATTCGGCTTATCTGGTATAGCAAACATAGCCTAATGTTATTAGATAAGAATCGACTAATTTCAACATTCTAGGAAGCAAGAGAAATATTATGGTGTTAGTGATACTGATTAGGTTAGAAATACTACAAAATGAATAAACTACAAATCAACATACAATTTAGAGTAAAGGAAGAGATTCTCTCTATCTACTTGAATATGGATTGTTCATAGTACATGGGATCCACCAAAACATGTAGGACTCATGAAGTACGAACAATCCAAATTTCAATGCACCGTTCACAATGCACCATTCACGACGATGAAGATGATCCGTACTCCTATTTAGAAGCATATATTGATCAAGTGGTATTTTGATTTTTATGCCATTTTTGAACGGTCAAGATCTAAGGAGCACTAGCTTCAACATGTACCACGTCACACACAATAAAAGGTATGCATTAAAATCCGCCGTGGTCTTGGGCATGGATTGGTCCATTTCTCAAAAAAAAAAAAAAAAATGAAAAAAATGTGGGTACTTGCTTTCCCATTGGGTACTTTGCGCAAAAATTGAAGGGTGTTGTTGGTATTATATATTTTATTGCAGTTTCCTATACGAAGTAATATAAATATTTACACCATTATCGCTGACATGGCATCTCTAGGTGTCTACACGGACATGTGAAGGACTTTTAAAAAGGAATTAAATTGGCTAAGATTTAGTGTGGTGAGCCTGTCCAATCGAAGTTGCCAAAATGAATTGTGAGGCTTCTATTTATGGATTAATCATGGTCATTCTTGGAGCTATGCCAATGGCAAGTCTCGGTACCTAATGGTCTCTAGCTAATTTCATCCCATTAACTGAATGTGCTGAGGTTAAGGTAGAAAAGCTTGTTCAAGTGGACTTACTGACTGCACACATGCATCTAGCTTTTATATCCGACTAGCACAGGAAGTAAGTGAACTCGTCCAATTTCTCGAGCATTTTCCATAAGGTCTCTTGGTGTCTAGATTTGATTCTTTTCCAGTGCCAAGATGGTTACTGGCCGGGTATGTTCGTCGATTATACACTGGTTACATATGCTAATATTCATGCTTCAAAGACGCTTAATCCTATCAACCAAAAATCTTGTTAGATCAACCAAAAAAAAGGGATTGGGATTTGCTCAAGTTGGGGTCTTTAACTTGACGCTCAATTTAGCGTTAGATTTCGGACACGTGGAGGGATGCAATTATCAATGGCTGGGATGAGGAAGCTTTAGCATTTGTAGGAGAAGCCCAGCCGTTGATAATTGCATCCCCTCACGTGTCCGAAATCTAACGCTAAATTGAGCGTCAAGTTAAAGACCCCAACTTGAGCAAATCCAAATCCAAAAAAAAGACCCTTAAATCAACCAAAAAATCTTGTTAGATCAACCAAAAAAAACACCCTTAAATCCTTGTCAGGTAGGAAGCTAAAATAACTTCTTCTTTATTTTAATTTTTAATTTTTAATTTTAATTTATTTATTTATTTTTTTTGTGGTTGTTTCTTTCTTTCTAAAAATAAATACACACTAATATACATACATACATACATATATATATGGATCAAGATTGGAGGACACAATTTTCGCATTCAATTTTTGACACAAGATGATTTGTTGCATACGTAAATGGAACTTGGTCATGTTATCAGGGCCAATCCTGAGTTTTTTGGGGCCACTAAGCGAACTTCTAATATGGGGCCCTCTTTACATATTCACACAACAAAATTTTATGGGATGGCTATTGTAACCCCTTAATGTTATTTGTACATCTTATTTATTTTGATTTTTCAATGTTTTATAAAAAAATATAAAAGTTTTTTTTTTTAAATTTATAAAAACTAGCCGTTAAATCCACCAGAAAACATCATTTTGAACAAATTTGTATCAATTTTTTTTTTCTAAAATATGTTGTTAGGTGGACTTTTTGGTAAAAAATGAAACAAAAATTACAAATTGCCAAAAAATCTACTTAAATGACCTGACTTTGAAAAACTTTCTTTTAGAAAGTTGTTCAAAATGATGTTCTTTAATCGACTACGCAATAATTTTAAAGAAAACCTTTTATATTTTTCATAAAAGCCTAAAAATTAAAAATTAATAGGGTATGCAAATACATTGAGCGGTTGTAATAACCGCTCTCAAATTTTATCCTGAGTACCCAAACCCATAGGGGCTAGTGGAGTTTTGAGTTGAATTTGGGTTAGGGCCCTTCGGAGTTTGAACTTGGGGCCCTTATTTGATATAGGCTTAAGAAAAAATGTAATATTTTTTTTTTGTTCACTTGAGTATGAGTGTTAGATTGGATTTGGGGCTCTCATTTTCAATTAAAAATCGGAGGCCCTAAGAGGCTGATTTGTCGGCCTATACTCAGGGCCGACCCTGCACATTATCTTTATGCCGACCCTGCACATTATCTTTTAAAGATAGTAAGGTTACATATATCTTGTGAATCTAATGATTTAAGAATTGTATGAAAAGTTGTGTCCCGATCTTGATCCACATATGTATGTATAGAGTAAGAACGTATTAATATAAGTTATATTAGCACCCGCATTGTGCATTGATGAGTTATGGCCGGGTTACATGGGCCCAATATTAATGCACGGGGTACAAATTAACCTTCAATGCATGGTAATGATATAACTTATATAAGCATGTTCTTACATGATCAGGAGTGTATATACATACATAGATATCTACTAGTTGATGTACACATGTTGCACGTGAATACTTTCGAGTTATGAAATAATTGAAGTATAAATGAATTTTAGCTATCATTACGATTTTGAGAAAAACTCATGCCAGAATATATTCAAAATGACTGTATTATCTATCTTGGAAAGCACAGGATTCGAAACGTCATATATTTAGACATAACTCTCTTGTAACAGCCTATGTTTGGACAGTTTTGAACGGTGTATGACAGATCATTACTTTGATCTAAAAGTACATAAAATTGTGCACATTGGCGAACTGGGAAGTTGGTCGGTTGCAACTTTTATGGGATTTTTCATTTGTAATGTCTGAATTCTTTAACAAAGTTAACCGGTGCAACAAATAGGGGGATTTTTCATTTTTATTTTATTTTGCACACATAAGTAACTCACACACAACACAAATGAAGAAGCACATATTGACACTCTCAACTTCCCTTTTCTTTTTTTATTCTTTTTTGGGTAAAATATACTTTGCCTCTTCAAGTTTGAGCCATTTTTAGCAAACCTCTTTATAGTTCATAAATTACATTTTGCCCCTTCGCACATAACACGTAGCAATCCATTTAACTAACACGTCATCACCCGAAGAAAGTAAAATAACATCTTTTGCAAAATGTGTGTAGTCATCTGCCTGGTTTTGAACTATGAAGGGATTTGCTGAAATCGGCTTAAACTTGAAAGGGGCAAAGTGTAGTTTACCCTTTTTATTTTATTTAATGGAGGGAGGGGGATGATGAACATAGGTCATAGGATATGTTGGATCTACTTTCACCATGTTTTTGGTCCAAACAAATTCCCAGGCGATGTATGAACTATGAAATATGGGAAGAACTTCTTTTATGAGTATCAAAATGTCCAAAAAAAAAAAAAAAAAAAAAAAAGACAGAGAAAAAGAAAACCTACTTTCTCTAGTCTTAAACATTCAAAAAGGAGTAATCAAGAACTCCACCTTTCACACAAATTAGATGCCATAAGTTATAAGTACTAAACAAGGTGTTTTCTTGGCTTCAAAATTTTTTCCATGCAAATTAATATATGAGACGTGGTTCTATATATGAAGTATTTAAGCAAAAAGTTTGAATTCGAAAATGATACGAATAATATTAACCAAACCTAAAAGACCCAAAAACATGTATGAATAAAGAAATATTAATAAAAATAAATAAATAAAAATAAAAAACACCTGATTGATCGAAGGTAATTGGGCTGACATTTTTTTACAATGATAGGCAAGCATATATATGCTTTAAAAAGGGTTTTGCACCATAATTTTATCACAACTTTCACTCACCAAAGACTACATAGATAGAATAGAATTCACCAAAGACTACTTGTAGATCTACAAAGCATTCCAACCCTACTTTATTATTGGTATTGTAGTGACTGGAGAAGACTTCAACATTAAAATATAAATAAATAAATAAATAAAAAGTAGTAGAAGAGCAGGTTTAGCGATTTGGACTGTTTTGGATGATAGGCACTATTAATGGAAAAAAAAAAAACCTGAGAGAAGTTCTCAGCGGATACAATCCAGGGGATTCGAGCAACCGTGGGACAATCTTCTCCTTCTCCTTTTGGCACTGCTGTTCCAGCAAAGAAGATTTCTCGATTTCAAAGGAATGTGTTGGAAGAGGCAGAAAACTCTTCGGGTATGAAGAAAGAATATGAAGTGGTAGGCAGACAACTCTAGTTTTGATGTTTGGCAGAGGAGAGAAAAGATGGGGGACCTTATTAAGAAGGGCAACTTAGTCTTTTCGGTTTTAATTGAGGACAAAATAGGATTTCAAAAGTATTTCTAATATTCATGCATTTAGAAGTACTCCGTAGTATAGATATATATTTCTATATCTATACTATTATATACTCCCTTCGTTCCTAATTGATCGTCCCTTTTGAAAAAATACGATTTTTTTAGGAAATCCTTATTAAATGCTTTTATATCAATACATGTGTTTTAACATTCTAATTTTACTATCAAGTATACAATACATTATAAAAAGAGAGAATACCCTTTCAAGATTTTAGGAAATCAAATAAAAATATCATTGCCTTTTTTGAATGTGGTAATAATTTTAGAACATCCCAAAAAGGAAAGTAAGCTAGTTAAATAGGAATGGAGGGAGTAAAAGAGAGTGTGTCATGTAGCACATCTCTCAAACCTTCCACACAAATACTCAGAGCATGCTAGGTGGCACATGCATTCTTAGGCCATTAAACCAGTTCGACTCAATAATTTACAAAAGGGGAAAAAAAATCAGATAAATAATTAAAGCAATTAATTATAGCAATTTGACTTTAGAATCTTAAAAGAAATAAGGTAAGAAATAACCAATCAACTCTCATATATTTTTTCATTGATTCATTATGGTAAATCTCAAAAATTCTTTAATGTAACTATTTGATTAGAATGTTTAATTTTTTTGTAATCATAAAAATATTATATATTACTCCACGCATCGCGTGGGTTACTGCTCGTGTATAGATATATTATGTATTATGGTGACAATAATTTGTTGATTAGGTTCTTCTACCCCTTCTCTTTCCATTCCCACCCACCACTTAAAAAAAAAAACAAAAAACAAAAGACAGCCAAATTTCAAACCCTAACATTTTACTTGGAATATTTGTGACAATACATAACATAGGTACAGATAAACACCCAATAATTCAAATAATTTTGAAATTTTGAAATATCTAAATACCTGAACACGTATGGCACCTTAGGAACTTAATTGACTCCAGCATTGGAATCATATAGCATCACTCATTCAAATAGTGAAAGTGTTAGAGCACCCATCTTAAATCACTCATTGGCCCAATAAGAGTCGTAAAACAAGAGTGGGGTTGTTAAGGTAGTTTTTGACTCACAATCCCATATAATGCGATAGAACCGCGCCACCCCTCCTGTCGAATGAGGTTTCTTTGAACAGGTCAGTCAATGCACGATGCGCCATAAAAAGGGAAACGTGAGTAAGTAGCTCCCCACCTCGAGCAAGCTGCCGAGCGTGTTGATTCCATCTACACTGTGACGCAGCATAACATAACAAGTCCAGCCATATAAGAAATATCATGTCCCATTTGCTCTTATCCATCCACTCTTCCTTCTTCATGTTTAACAACAGCAATTCTCTTGCGAGCCTAAACCCCTCTTCTAGCACTGATCTGCTGGTCGGAAATTCCTCCTCAAAAGATTCGATTCTACAAAATACTCGTGCGTGGCTGTCCTGCTCCCCAAGCAACTTCTCGATAGCTTCGGTTCTACCAGATATTAATCCCGAGTGTAGAAAAAATCTCTTGGCCTCAGCGGCGGTTTCTTCATATCTGATCTGCCCGATCCCCATGGGCAACATGAAAGGACGCATGACAAGTAGATATAGCATGTAATCTGATAACCACTTGCTGTTTCTACATGCTACGGGAATTTTATCAGGATCCTCTATTAATTTATTTTTTGTGTCGTGATGATAGCAGAGATCGGTAGCAATATGCCAGAGAATAATGCTTTCATCAAAATCTCCCACAATGCTCGAACCAAGTACACCAGAGGCACCAAATTTCTTGAGTGTATACTCCCCCCTATCGTTGCAAATTTTGTTAAATTCTACTAATTTCTCTTTGTCAGATGCCGATGAATTCGCAATTCTCATCATCGATGAGTCCAATTTTTCAAAATAATGAGCGCTGAAGCATTTCTGAAAATAGTTCAAGACATCATCTGAATCAATTTGTTGGCAGTTCTCTAAAGTTTCATAAATTTTTAACTCTCTGAAAAAGCTCAAGCACTTGGTGGACTGATCATGTCTGAGGCAATTATCTATTAGATTGTATTGTCGCATGGAATGGGACCACCTCTTGCTTCCTGTTATAGCTAATTGAGAAGAAAATATGTCCTTGAAGATTCGATTTGGTAGCGGGCTCCTCCTGTTAAGATCTGTCAACCAGACCATTGTCCAGTCTGAAAAAAGTAGTAGAATTGCTGCATAGATATCTAGAATAATAGCTCCGACCAGCAGTACATAACTTATGATTACATTAACTGAGGAGTAACCATGCTTATCAATGATCAAGAAGCCCACGAATGCCACAATAGAGGAAATGGAGCTGATGGAGCGAAGACAGATGCCCACAACAGAACACACAAAGGATGTCTTGGTGTACAGCTCATCATACAAAAAGCCAAGCTCAAGCTCGATGACCTTGAAAATATCTAGATCGCTTGGCAAAATATGCACACTTTTTTCGAGGTCTGTAAAGTCTATGGGCAGATCCGCATAGAGACGTCTATAGATCTTGAAAAGAAAATAAGCTTCATGCTTGAATTTGGCTTCAGCAGTAATGTCTTTGTCAATTGTTTCCGGTGTATATTCTGGCTTTGGATCAGGAGTGGGAAGCAACGAATACTTTAAATACTCGGTGCTTGCTGATCGGAGAACCCAGGTCCTCTCTCCATACTTTATAATTCCAGCTATAAACACCGGAATGGCTAGTAAATTAAGGCGGTAAACGATGGACCTCCAGGTCCTAAGAAAGACATAAAAAGCCACCCCAACCTGGACAAGTAGCCCCAAAAAGTGCCTTTTCCATAGTTCATTGTCTTCCAAGGAGTAGGCAGTAATGGTGTCAGGGCCACCCAGGTGCATGAGAAGAAACGGTGCCCAAAATGCCATGATCGCACTATCTTTATGCGGAGCACCATCAATAGATTCAGAATCTCCTTGCATGTTGCATAGGACGCCAAGTGCAACAGTTGCAACCCAGTCTGCTGACAAATATGTTAACCAAAGAACATTATTGACCCAGGTTTTAGTTATGTACTTTCGCCTGTTCCCAAACACGATGAGGATGATTTGCAAAGAGAGGCTGATTAGAACCACCACTCGGAGCTCCCACTCATTCCAGAGTTTCCTTACACTTTCTGAAAAAAACTGCATGGTCCTTCTTCAATCTACTAGCACAAAAAAAATTCAAATATGTTAGTTTCGTCATGTATATGGTTTGCGTAGGTTCAAAACGAATTTTAACTGTGTCGGCTTAAAAAAAAATTAAATAGGACACTGCTACCACATGGTGGTTTTCAATCATTTAATGGATCAAGTGCAGTGGCTCTACCTTAATTAATTTTAGGGAAAATTAGCAATAACCCCCATTAGTAAACAAATTAAACAAATTCTTTCGATGGGCGGAAACCTCTTAATTAAGAATGTTTTCAACAAAAGTAGTGCTACGTACACGAGTAACTCCCCATAAAATATTACCTCACATTCTTAGCTTCATTCTAACTTCTTTCTTATTTGAGAGTCCTACACCATCAAGTAAATTGATCATCTTTGGCGGTAAGGGTAGGGATCTCCAAGGATTATCGTGAATTTCATTTTTATTCGAATGCAATAGAATGCTTGAATTGAAGGACAAGGTGGCCGTGTTTACACCAAAATTTGATGCATGACTCAACATTTATAAAAGGTTGTAGGAAAAAGTACTATCAATAAAAACTGTTGATTTTTTTTTCTCCCGTCCCACATTAGGTCTTCAGTCTTCACCCTTGCCTGTGGTAATGTTTGTTTTCTGTCGCTGTGTGTTAAAGCAAACTCATGTAAAAACTGTTGAAGAATTATTTGATAAATCTAAAAATATTATAATTGTCTAGGGAATTTAGATTTTGTGTATTCAATATTTACTCAAGAAACATCTAAAATCTAGTGTTCCTAGTATAGAATAATGGAGCTAGTACAAAAAGGGATTCTATCCTATTCAATATAAGGCAATAGTGTAGGGCTGGCAATTTAAGCCCAAATCCGCCCAAGTTAAATGGCTGCAGATGGGTGATTTTATTAATTGGGTTGTAAATGGGTGCCCATAATAACCCAACTAATAAATGGGTGTAATCAGGTTTGTATTAAAAACATTTGGGTGCGAATGCAACCTGATAGGTTTTGAACTTCCTTCACAGGAATCACAGCTCTCCTTCCCAGTCGTCTCTTGCCGCCGTTCGTCTTCTTCAAGACTACAACTCTCCTGCTACATCACGCATCTAGATTGAGCTTCGGTGACTCCGATGCACCACCACTTCCACCTTCTTCTCTAGCACCACCACTTCCACCTTCTTCTCTAGCGAACCAAAGCTAATCCATCTTCACCGACAAACAAGAGCTAATCCACTTCCACCACCACTTCGTCTCCTTCAAATTCGCCGCTCATCTCCTACCGCTGCTCGTCTCCTTCAAGACCACAACTCTCCTGCTACATTACGCATCTAGATCGAGCTTCGGCGGCTCCGATGCACCACCACTTTCACCTTCTTCTCCGGTAAACTAGCTAGAGCTAATCCATCTTCACTGGAAAAATTGAAAGCTCTTGCCACCAGAATCACCATCAACCATTTCAATTTTCAAAAAGCCAACCCACAGTTTTACAGGTAACCCATCTGCTTCAATTAATAAAATCACCCAAGATAATTTTACAGAGAATTTTTACCCTCATCCTTGCCCTCAATTACCGTGAGAAATTTGAAAGGGAATTGTTTTCCTTACTTTTGTGTTGTAATAATTCATCGCCATTTTGAGCTAACTAGCTAGCTATTCCCATAAATGGGTATTGTGCCTAGGTAGCTGAAATTTGTAGAGATTCTTCAATAAAGGGCTTAACTGGTTTCCTGAATTTTGAAATAAAATGTGGTACAGATTTTTTTTTTTTCTTAAAATCATTAGATTGAAAAAAAAAAAAAAACAGTTTTTTTTTTCTTCTTCATGGTTTGTCAGCAACCAAACAAATGTGAAATGATTGCACTACTGTTTGTTGTAATTTATGGATTTATTTTCTGTTATAGTTTAAGGGTTATGATTATTTCCCTCAATGGCTCAATGTTATGGGAAACTAGATGGACTGTTTGACCATGTGATGACATATTGATACTTTTACCCTCTGTTTGATAGCTGAGAAATTAAAAAAAAATAATTAAATTGTTTACCTTGTGTTTTACTATTGTTTTGTTTTTGTTTTTTTTGTTTTTTCTGGTTTCCTAGGCCAAATAGTTGTATCAGACTGTAGGATCAGTTTAATGGAAATTTGGGTCCTAAATTATGAAGATACTATTTTTTTCTTTCTGTACATTTTCTCATTAATCAAGCAGAGAGTTGTTTTGTTTTGCTTGGAAATTTAAGGTTGAGTGGTTTGTTTTCAAGTGTTCCAATGAAATTTTATTGATGCTTTTCATATTTTTGGTTTGTTATGCAATTGATCCATGAAAGAAGAACAATTTGAATTTGACAGACTGCTAAATGAAACAAACAAATTTGATGGTTCTCTGGTCTGAGTCTATATTTTACACTTCATCAAGTACAATATAGTTAAGGGTATTTGGATTCAATATTCATTTTCCTCCCAATGTGCTTTCAATTAGTACAAGTGTACAACATAGTTTTGAATTCATTGCCCAATCTTCATGTTTTCTTTAAAAAAATTTATGTCCAACATTTGATCATCCTCTTGATTCCACGAGTGTGTTAATTTCTCTAGGGTAATTTGCAGGGGTTTTATTTGGTTCCATGATTACCTACTTTTCACTGACTTTTCTGCCATTTTTTGTTTATTTTTTCCTCTTATTAATTTCAGGTGATGCATCCATAGGTTGCCTAATTCCTAGGAGGGCGGCTCTACGATTGTGTCTTGAAATACAATGAAGTTTTGGTTTATATTTTTTTCCTAATCTGCTTTATTTACATCACACAAATTGTATCATGTTTTGGTCTTTGTGGAAGTTATTTTTGTAGACTTCAAAATCTATTGAAAATGGAGGACTAGCGGTCTTGTGGAAATTATTTTATGCTATTTTATTTTACAATCTTCCAGGTTTTCAATGTTTTTTCTTTATTTTTTAGTTTATTTTTATTTTTTGAATTTGGTAGATCTGAAAATGAAATGCTATAGTAGTTGGAATTTTTTATTTTTTATTTTAAATCCGGGTCATGAGATTTTATATTTTAGAGATCACTTGTAGCAAAAATAATGGACAAATGTTGGTTTTTTTTTTTTTTTTTGGGTAAACAAACAAAAACAAAAAAAATTATTCTGAGGGAGCAAAGTCTCCCAACGTGAAAGTTACTAGGAGTTTAAACTGCCCTCCAGTTGCGCGTTGGTTCACGTACAAGCTTAAATGGGTGAATTTGGGTTTCAACCTATAATAAATGAGTGGGTTTGGGTTTTACTTAAATGGGTTTTTTGTGTAAATGGGTTGGGTTGGGTTGGGTTTGGGTGATATTTTGACTACACCCACCCAAACCCACCCAATTGCCCGGCCTACAATAGTGAAGCATCCAAGTATCAAGGCAAAGGCCTACGTACATAATCACACCCACTTTTTTACTGTAATTTCACATCTAAATAGAAAAAGAAATTTGTTTCATTTATAACTGGGAAGTAATAAATCCAAGCTTCTTCCATACTCAGACTAGGAGACTTCTAAAAACGATGGGAAGATCAGTAAATTTTGCCATAACTCCTCTTTTCGATATTTAATTTTTTGAAAAAAATTACTTATCAATTCTTTTTTAATTTAAATTTCCACTTATGATAATCTATCTTTATGGTTTACAATAGAATATAGAGTACCAGACTTGGATGAAGACAAGATTTTAGAACAAAAAAGCAAAATTTCAGATTTTAAATATGATTGTGAAAACAAAGTTAAGGCAATTGAAAATTTGAAATATGATTGTGAAGAGAAAGGAGCAAAAGAAGTCAAATATGCAATATTTGCCCAGGGTGAAAAATTAGAAGAGGCGAAAGATAAAAAAGGAGGAATGGATGCATGCATCGATATTGGTAATATATGGAACTAGAAACTGAAAAATCAGAAAAAAGAAGAAAATTTGAAATGCAAAATTTAATGAAGAAATTGAAAATCCAAATTAATTAACGTCAATGAAAAGGTAGACCATGCAGATTTGAATACAAAATTGGACAAACAAATGATGGAAAAATCAGTAGATTTTGAAATTCCAAATTTTGATAGCGAAGCAAAATTCAAGAAGTCCAAACTACGTACGAGGAAAAGAGCAAAGTTGGCATCATGCAGTAGAATTTTTTAAATGATGCAGGTTTGGTGAATACAAAATCATATCAAACCTTTTTTTTTTTTTTTTTTTTTTTTCATTTGAAAGGGAAAATACAAAGGAAATTCAAGAAGCTTTGCAATAAAAATCAACAGGCATGAAGACCATTGTTAGAGTACCCGCATGAAGTAGAAAATGAGACATGTTGACAAGAAGCCGTTCAAGCATCTGAAGAAAAAAAAAATGCTAGTCCACCACATCAAATGGAGATGGCATTGGAGCAAGATCGTCGCATTTAAAAGCATTGGAAATTCTACAAAACAAGGCAGAAGCCACTGTTGTACGCACAAAATGAAGTCAAGATTTTCAAAATTACCAGAGAATTGAAGGGAGTGTTGAAGAGAATAATTTATGGATTCACTACATAGTTATATACGGAAAAATTATCCAGTAAAATCTAGTGTTAATATCATTTGGTATTCCAAGAATAGTGGAGTAAATTAGGTGCGTCTAGAAGTCTTAGCTCGTAGGACAAGTATAAAAAGTGGCTTTACCCTACTCTATGCAAGGAATTAGCGAAGCAACCAGGTAATATATAAGGCCAAAGTCACCCACATACATAATCACTCCCTCTCTTGTGCTGCAATCTCTTATCTAAATTATAAATTTTAGGAAAAAAATTGTCGATTTCTCAAACCCAATAAAAACTATACGCATGTAAAATAAAATATTACGTACCTATGGAATGTGCACGGACTTGAATCCACCCTAAACCCAACGTAGGCTCCAAATTGTTGAATCCAACCCGCCTTGAACTTCGTTTAAGCTTAGTGCGAGCGACCAATTGACATTCCTAATATTCCATAAGGAAGAGTAGTGAGCACCCTGTAAAATAAGTAGAAGTTTAAAACCATTTAAATAACATGAACAACTACTGAAAGTCTGAAAGAGAGCATTCTCCCTTCATTCGATATAATGCTGTAATCAAATTGTCTAATAATGGATATAGTCTATCAGCTAGACCTGTAGAGAATTGGTTTTTTTTTTTGATAAATAACAGATTGTATAGATCAAAGAAAGAAATACAAATTGGACAAGGAGTCCAACCAAAAAGCCAAACACAGCATTAGGCTAAACACTACCAAAAAACATGTTAAGGGGGACAAGCAACCCTCTCCAACAAGACGAGAGGCAAAACTAAACCAACTCCAAAACACCTCAAAGAGGGTAAAAAGAATTTCCACTAGCTCTACTCTTAACCAGCTTTGAAGTACAAATCTCTTTCCAGTTACTAACAATAAGAAACAACGGGATACTTTCAAAGGATTTGTCCACCAAAACCCATATGGAAGCAAGAAAGCAAATTTTATCCCAAATATTCTATAAGTCCTCAACAACGGGATACCCTCTAGAGAATTGTTTATTTCATAGACTGGTTTCTAAAGCTAAGTAAGAGAGAATTAGAGAAAAAGTTGTCAATTCCGGCCATGCCCTTAACTGGAGCATTACAATACTTCTGTAGACAAGTGGCTCATTCGCGTTGCACGCATCGTGTTCATCACACTTCCAACAAATTCTCTAGTAACACTTCCTTCAATTTTTCCCTTTATTGACGGTTCTTTATTTATTATTTCGAAAAGTAACTACTTTAGCCTGCCCTTGTGAAAGCTTTAGAGTAAGGTTCTTTCCTCATGCAAACAGGAAAGAATAACATGTACAATACCTCTAATCCTACTCCACTTTATTTTGCGTCACATATTATTATTGTCAGCTGGACTTGCAAATTACAATGGATAGAGCTAGCTAGATGAACCAAATTAAATTTTGCTGGCCAGTATTAGGGCAACCCTGTCACGCCCCAACTTCGGAGAGTCGACACAGTGTATAAAAGTTAAAGTAGAAAGGTGTACACATGGATAAGTCAAAGTATAAAAGTTGCAGGAAGACTTAGTCAAGTCCACATGTAATTTTTTTTTTTTTTAAAAAAATAATAATTATACCAGTTCATCAATAACATCCAATAAATTAACATGAAATGTTATGCTCACACATTATACCCATAATAATATATGATTCCAAAATAAAGCCAACACCCCTGGCACAAATAGGCTAGATAAGTAGTAATTGTAATAACAATACTAATAGTAATGCCTACGCATCAAAATAGCATAGTCTCTATACAATGCACATGCGTTTATCCTCATCTATGACTATGCTAGTATGTGACCTTTAAGTTCCAATCTTAGTTCATGCAACTAAGCATCCGCCATCGACGAACTCTCATTCATCATCTCATCATCTCATCATCTAAAATAATAATAAGATGAACTGCGAAACCCAATAGGAAATATATGTGGATTCTATACAATTAATATATGTGTTGATACATGGTGTATGAATTAAAATTATTTAATAAATCATAATCAAATAATAGTCGCAAACCAGTACTTTGTGTGGGTTTTAAATTAATTTCCCAAAAATTCTCATAGTGTCTCCAATTCCCAAGACTATGGGATCAAACCATGTATCAACCGTTACGTCATCACGTCAACCCCCAGCTCAACCAATTAAGCACGAAAATTCAACACCATGCGCGACATTCTTCCTCGAGGGCTTTAAGGTCTTTTACCTATGGGCACTTTACCCTGCTTGCTATTCGCGGAGTATTCTTAACGCAAAATACCACGCCCTTGTGATGCTCCCACCCGTTTGATGCATACCAAGACCTAAGGTCTACAAATCCAATCCGTATATTCATAACATTTCCATCAATCATATAAACATTCAAGGCATCCAAATATTTTCATGAACACGTTTTATAACTTTCTAGAGTTTCAATAACCATTTCTAAAACATTTCCAAGTAGACAACATTTATAAAGTAATTTTCCATAATCCAAGTATCATGAAAATTTCCACACATTTAACAGATATTTTACAATAATATTTAAACGAATATATAACCATGTATCTTTAAACAACAATATAAAACAGTAGTATCAAATGATATATTGAAAGATTCCCTAAATTTTGAACAACTAATAAAATATTTTTTTATAAATCAGTGGGAAAATCCAATAATATCATTAAGGCATTTAAAGTCACATTTATAAAATAACACCATATTAAATGTAAGAAGCCACATTTCCTACCTTAATCGCGAGCAATACCAACCCAAATCCACATGATAGATACTGACAATGCGAATGTAGCGTTAATGCTTCCTAGGGTTCTCCTGAGGACCGATAAAATCTGATAATTATGCATACGTAATATTTAGGTAAATTTCGAAATAAATATAACGTACTCGATAATTATTATTGGCCTTCTGACAGTAAACTACGGTCCTAAAATGATCAAAATAATTTTGAAAACACTCTTTATAATTTCTGAGAATTTTTCATAATTTTTGGGAATTTTCTGTAATTTTTTGGAATTTTTTGGTATTTTTTGGAATTTTTAACAAATATTAATTTGGCCAAAAGTCAAACTACAGTCAAACTTAGTCAAAATGGTCAACCAAGGGTTCCACATGGTAGGGCCCGCCAAAACGAGTCCAATAGTCGAATTTGGGGTTCATATGATTATCATATGGTTTTCAAATGCATGAGAACACGGTAAGATAAACAAATGCACCCACACAGGATCATAGTCTATGGGGTCCTCCTCAACCTCCCGCGGGTTGCATTGTGTAACCCGGTTACACCGTGTGTTCAATGGGCTAACTTGGACGATTAATATCTCCCTCGTTTCTTAACCGTTTTCAGTGATTCAAGTGTCAAATCGAAGCTCTTACGGAGTACTATGTGTGTATATAAATGTTTCATTCAAAATGCTATAAAATCATATTCGTTTTTAAGTCTAAAGTTTTGGGTTTTCATGATCCAAAATTATGAAATTTCTGAAACTTTAACCTCCGATCATTTTCTCTGAAAATTAACACTACCCTAGTGTTCCTTGGCCCCAAAAACATAAGGTAGGGTCATCCTTTCCAAAAATAACTAAGGAAAATAAAATTACATATACATATGTATATATACAGTAGGTGACATATATATATATATATATATATATATATATATATATGAATCAATAGTAGAGAAGGTAAGGTTCTTACCTCATCGAGAGAGCTCTACGAGCTCAGCCAGAAATCTCCAAAATACCACTCTCTTCTCCTCTTTTCTCTCTCAGTTTCTCTCTCTCTGCTACTCTTTCTCTAACTCTCTGTCTCGAGTCCCTCCATATATATATAAACACACATCCGAACCAGAAAACAAATGGGAAAAGAGATGGGGTCAATGTAGTAGGTGCGGCTGAGGAATGGGTTTGTTCGAATCCTATTAGTATAGGATTTTTAATGACCGAAGAAAAATGGAGCAGAGGTCGTTGTGGTTGCAGAGTTGCAGTTGTCAAGAAAGAAAATTGAGTGGGAGCTAGGGGTTTTAGGCTGGTAGACTAGGGAAGGAAAATGGATAAGTCTGTGCATATCATCCATAAGAGTTATGCTATGGTGTAGTTAGGTGCATGGTTTTATGGTATACATGCATGAGTTATGATGAAGTTTCACATATAAGATCAAAATAAATATAATATATATATTTATAAAATTCAGGTTATCACAAACCCAATATACAATAGAGGTTTTTTTTTTTTTTTTTTTTTTTTTTTTTGAGGGAGGGGGGGGGGGGGGGGGGGGGGGGGGGGGATGTTTGGGTATTTGAGTTCATTTCTTCTAACCACCTAGCTTAGCAAAGGGAAAAAATTTCCTTGACTTGGCCATGCTTGGAATGCCAAGCAAAGAGTAAAGCTTAAGGGTTCCTTAGCCACAAAGATTGTTTCCGTTCTTCCTCTATGAATGTACCTGATGTTTGGAATATGATATAGATGAAGATGGGAATATGAGAAATGAAGAGATTCATGATCCAAACTTTAATGAAGGACGTGTCTAGGTTTTTATGCCTACATACTGGGGAGAGAGTTTTGGCAAAGTGCCTCTAAATGTTGTTAACTTTATGAAACATATTACTTTCCAGTATCTCGACTATTTTCGTACCAAATATTGAAGGTGTAATATAATATAATATATTATCGGGACTTTAGGCCATAACTCTATGTTATAAGAGGTTTTTTTGTAATAACCCCACAAACAAATTCGTAAACCTCATAATCTCTTTTGACACTAAACTGGCGGAATTACCCCTACTGGGGTGATTTCGAGTTTCGACTACAACCACTCAATTCAGTTAGTCGACCCAATTCGCACTACCTCTAACTTTCGTTGGCCACTTTCAAACTTTTGTCGAAAACCACGATCCACTTTTGCAACCTTTTTCCTCAAAATAATAATAATAATAAAATATATACTCATTTTTATGTAAAAAAGAGTAACATGTTAAATATATTATTGTTTTACAGTATAATTTGTAAAATTACTATTTTAATATCAAAATAGTAATACGTTACTATTTCACTTTATTTTTTCAAAATTACCTAATCACAGTGGTTATTATTTCAAAGATCACAATGAGTGAATTCCAAAAAACCAAATTTGATTAAAAACGGATTTGTATCTTACAAGTTATAAGTTTTTAAAAATTAGAAAGCTAAAAAACAAGTCAATTACATAAGGTATCTTTAATAACAACAACAACAAGAAAAAAACAAAAAAACAAACAAACAAACAAAGAAATACTAACAACAAATAAAGGTAAACTAGGATAATAATTAAAATTAAAAGTATGCCAGCTTATAGTGCCCACTATAAGCTTTGTGCCACGTTGTGACTCGTGACAAAACAGGACAACATTTTTTTTTCCCTCTGCTGATTAAAATAAAAGAACTCAATACCCAAAAAAAATAAAAAATAAAAAAATAACTCTACTCTATATTGGATTGCACACACCAAATGGTACAATCAACTAATAATGAAAAATTTAAGAAGTGCATTGTAACGCCCCAAAATTTATAAACGATAACACATTTAATTTTTTTTATAAGCTCCGTATAAATAAACTTTTTTAAAAATAAATTCTCTTTGAAAATACAAAGTATTGCGCAGTTGCGGCTAGCGATGGTTAACCCAAAACTCATCAATATACATTGACCAACCAAATGAATAAAATTATACCAGCTCTAAATAAAAATAAATGTATGCGATAACTTCTCAAAATCTCGACCCTAATTTTATTACGTGCCTCCAATAGTGATCACCTGAAAATATATTAGGGTGAGCAAACAACTGCCTAGTAGGAAATCCAATTCCTATACAATAAATAATGTTTCAAATATTCTCACACACAGTACATACAATTATATTCAAAATAATATATAAATCGAATAACACGAACTCCAAATTTAAATTTACTTATCAATTCTTTTTTAATTTAAATTTCCACTTATGATAATCTATCTAGCTTTATGGTTTACAACAGAACATAGAGTACAAGACTTGGATGAAGACAAGATTTTAGAACAAAAAAGCAAAATTTCAGATTTTAAATATGATCGATTGTGAAAACAAAGTTAAGGCAATTGAAAATTTGAAATATGATTGTGAAGAGAAAGGAGCAAAAGAAGTCAAATATGCAATATTTGCCCAGGGTGAAAAATTAGAAGAGGCGAAAGATAAAAAAGGAGGAATGGATGCATGCATTGATATTGGTAATATATGGAACTAGAAACTGAAAAATCAGAAAAAAGAAGAAAATTTGAAAATGCAAAATTTAATGAAGAAATTGAAAATCCAAATTAACGTCAATGAAAAGGTAGACTATGCAGATTTGAATACAAAATTGGACAAACAAATGGTGGAAAAATCAGTAGATTTTGAAATTCCAAATTTTGATAGCGAAGCAAAATTCAAGAGTCCAAACTACGAGGAAAAGAGCAAAGTTGGCATCATGCAGTAGAATTTTTTAAGTGATGCAAGTTTGGTGAATACAATTATATTCAAAATAATATATAATCGAATAATACGAACTCCAAATTATATACCTCAAATATAATCCATTTATCAATAATAATTCAATTCCCAAATATATTGGCCTCAATAAAATCAACCATCATAATACATGACATCAAATAATATCATCATCAATATTTATCAATTGCACAAATCAAATCTTAACATATACTTCAAAATACTCATCATCCTACTGTACAAGAATTAAACCTTCTACCTCAAAAATAAGTGAATAAAATGAAAAATCACAACTATAGACGCGTAAATCTGCTCAAGAAATACAAAATACATACCCGCAGATGTGGGATTGGAGCTCCCATCTCCTACTAACGTCCAGTCCGCCCTCTACCTCTCTCGGCTTCCTCCCTGCCTCTCTCTTTCTCTCTCTCTCTTCTTCTCTTTTTATTTCTTTTCTCTCCTTCTCTTTTTCCCTTCTTTTTTCTCGTCCCTATCGATCTCCTTTTTCTATCTCTTCTTTATCTTTTCTTCTACACCTAATACATTTAGTTCTTTGACTTTTTTATTCTTTCCCCTAGTAGGAAACACCGACACTCAAAAAAATCTGGAAATGCAGTAGTCCGACACGTATCGGACACGACACTTGACCAGCACTCCTACTTCCAATGTCAGACACACTTGGGAAGTGTCCATTATTTTAATTCTTTTTTTTATACCCGACACTGGTCAAGACACGTCTTGGACGCTTAGCCGACACGTGCAGGACAATCTACGATGCAATAGGAAAGTCTTTTTGCATATTTTGATAATTGGAAATAGATAACAGATGACGATGAATTTGTTCTTGATGTTTTGTGTAGAAAATGGAACAATGCTCGAAGTTAAATGTCATTGTTACAACTTAATAACTCATTATGACTTATGGAGTTACAGGTGTCTTGCTTGTTTATATAATTACTGGAATATATCTTTTATTTCCTCATATATTTTAATTCTTTTTTGATGTGTATAATAGAACTATCAATTATATATGTATATAAATTATTAATATTTATTTATTTATTGTCGCGTTCCTGACGTGTCGTGTCTTAGTTTTTTTAAAATTTTCCATATTGGCATGTCAATATCGTATCGTATCATACCCGTGTCCCGTGTCCCGTGTCCGTGTCCATGCTTCTTAGTTCCCCCACAACCGGCCACTTCTTCTTATTCCTTCTTTTCTTCTTTTGTCTTTTTAATCCAACTAATTTAATGTAATATATCCGAACATCCAACCGATCTCATCTTCATTCTCTATATAAAATATTTAAATTATCATCCTGTTTACAATTCCACCAAATATACATATAAAATTAAAACCAATAAATATTCGGGGTATCACATGCATGGTGCAACTTGGCACATGATATAAGCAATTAATCATGTGTGTTTGACTAAAACAAAGGAACTCGTTCCCCTTCCATGGCTCATCTAGTTTATTATTATTTTTCTGGAAGATAAAAATTAATAAACTATAAGTCATGCAACAAACCGTTGGAAGAATATATTGATCAAAAAAAATTTCTTATAATTACTTCGTTTTAAAAAAAAAAAAAAGATTTGTAGTGGTTTGTAGGGCAAAGATGAACAATGCTTAGTAATTCTGACACCTCTTGTATGAGTAGAGCTTCCAACGAGGCTCTTCTTTGAGCACAGACAGCAACTCTCTAAGCCCTCTCAAAAAATAAAGTAAAATACTATATATATATATATATATAGTATTTTACTTTATTTTTTGAGAGGGCTCAGAGCTATATATATATATATATATATATATAGTATTTTACTATATTTTTTGAGAGGGCTCTGAGCTATATATTTCCCCTTCTTGAGGGGACAATATCTAAGGAACACTAACTTCTCTATGTACCATATCACACACAATTAAAGGTTTGCATGGCCATGACCTTAAGCTTGGCTTGCGATCTAGAATAAGGATCCTCTCTATTACAATGGACGGTCCATTGAAATTTGAACCGTTCATATCATATGGGTCTTATATGTTTTAGTGGATTGTACATAATATGAATGGTCTAAATTTGAATGGACCGTCCATTAAATGAAGAGACTCTCTTCTTTGCGATCTATTGCTCCCACTCGATGAAAAAAAAAGTATAAAATAAAATAAAAAATAAAATAAAATAAACAAGACAATTTACACAAAAATCGAAGGGTGTTTTTGGTACTATATATTTTATTATAATTTTCCTAAACGAAATACTATGTAGTATAAAATAACAAGGGGTAAATTACATTTACACTCCTATTTTATGACAATTACGGATGCACCCCCTCTCATTTTCGAAATTACACTATCACCCCCTATAAGAATAGTTGACTGAACAACGTTAATAAAACTCATAAAATGACACAAATGCCCCTATATAAAAAATGCACCATTTAACCTTCTTAAATGACTCAAGTTCTCTTTAATTTATATCCTTTATTAGATGCAATCAAGGTTGGAGCCAAATCATGTAAGCGTTAATCTTTTCATGTAAGCGTTCTATGCCAAATCGAGTTGATCTAAGATTGATTTTTTTTTTTTTTTTTTTTGATGACGAGGGAACCTCGCCAAGGCAGGGGCACTTAGTGGCCCACCCCTAATAGGTAAAACCCCGAATGTACAAGCCGCCCCTTCTGACCTGCACATCATTTGAATCGCTAAGTAACCATACCAGTGAGGAATCAAACTCGTGACCTTCGGGTTTACGGTTCGTCACAAGCCCGCCCATTACCACTGAGCTACTACGGGAGGGGGTTAAGATTGATTTTATTCGATCCAAAACGTGTATTTTTTAATCAATAAAAATCGCTAATTTATGGACATTTTAAATGAAACAACTCTTAATCTTAGATCAACTTTATTTTTGGTATGTATGACTAACATATAAATCAAATTTAATCTGACAGTTAGTTTGGCCAAAAGAGTTTTGGAATACACTTGATGCAATTTTACATCAGGTGCACGTGATAATAGAAGGACTAATATATGTATATGTATATATATATATATATATATATTTACCACTTCTTGTCCTCATTTAAATTTAATTTTCAACCCATATTTTCTTATTTTCATGATTTCCTTTTGTTCTTTCCCCGTTGTAATTATTCTTTTCATTTATTTCTACATATAAGCAATGCTATATAGCCCTCTTTTTTTTTTACCCAAATCTACTTACTCAAATGAGGTGGACAACTAAGCAAATCATTTTTTTTTTTTTTGGCAAATCAATTAAAAATTTAGTTGAATAAATAATTGTCTCTAATGAGAAAATCTAACAATTACTACCATATCAATTGGACAAATAATTTAAGCTTTTTAGTATTTTTCTTATCTATATATATATATATATATATTATTTGTTTATCAAGAAAAAAAATTCTAATGTGTAATGTGTTAGACTAATGAGTTATATGCATTTAACATGGGAGTTGTCATCCAATAAGGGTAATTAGGGTATTTTAAAAAAATTGAGTTATGACATTTTTTTTTTTTAACAGATCAGTTGATGGTTGTTGGAGGGAGGGGGTCTTTTTGTAGTTTATTTTGTAAAGTAGGGAGTATTAATGTCATTTCAGAAACGTAAGGGGGTTTATCTTTAATTGTCAATTACTAGAGGAGTCTTAATGTAATTTACCCAATAAAAAGTTATAACTGACATGACGTCTCGAGGTGTCAAAATGGACATGTGGAAGAGCTACTATTAGGATGTTTTGAATGCTCACGTGTAACGACACCTCATCATCGGTGAGACTTTTTTCACTCGTTGACCTCCACATATGCACTCGTGGTGCAGGCTTTTGCCAATTGTCACCACTGTGTCCTACCTGCTCAGGAAATTAAGGGGTTTTTTTTTTTTTTTTTTTTTCGGTAATAAAATTAAAGATTTCGATAAAACTATTAGTATATTAAGACATAATAGGAATATGGCATGCATGACGTGCATGATAGGAATATGTAATCTAACGGTTGAATTGACGAAACATGATTTCCATAAGGCTTGCTATTAGGATGTTTTGATGCTCACGTGTCACGACACCTCATCGTCGGTGAGACCTTTTTCACTCGTTGACCTCCACATATGCACTCGTGGTGCAGGCTTTTGCCAATTGTCACCACGTATCCTACCTACTCAGGAAATTAAGGGTTTTTTTTTTTTTTTTCCCAGTAATAAAATTGAAAGATTTCAATAAAACTATTAGTATATTAAGACATAATAGGAATATGGCATGCATGAAATGCATGATAAAAATATGTAATCTAACGGTTAAATTGACGAAATATGATTTCCATAAGGCTGTGTTCGTTTCACGGGAGTTGGAGATGAGAATTACCGAAGTGGATGCAGCATGTGAAGAAATGCCATGGTAATTGTCGGCGAGAATCGTTGTCGATTGATGACAGAGAAATGAGCATGAAAAAGACAGAGAATATGGGTAGAGAGCAAGGGCAAAATGGAAAATGAGGGCAGTGTATATATAAAATGCGCAATAATTAAGAGTAGTGCTACATAGACCGAAGACCGTATGTCAACTGTAAGCCGACTTAATACAAAAAATAAAAAACTCCCCTTAACTCCGTCAAACCCACACAGCCACACACACACACTCTCTCTCTTTCTCTCCCCCCAAAAAGGCATCACAGGCCTTTCAAGGAAACATACTCATAGGCATCTTTAAAATGCAATCAGCCCACTTTTCTTGTCAGTCAGCTTTTAGTTTATTTATTTATTTATTTATTTATTTCTGTTCAGTTAGCTGATTTCGACTAACGTGTCGGTATACGGTTTTGGTCTTAAGAATCATTTCCCATAAATTAATAAATAATTAAATATTGTGTGTGTGTGTGTGTGTGGTGCTGTCTTCATATTTTCATTTCCGATAGATCATTCGAACGATGAAATTTAAAGTCACAGCATTTAAATTCTCATGAGTTGAAAATCTTGAGAGTTTGAGATTCACGGGAGTTTTAACTCTCGGCAAACGAACAGACCCTAAAAAGATATTAACGGGTGTAAGTGTAAAAATTTTTACACTGGGTGTCAATAAAACCCTCCCCTATATATATATACTAGATATAGCACACGTGCGTTGCACGTGAATATTTTTAAATAATATTAGTTATACAAAATAATAAATGCATAAAGATTTTATATTTTTTTCATAAAAGATAAAGTTTAAAATTCAAAAGTACATTTTTTTTTTAAGAATTTAACTTTAATTTGTTAAGAGTTTGAGTTAAAATCTAACTTTCATTTGTTATCAAATGATAAAAGATAAAGTTTAAAATTCAAAAGTACATTTTTTTAAAAATTTGAGTAAGAATTTAACTTTAATTTGTTAAGAGTTTGAGTTAAAATTTAACTTTCATTTGTTACCAAATAATAAGAACGTTTCTTATGTGTTTCAATTAAAGGAAGGGTAGATATGTATCTTCCTTTAAAAATAAGAGTATATTGGTCGTTCAAAAGTTTTCCAGAGATTGAGCCTTCTATATGTAGTATAGATATAGATATATATACTAGTTAATTCACATGTGCGTTGCACGTGAATATTTTAAAGTTTTAAATTAAGTTTTTAGTGCAAATAGCTATCAATATAATATCTATTCTACTCCATATTATATAAAGGGAAGGCAATCTCTTAGTGTGCTTACTTTGTCATTACATGGAAAAGCAAAATTTTTATAATCTTTCCCCTTCGGATGTGTCGTTCTCTCTCCACGAGGAGTTTAAGATTCTTAGTAAATTCGAGGCTTGATGCAATGTGGTCATGTCATGTGTGACTACTTAGAATAGCAAAATTTATATTTTTTTCAAGTTTGTCATGTGTCCTTCTCTTCCCCTAGGAATATAATCTAAGAATATTATTAATCAATTCTCAAATACCGATAATAACAAGGGTAAATTGCATAAAACCCCCCCTAAAGTCTGGGAGGGTTAGCAGATAACCTCTTTTATGTTTTAATTTTGTTAATATGCCCTCTAGTTCAATTCGAAGACAAAACCAATCATCGATGGTCACCCAATTGGACATGATTTCGACGATGGTTCCAGCGATTTTGGGCAACAATGGTTCGTTAATGGTATCACGTGTGTTGCCACATGACTAATTTTCGTCAACTTTCATTAACGGCAAGTGATGGTGAGGCACATTATCAAAAATTAAAACATAAGAGAGGCACATTGACAAAATTAAAACATAAAGGGGGTTATCTGCTGACCCCCCATTCTTCAAGGGGGTTTTCTGCAATTTACCCTAATAACAATAATCTATATTTATATATATTTATGTCTAAATAATATATACTATTATACAAAGAGGCAACAACTCTTGGCATGCTTATAATTCTATTTTGAAAATGTTTTATAATATGTTTACACCAACCATAATAGGAGTAGACAAATAAAGCTAAAAGGGAAATTATAAATCAGTAGGCAAACATTATCTTCAAATTATTGTGTATTACCACATGTTTTAACCCCAAGGCACTTAGGAGCAATTCAAGCCCTGATAGGTCAAGTGTTCAAAATCCTACGAAAATGTTTGATCTCTCTTAGTGCAACCCCCAAGGCTGAAGAGTTCGGTAATTACCCGATGTGCAAGGACGAATCTATGTTGAGGCCAAGGGGGCCATGGCCCCTCCCAACTTTTTAGATTCCTTTGTATATATATTCCTACACATAGTTATATATAGCTATATAATTATTTAAAATTACACTACGCCCCCTCATGAAATAAAAAATATTTGAATAGAAAGCAAGGTTAATATGAAGTTGAATTGAGTTACTCAATTTGCAGATAGAAAACAAATTCTTTTTGTAATATCTCGAATATTTATTGATTTATTTTACATGTATATTCGGTGAAATTGTACACAGGGTGATAATTTAAAATATTTTTGAGGTTAGTTGGATATTGGGAGACATTGCATTAAATTGAATTAGGTGGATAAAGAAGACAAAAGAAGAAAAGAAGGAAGAAGAAGAAGTGGCCGGTTGGGGGGAAAAAAAAAAGTTGAAGAACTAAATGCATTAGGCGAGAAGAAAAGAAAGAAGAAATAAAGGAAGAGAGAGAAAAAGGAGATAGGGACGGGAGAAAAGAAGGAAGAAAGAGAGAAGGAGAGAAAAGAAATAAAAGAGAAGAAGAGATGAGAGAAAGAGAGAAAGGCAGGGAGGAAGCCGAGAGAGTGGCAGAGGGCGGACGGTCTCTGATCGGAGCATAGGAGCTCCAGTCCGTCATGTATCACTATAAATCTTATATTTCTTGAACTGATCTATGTGTCTACAGTAGTGATTTTTCATTTTATTCACTCATTTTTTAGGTAGGGGGCTTAATTTTTGCACAGTGCATAATGATTATTTTGAAACATATGTTAAGATTTGATTTATGTAAGGTGATAATTATTGATGTTGATATTATTTGATGTCATGAAGTATGGTGGTTGACTTTATTGGGGCCAATATAGTTGGGAACTGAATTACTATTAATTAATGGATTATATTTTAGGTATATGAGTTGGAGTTCGTACTATTTGGCCTATATATTATTTTGAATATAAATGCATGTACTGTGTGTGAGAATATTTGAACATTATTTATTATATAGGAATTGGATTTCTTACTGTGCTGTTAATTGTTTGCTCACCCCAATATATTTTCAGGTGATCATTGTTAGAGACATGTAGTAGAATTGGGGTTCAAGATTTGGAAAATTATTGCGTACATTTATTTTTATTTAAAGCTGATGTAATTTTATTTATTTGGTTGGCCAATGTATATTGACGAGTTTTGGGTTAACCATCGCTAGCCACAGCTGTGCAATACTCTGTATTTTCAGGGAATTTATTTTTGAAAAGGTTTTATTTGTATGGAGCTCATGAAGAAAATTATACGTGTTTACTGTATCTAATTTTTGGGGCATTACACTTTTATTTTATGTTATTTTCTCTACAAGGAAACAATGGATAAGGATTTTTTTTTTCTTAGCTGCTCCATTCGTTGCTGTGAAGATTAAAAATAAAAAATAAAATGAAAAAAGGAATTTTGTGTGTGTGTGTGTGTGTGCGTGTTTTTTTTTTTTTTTGTTTGAATCCTATAAAAATTACAAATTATATGGTTGTTATGAAATTTTAAATCCGGTTCTTATTTGAAACGAGCTAATATTCTCATTCTTAAATGGTAATAATTTTTTATTCATGCTTTGTCCCCTCAAGTTGAAATCCTAGTTTCGTCCCTGGAGAGAGCCATGGCCATCGTTCTCTCAATGTAACCCAAAAAAAGAGGATTAATCAAAGGAGAAGAGGTTGCCACCGTGGAACCAAGTGGGGGATTTACCTTTCGGGATAGACCCCGAGCATCAGAATATGGAGATTGTTGTTGTGGGTTCTGCAAATGGCTTGGTATGTTTGGTTATTGATGTTCACGACGTTATCTTATGGAATCCATCTACCAGAGACGCCACCCAGCCCTAAATTCATGTAAAAAATTCCACAACCTAGTGGTGAACTCGATCTTACTTTTGGGCTGGGCTATGTTTCTTCCATTGATGATTACAACATAGCATGTCTAGTTCACTCTGCTATTCGATCCCCATGGCCATGATTTTAAAACCAACTGGATTCATGGTTTCCAACATCATCGCGTAGAGGAGGGGTTTGAGTGGGTGAGAGGGTGGCGAGGGATCTGGAGTTTTGTAGGAGTGGGAGAATGGGAGTGGGTAATCATGTATGGTTTTCCTCCTTTTTTCTTTTTTTTGGTTGCAGTGTGGGCAGGGGTGCAATCGAGTCGAGCTTTTGAGTGCTCAGCTTGGGCTCGTTAGAAAGCTTGATCTCACGAGTTCAAGCCGAGCTTTTTGACGAGCCTTAATTTTGTGCTCAAGCTCAGCTCGTGAGAAAATACTAAAGCTCGAGCTCGGCTCGTTTGGCTCGTTTAAATTTTTTTTTTTTTCACTAAAAACCCAGAAACCCATGGTATTTCTAGAAAATAAAGGGGAGAAAATCTAGCAAACAAAGGAGCAATCGAGCAAATAAAGTGGTGAAAATACAGTTAATCAAATTCAGATCCAACATTTAGAGTGCAAACAATGAAAATTATGAAATATATACACTAAAACCATCTAAAAAACATATAAAAATGAAACGTATACCTAATAATCCAACATACTCAGCATTCAAAAAAATAAAAATAAAAATAGAGAAAATATATCTGATGGTGACGGTTCATCGGCGATGGTCCAATAGCTGCTCGACGGTGGCGTTAACTGTGGTAGAAGATCCGACGGCGATGAATAAACACGGCAACTCCATAGATTTGAGGTGGAGGCAGGAAGAATCGTCGATGGCAAAGCGGCTCAAGTGCTCGAACAATCACAGATCTGAGATGAAAGCTCGCCAAGAACTCTCGCCGTCGATGAAGAGGTGATGTACAGTGGTGAGATAGCGGGAGCTTGGCGAGTTGGCGGTAAAGCGACGAAAGGAGATCGTCTGATGGTGGAGCGTTGGTGGCGTCGGCGGCGGATGGGCGATCTCTGCTTGGTTTGCTGTCTGCGAGAGAGACAATGTGGGAGGGTTTGGTCCAGCCGTTCAGGCCATGGCACCGTCGAAGAGGTGTTTGGAGAATAGAGAAAAATGGGTGAGTTTGAAGACTCTTAGGGTTAGGTTATGTTTGTATACATAGAGAGAAATGACGCCGTGTTTAAGTTAAGTTGGGGAAAATAATGAAAATTACAGATTGGTCCGGCTACTGTAAAGTAATAGTAAATAAACATAGTTACTAGCCGTTCTTAGTTAAGTTTGTAGTCATTTAATATGAAGTTACTAGTCATTTGTATTAATAATTCCCCAAATAAAAAATGTATACTAGGACAATTAATATGAAACAAACTTACTAACAAGCTTCTCATCGAGTCCTAAAACGAGCTTGTTCGCGAGCCTAAACGAGCCGAGCTTTGGTATGCTCAAGCTCGGCTTGTTTACTAAACGAGCCTAAGATTAAGGCTTGAGTTTGGTTTGTTTATTAAATAATCGAGCTCGAGCCGAGCCCTTAACAAGCTTTCTCGCGAGCCCTTAATGAGCGACTCAGCTCATTTGCAGCCCTAATTGTGGGCAAGTTTTGCCTGGTAATTTTTTTTGTTTTTTTTTTCTTCTTGGGGGCAAAGTAGGCATATTAAAAAATAAATTAGGGCACACGCAAATCATGTGCTTTGATAAGCACAAAATATTCATTGAAATTACTCCCTAATTTATATTTTCTAGTTATTTTATTTTATTTAATTTTGTGTGTTTAAAGTGTTCTTGATTTATTGCAGGGCTGTTGAGTTTATATCAGAAAAGATGACAATCAGGACTACTTAAGCTAATAAATGCAACTTGAAATGGGTTTCTCACCTACCTAAAATTTCATGGAACTGCAATAAGAGTTGGGTCAACAATTTTGAAGATTTGAGCAGCTGAAATTCAAAGTTAGGCAAAGAAATTCATGATCCCAAAATCAGCAGCAAATCTGGACAGATTGACCAAGTTTTGGTAATCTGGCCATAACTTGTGATTCCCATATCCGATTTGAGTGAAATTTGTGGTTCTGGAAAGAGGACTTAAAGAACTACAATTGTTTAGTTTATGGCATTTCCTGATTCAAACGTCTTCCAAGTCAAAAATGAGCTGGAAGTGGACTTAATTGCAAAAATCTGAATCTGACAACATTTGTCAAAGTGAGAACATGGGTAGCCAAGAATTCAAAGAAAGTGGGCATTGCTTTTAACTTGTGGGATCAGCTGGATCCTTCCCCCATCTCCTATAAATACCAAGGGAATTCACATAACAAAGGGAGGAGAGGGGAGAAAAAGAGGAGGAGGTACAAAGACGGCAAAGGGGAGAGACTAGTTCTTGGTTATCTACATGGCTAACTAATCTTTGTCTTAGGGGGGAGATGAAGCCCTAATCAAGTATTGTGTATTTTATTGTATTGTGTTGTTGATTTGATTATTTATGTATGAGGATTGCATAACTAGGAGGATTGTATTATTGATACAATTGGTTTTAGTGTTTTTATCTCAAATTGTGTTTAATTTCTGTGATTTTAAACACAATGGTTATGCAATGGTTTTCACTGTATATATATTTGGAGATTAAGATGATTCATACTTAGACAAGATGAGTCGTGCTCACAAATTAGTTTAGTGTAGAGTAGGTGAGACGGTTCATGCTATATCTTTGATGAGTTATACCTAATTTACAAATATATGAACCTTTCTTAATAATGTCATTGGGCTTGTAGCTACAATGAGTCTTGCTCATACCAAATAATAACTTCTTGAAATACGTTACAATAAGTGCATTTTTATACAAGATTAGTGGTGGATTCGAGACCCTAAGTATTTCTTTTCTTGAAGAAAATATAAATTTATTTTGCTTGCATTCCATAGAGTTCAAAACTACAAAAATCATCTTTTTAAATTATTTTAGTATTCAGTTTTCAAAATTAAAATAATTCTAGTACAGTCCCTGTGGTACGACACCCGTACTATCACTATATACAAATTTTTGCATCCTACGGGTAATTGATTTTGACACGATCATGCTTCTTTATTGTTTCGTCAATAGACGGTTGTTGACAGTAGGCCCCTAATTGAAACACAATTAATAGTTTGGGGACTTAATTGACTCAATTTAAACCTGAGTATAAACTGAAACCTGACTTAAACTTGAGGGTAGTTTTCTATAATTTACCATTCAAAAAAACATATTACTTTCCCTTTTCTTGGCTATCTTCGCACCAAATATTGAAGGTTTAATAATACAATATATTACATGAGGATATACAATTAAAATTAGAAGTACTGTATGTAAATTTATAGTGCCCACTTTAAGCTTTTCCACTTTGTGACTTGTGACAAAACAGAGCAAGAATTTTTCCCCTTTGCTGATTAAAATAAAAGAACTGAATACCAAAAATTTACCCCCAAAAAAAAAAAAAAAAAAGAAGAAGGAAAGAACTCTATTCTATATAGGATGGACACATGACACACCACATGGTGTAATCAACTAATCATGAAAATTTAAGAAGTGCATGCATGGTGGAACCTGGCACATGATATAATCAATTAATCATGTGTGTTTGACTAAAACAAAGGAAATCGTTCCCATTCTGTGGATCATCTAAGGGCTATGATTTTTTAATCTTAATTAAACGGCTAGCCTCTATTCAATATTGTAATCCCATATGTGTCTTTCTGTTTGCCAGATTAATCCATACATATCCTAGTTACACGAAGTTTTTTATTTTTTATTTTTTGAATTGTTATTATGTTTCTTATAACTTTTAAATTGATGCATACTGGTGAAATTATGGGTGATCAACTAATTTAATGGTATAAGATAAGTGTTGACTAACTCCAATATCGAGATATTCGCCAACATCTCTTCAGCATACATCGGACTAGGAGTTAGGTCAGAAGTACCTTTTTTTTAAGGCGAAATTAATAAGCTACGAGTCTTGCAACAAACCATTGGAAGAATATATTAATAAAATGGTATTTTGATTATTTTCCCCCATTTTGAAGGGACAGGATCTAATTAGGAACACTAGCTTCTCCTGTTCTCCATGTACCATGTCACACACAATGAAAGGTTTGCATGGCCATGGCCTTAAGCTTGGGCTTTCCATCTATTTCTCCCAAATTTTTTTGTCTCTAAATAAGGCGATAGTTTACGCAAAAATCGAAGGGTGTTTTTGGCATTTGGACTTGGAAAGAGGTTGGAAATTCTTACATTTTTTGCAAAGTAGTCGTGGCCAATATTATGGGCTTCCCATGTAAAATCTAGGGTGGGCTCCATACTTGACTCATATGGATACGTGGAAGCCATCTCCTTGTGTTTATACTGGTTATCCATATATTACCCACCCATGGATCATTTTCCAACAACAAACCATTAGGAGCATATTCTAAACAAGGGAGACTATTCTCACCACAAAATTCTTTTACATCCTCCACTTAATTTATATTTTTTAATATTTTATAAAAAATATAAAAAGATTTTATGAAAATTAACTGCATTGTTTACTAGAATTATTTGAACAATTTTGTAAAAGAGAGTTTTTTCAAAACTTGCCATTTAAGTGAATTTTCTTGGCCATTTTTTCATGAAAAATTATGTAAAAATGAAATAGAGATTATTAATGACCAAAAAATTTATTTAAACGATAGATTTAAGAAAACAAAAATTTCTATAAAGTGGTTCAATATAAAGTATTTTAGTAGACAATGCGACTAATTTTCATGAAAATCCTTTTTTTTTTTTTTTTTTTTCACAAAACTTGAAAAAGTATAAATTAAGTAAGGATGTAAATGAATTTTTGAGGTGAAAATAACTCATATCTTTAAACAAATGGTATATCGTGATTTCAGGTGTTTTCCTCCTAGGTGTCTACATGGACATGTGGAACAGCTGCTATATGTTTTTTTTATGCTGACGCGTAACCGACACCTCATTGCCGGCGTGACTTTTCCCACTCGTTGACCCCTAACCTTACCCTCGTGGCGCAGCTGTTGCCAGTGTTTACCACGTGTCCCAAAATGAAATTGGGAGTTTTTTTCATGTGATTGCTATAAGCAGTTGGAAATTTTTCTCCTTCCAGGTGATTGCGTGGCCAAACGAATCACTCAAAATGTTGCTGCGGCCATAGAGCAACATTTTGCTTGGAAATAGCGCTTTCTCTCTCATTCCTTTTTGTTACACGTCCTCACATGGACAGCTACAGCAGCCTCTCTTCATATGTATATATATCTCCTCTTCCCCAAAACCTCTCAATCTCATCTGAATCATAAACGTGCAGTGGTTGATCTTTGAATTTCATCTATACTGAGCAACATACCAACTTATTTGACAGATTCTTCCTTAACCCTCTTCAAACTAGCCATCTCTTCCTCTGATCCTTGGCCATTCTCTCTTGTTTTCTTGTAAATTACCTTCCAAGGAAAGGGGAAAATTAAAAGCAGGGGGTCTGTTTGTTTCTTGGGATTCTGGAGATGGGCAGTCATCTCTTAAGTTTTCATCTGCATATGCCACAACTTCACCATCACCACCATAATCATCAACATGGGAAGAAAGAGATGAGGGAAATTCCAAAGGGGTGTGTGGCCATCATGGTGGGTCAAGGTGAGGAGCAACAGAGGTTTGTGATACCTGTAATGTACATCAATCATCCACTCTTCATGCAGTTGCTGAAGGAAGCTGAGGAAGAGTATGGATTTGATCAGAAAGGACCCATCTCCATTCCATGCCACGTGGAGGAGTTTCGCACCGTTCAGGGTTTGATTGATAGGGAGAATTCCTTTCCCCACCATCACCATGTTTTGTAATCTGGCCGGCGTTTGAAAGAGTGCGTTAATTTGCTAGCTGCTTGAACTAGGAGATTTCCTCTTCTAGTTATGTAAATTTGTTGTTAATGATGATGACCAAAGATGAGTAAGAATGCAAAAATGATATTTTTTTTTTTTTTTCTTTTCCTTCATTTCTTATATTTGACCAAGAAGTAAAAAACAGAAAGTACTTCCTCCATTCCAATGTGCTCCCGGCCCTTTGTCTGACAAAAAAAATAAAATAAAATAAAGGGAAAGAAAAGGATTACTCTGCTTCCAGCAGCTCCTACTCTTGATGGGCCACAAAAATGTGAAGTGATACATTCATTTAGTATCGTTAGAACAGCAATTGATTCAGAAGGGAGCATTGCCCTGTAGACGGACCAGGTATACCTCCCTAACTTCGTTAAAAGAGAGTCCTCTCTTTCAGGTATACCTCCCTAACTTCGTTAAATATGCAATTTTGCATAATGACTTAACCCATTAACTGAAAACAACCTGCTCACAATTTCCTTTGTTTTTTATGATGCTCTGGCTAGTTTGTAATCAAACTTTTCAAAAGATGATTTCATTTCTAGTTCCAACGGCTTTCATGCGATATAAAACGAGGATGATCGAGGGCCATGTAGTTAAGGTATCTTCATGAAAAAAAAATCTATGCATGCACCATATGATATAATCAACTAATTACTTATACTCCCTCAGTTCCTAATTGCCGTTTCCTTAAAATAAATAAAATAAAATAATCATTTTTTTGGAAAATTTATTAAGTGCTTTCAGATCAATACATATATTTTGATATTTTAATTTTACCCTCGAGTCTACAAAACATTTGAAAAAGAGATAATACATTTTTAAAAGTATTTTAGGAAATAAAATTAATAAAACCATTGATATTTGGAAAAAGGGGCCAATAATTTAGGAATGGAGAGAGTAATTAAAATGTGTATTGTTCTTGGCGCATGATATATATATATATAGTCAGTTAATCTTGTGGATTTGACATTAGCAAGAATTAAAAAAAAAAGTGAAAATAAAATTAAAATTCATGTGAATTTGACTAGGACAAGGGGACAGTTCCAATTCAATTGCTCATCCAAGGGTTATAAGTTTTAGATCAGAAATGGCTAGCTAAGAAGCACAAACACTTGCCCAACAATGTCATGGCAGTGTCAGACACGACACTTTTTTGATACTCTTCCACCATGATATCTCTTTATTCATCTTTTTTGTTCTTCTTCTATATATATATATATATATATATATGAATATTGAAAATATATAATTCTTTATGAATATTTAGCTCTATTAAAATTTCAAAAATTAATAATTAATATAAAGGTATGCATTTTGAATAATGCATGTGATATTATATGATATAATATAAATGTATTTTAAAGCTATATGTTTGATTAATGCCATATTAATGTACCTATCATGTCGTATTTTAAATTTCGACAATTTACTGTGTCATTGTTGTGTTGCGTGCCCATGTCAATTCCATGCTTATTAGACTACTGGCCTCCATTCAATATTATAATCCCATATGTCTATCTTTTTACTACATTGATCCCCATAAACATGGATAATATGAGATTTTTTCTTGCCTAGTAGTTATAATATTTCTTGAAACTTCTCCATTAATCACACACATTCACACCCGTGGAATGACCTATATATATATAATCTTCTTAAAAAAGCATACTAGTGGAAATACGAATGATCAACTAGTTTAATACGCTAAGACTATGTTTAATACGTCGGATTAAAAGGTTGAATAAGATAGAATTATTGTATGAAAAAAAAGTCTTTAATGACTTCGTTTAAAATGAGGAAGATGATCTATTAGACATTCTTCTATTAAATTGTTTCTTTTAAATGAGATAATATCTTACCATAAAAATATACCACCTCTCTTAAAGGGTTTATTATATCTCGCATATGGAAAAAATAACTATCTTATAGATAGTATATAAATAGCACTAAGCACAAGAAAATAATATATTTATTCTTTCTTGCCCATCTGGTATAGCAAACATATGTTAGAGATAGTGGCCATTTATTAATGTAGATCCCATGTGTAATTTGAGATAGGTCCATGTTGAAATTAGTTAATCTCTATATGGAGATTTAATTTGAATATTTAATTGGCCAAAATTATTAAAGGTTGAATAAGAAATTATTCTCTAAAGTCACCCTTGAATAGTGGGTTGAAGAATGGTAATAAAGTTTGTCTTACGTTGGAAAACGATGAATTCCTAAGTGAATTTATATACACATACCTTGAGCGTATGGTTTGGGCCCAAAAGGCACCCAAGTTTTGTGAAGAGAGAGGACTTAGCCAACATTGGGTTTGGACCCAAAAACACACGCACCCGCACATCATTGAACCGAGCTGGGCCGGGTGGGGTCAAGAAAACTGATCTATGTGTGTTATTTTTTAAGCAAAATTTATTTTTGCTAATTCAAATAATTACCGTTTAAGTCATGTCTGTCTGTTAACCCAGAACAGTCATGAACAAAAGACATACTTGATCAATGTGTCTTTTGGATTGTTTTGGAAAATCACTTCTGGGTTGTTTATTTAAACTGCATTTTCGCAGTCAATTAGAGGTTAATCAACAGATTAGATTTTTCGCATATTTTGAGTCGTCATTAGAGAGAGAGTAAGGACACAGTGGAGTTCGCCAAACGCATCGATTGCAGTGCTTCTTCTGTGCGTGCAAATCATTGTATCCTAGGAGGCAAACGTCTGAGAGACTCAAAGCACCAAGTAAAGGGCAAAATCTGTCTTAAGGATATAGTGTCAAACGCTAGCCTTGATCAATTCGGTTCAGTTTTTATTATCTTTTGTATTCTGTAAGTTTGTGAATTCCATAATTTATTTCACTTTATTTGTATTTTATATGCATACTGTTTTGACAGAATTATAAAATAATACATCTTTTCCAACAACATAGCCTAATGGTATTAGATAACTAGCAGTGGCAGATCTAGGAATTTATCCTGGGGGGGCGACTTTGTTTGGATGTAATTGTTTAATTTTTTTTTTCTTTCTAACTCTATAAATTGAATAATCATTTGAAGTAGCCTTCTTTATATAATAAAAATTAAAAAGAACAAAGAAAATTGTTTAAACTTAATAATTAACACAAAAACTTAAATATTCATTAATAATATATATATATATATATATTTGATGAAATAATGTATGTATTAAATCAAAAAGAGGCATAGCCCAAGGACAGGAGGCATAACTTGAGTAAAACATAGGTAAGAGATTAAGAGCTATTTATATAAAAGGGAAAAAAAGGAAAGAGAGAAGAGTAGGGGGGTCAATTATAAAATCAGAGAGGCAAAACTATATTTTAGAGGGGGCATATTTAAAAATATAGGCAAATATGTGTACTAAAAAAACAAATTCCAATAAGTGAGGGGGGTCAATTGCCCCCCCTGGCACCCCCCTCCCTCCGCCCCTTAAGATAAGTACCAACTAATTTCAACATCCAGGAATCAAGAAATATATTATGGTGTTAGTGATATTGATTAGGCTAGAAATACTACGAATTGAATAAACTACAAGCCAAATTCTCTCCTTTACTCGATGGTTCTAGATTGTTCGTAGCACATGAGACCTACCAAAATATATGGAACCCACAAAATATGAACGGTCAAGATTTTAATATATTGTCCATTACGATGAAGAGGATCCTTATCCCATTTAGAAGCATATATTGATGTAAGTGGTATTTTACTACTCCCTTTGTTTCAAATCGACCATCCCGTTTGAAAAAACACGCTTTTTAAGAAAATCCTATTAAATGCTTTCAAATGAATGTATATGTTTGGAGATTCCAATTTTATCCTTAAATGTGCAAAACATTAGAAAAAAAGAGAATATCTTTTTAAGAGTATTTTAGGAAATGAATAAAAAAGAATTAATAACTTTTGAAATATGATAATAATTTTGAAACATTCCAAAAAAAAAAATAAGTCAGTTATTTAGGAACAGAAAAAGTATTTTGATTTTTATACGGATTTTGATCGGTCAAGATCTAAGGAGCACTAGCTTCAACATGTACCACTGTCGCACAATAAAAGGTTTGCATTAAAACCCGGCCGTGGTCTTGAGCATGGATTGGTCCATTTCTCAGAAAAATAAAAAAGATGGGGTACTTACTGTCCCATGGGGGTACTTTGCGCAAAAATTGAAGGGTGTTTTTGGTATTATATATTTTATAGCAGCTCCCTATACGGAGTAATATAAAAGAAAATTTTATAGCTGACGTGACATCTCTAAGTGTCCTACCCGTGTTTACCACGTGTCCTACCAGGTCATCAACAAAAATGAAATTGGAGTTTTTCATGTGATTGCTATGCGCAGTTGAAATTTTTCTCCTTCTAGGACTTTGCGTGGCCAAAGGCATCAGATAAGGGGGTATTCGGGCAAATCACATATGATGACTTAAATAGTATTGTGGGAGGGCATAGAGCAACATCTTTCCTGGAAATTGCGCTTTCTCATTTCCAGCTTTTTCGTTGAAAGTTAGACACCCTCACATGGACGGCAAGGACTTACAGGCCAAGATAAGATCGTTTCAGCTCTTCCGTGTCTAAAACACCCTCTCTGTGTATACGCTAAGCAAGCTTATACCCCCTATATATATATAGAGAGAGAGAGAGAGAGAGGTCTCTCCGCTTCCCCAAATTCTCTCAATCTCATCTGAATCATATATGTGGTTGATCTTTGAATTTCAAGTATCATGAGCAACATTCCAACTTCTTTGACAGATTCTTCCTTAACCCTCTTCAAATTAGCCATCTCTTCCTCTGATCCTTGGCCATTCTCTCTTGTTCTCTCGTTATTATAAACCTTTATTCCAAGGAAATTAAAAGCAGGGTCTTTTTGTTTCTTGGGATTCTCGAGATGGGTAGTGGAGAGAAACATATCTTGAGTTTTCATCGACATATGCCACATCTTCACCATCACCATCACAATCATCATCAGTATGGGAAGAAAGAGATGAGAGAAATTCCAAAGGGGTGTGTGGCCATCATGGTGGGTCAAGGTGAGGAGCAACAGAGGTTTGTAATACCTGTTATGCACATCAACCACCCACTCTTCATGCAGCTGCTGAAGGAAGCTGAGGAAGAGTATGGATTTGATCAGAAAGGACCCATCTCATTCCTTGCCAAGTGGAGGAGTTTCGCACCGTTCAGGGTCTGATTGATAAGGAGAAGTCGTTTCCCCACCACCATCACCATGCTTGGTGATGTGGGCTTTCAAAAAGATTGTGTTAATTTTGCTGCTTGACCGAGGAGATTTCCTCTTGTAGTTGTGTAAATTTATTGTTAATTGATGATGATGATGAAAGATCGAGTAATAATGTGAATGATTTTCTTCATATTTTTCTGAAATTGTAATAAGAGAAAAAGGAGAGTACATCTACAATTCAATGTATCAAACGGAAATTTTTTGACAGTGTCAATGAAAAAAAATGGAACAACGTAACTGAAACCTTGTCTGATGAATTTTTGTAAATATATGAAAGCGAGGCAGGGCTATGGTCACTTCTATCAGGGGCAGCACTGACCCGCCTGGCCGCCTGTCATATGGGCCTTTAGCTTGGCTAAGATCGATGAAGTGTGGTGAGCATGTCCAATCTAAATCGCCAAAATGAATAGTGAGGCTTCTATTTATGGATTAATCATGGTCATTCATGGGGCTATGCCACTGGCAAGTATCGGTTTCTAATGGTCTCCACTAATTTCATCCCACAAACTGATCGAATGGGCCGGGGTTAAAGGTAGAAAAGCTTGTTTAAGTGGTCTCACTGACTGCACATCTAAGCTTTTAAAAGCATTGGAATTGAAATTCTGCAGAACAAAGGAGCAGCCACTTCTGTAGGAACAAAATTTTCAAAATTACCAGAGAAGATCATTTGGTATTCCAAGAATAGTGGAGTAAATTAGGTGGGAGTCCAACTTGTATCCACCTTGAACCCAACGTAGGCTCCAAATTGTCGAATCCAACCAGCCTTGAACTTCCTTAGAGGGTGGGGCAGGACGAGCCGTTACCTATTTAGTGCCAGCAAATCCATAAGGCCATGTTTGTTTGGTTGGAATGGAATGGATGGAATAGGAATCCCATTCTAATTCATTCCAAATAACATGTTTGGATGAGGTAATTAAATCGGAATGGAATCAAACAGTAGTAGTAAATTATAATGATATTCATTTCTCAATGTTTATCTCAATCTCAGTCCATTCCAAACTATTTTGAACAAGGAATTAAATTCCATTCCCACTCATTCCATTGCAACCAAACAAACATGGCCTAAGAGTAAGAAGCACCCTGTAAAATAAGTGGAAGTGTAAAACCACTTAAATAGCATGAACAACCAGTGGAAAAGAGCATTCTCCCTTTCCTTATTATTTGGGCAATGTTATTTTCTCAATCAAATAATAGCAAAGAATGACAAATAAGATGGCTCTCATCTCACTCCACTTTATTTTGCATCATTTACTATTATTGTCAGTTGGACTTGCTAATTGCTGGGCCAGTATTAGGGCAACCTAATAGACAATCGAGTTCTCTTAAGTGATCCAGTTGCAGAAAAATAATTACAATTGAGTGTTATTTTCTAGTATCTTTAAAGTAAATGAATATTAACTTAATTAATAATGATTATTAATGTAATTATTTTCTCTTAGGCCAACCAATCTAAAATTCCATCCCCCTTCTTAGTTTTCTGGTTGCGTATTTGAGTTCTTTTCCTCTAACCACCTAGCTTAGCAAAGGGCAACGCAAGGGACACACCACGTGGTATAATCAACTAATCATGAAAGTTTAAGATGGGCACGCGTGGTGCAACTTGGCACATGCTATAATTAATTGTCAATTAATCATGTGTGTTTGACTAAAACAAAGGAAATCGTTCCCATTCCGTGGCTCATCTAAGGTAAGGGCTTATCATTTTTTAATCTTAAACGGCTAGCCTCTATTTAGTACTGTAATCCCATTATCCCGTATGTCTCTCTTTTTGCTAGATTAATCCATACATATCCCCATAAAACGAGTGGTTTTTTTTCTTCTTTTTTTTTTTGAATTGTTATCACGTTTCTTAAAACTTCTAAATTGATCACAACCGTAGAATGACCTATATATAATCTTCTATAATCTTCTAAAACATGCATACTGGTGAAGTTACGGATGATCAACTAACTTAATTGTATCAGAGAAGAGAAGCGGTGAATTTTATTATTGAGAGCAACATATCGTGAGCATGGGTCCAACTAGGAATTAGGTCAGAAATACCTTCTTCTTCTTCTTTATTTTTTATTTTTTTCTTTTGGCATAAGTTTTTTTTTTTTTTTTCTTTCTGGAAAATTAAAATTAATAAACTACAAGTCATGCAACAAACGGTAATTTAATTATTTTCCACCCTTTTTGAAGGGACAACATCTAGGGAAGACTAGCTTCTCCATGTACCATGTCACACACAATTAAAGGTTTACCTTAACCTTGGCCTGCCATTTTTCACCCAAAGTTTTTTTGGACCCTCTATTTGGTTTGTGAATTTTACCATGAAAAAAAATGCCGACAAAAGAAAATGAAAGGAAAAAAATGATATCATACCAAGCCAAAATTATTTCAATTATTGTTCTTCTACCAATTTTTCTTTGCAACCAAATAAGAAAAAATACAATTCCTCATTTTTTTTTTTTTCCTTGATAAAATTCTTGAACCAAATAGAGCTTAACCCTTTATTTGATTCATGGATTCTATCAAGATGAAAAAAAGGAAGGGAAAAAAAAAATGAGGAGGAAAGAAAATGAAAGGAAAAGATAAAATCACATCAAGCCAAAATAATTCTAATTTTTCTTTTTCTTCCAATTTTTCATTGCAACCAAATTTTAAAAAAAAGTACAATTCTTTATATATATATATATTTCCTTGATAAAATCCGCAAATCAAATAGAGCCTAACCCTCTATTTGGTTCATAGATTTTACCTGAAAAAAAAAAAAAAGGAAGGGAAAAAAATGCGGAGGAAAGAAAATGAAAAGAAAATATGATATCATACCAAGCCCAAATTATTTTAATTATTATTTTTCTATCAATTCTCCTTTGTAACCAAATAAGACAAAAATATAATTTCTGATATTTTATTTTTTATCCTTGATAAAATTCATAAACCAAATAGAGCCTAAAGATAATTTACGCAAAATCCGAAGGGTGCTTTTGGTATTATATATTTTATTGTAATTTTCCTTAACGAAATAGTATAAAATAAAATGTTATAGCTGACGTGCGACTCGAGGTGTCAAAATGGACTTGTGAAAGAGCTGCTATTGGACATTTTTATGCTCACGTGTAATGACACCTCATCGTCGGTGAGCCTTTTCTCACTCGTTGACCCCCCACATTTGCACTCGTGGTGCAGCCTTTTGCCAGCCGTCACCACGTGTCCTACCTGCTCAGCAAATTGAAGTTTTATTTTTCAATTTTTTTTTTTTTTTTTTGGTAATAAAATTGAAGTTTTCATGTGATTGCTGTAAGCAGGTTGAAATTCTCCTTCCAGGTGATTGCTTCGCCACGCCGTCATATGGTTCATCTCTATCCAAATTTTGGCACTAAAGTTCTATTTCACCCATAGGTTGGTCGTTCTTTATCCAATTTCTGTTACATCAACTAGGATTAAAATAATTTTATGGGATATATAGACTGCAGTTTCTTTGAGCTTACGCTTAATGCATGAAAAGTTTTAGGTCCAATTCTTTAGGTTTTTTTTAGTGTCAACTATTAATCATATTTTTTCTTATCATGAATTAATACAAAGTAAACAGTAGTCTTATCCATGTATTGAAGAATTAGTCGAGCCAATATTTGGATAGCAAAATAATTATAATAAATTAACAAATTTTAAAAAATTAGATCACATTCTAAACTTCAAACCTCCTTTTTATTGGAGAGATCGAGAGAGACCATTTAAGCCAATAATAACAATGAGTTGTAAGACAAGTGAAGTAGGGCTTTATTTAAGATCGATCAATTCGATAAAAGGTTTGTTTGAACTCACTATTAAGATGAATTAGCCAGATCTTATTTTTGAGCTCTTTAACTAATCAAGAAAAATTTAGATAACTCTGAATAAATTAAGTACTATCTAACACTTTAAAACTCACTAAGCTGATACTTTGAGGGACAACTATCACTAGGCTACAAAGTCATTTTTTTAAACAGCTAGATTATAATATTATGCTAGCTAACCTGTGATCAATCCTTAATATATACTTAGGGTGATTATGGTGGTCCAAAATGGAAAGTCAAATCCACCAAGCATAGTATATTTCCTCGAATTAGCTCCTTCTTTCCAGTTGTCACGCTCACATGGACGGCAATGACTTTGCCCAAGATACGACCGTTTCAGCTCTTCCGTGTCTACTACATGCACCCTCCCTGAACAAAGCTAAACAACCCCACATGCAATGCACCCTATATAAATACCTATCTCCTCTTCCCCTAAACCTCTCAATCTCATCTGAATCATTTATATATGTGGTTGATCTTTGAATTTCACTTATCATGAGCAATTTACCGACTTCTTTGACAGACTCTTCCCTAACCCTCTTCAAACTAGCCATCTTTTCATCTGACCCTTGGCCATTCTCTCAGCTTGTTCTTTCGTAACCTTCCGAGTTCCAAGGAAAGAAAAAAGGAGATATCCCAAAGGGGTCTTTGGCCATCATGGTGGGTCAAGGTGAGGAGCAACAGAGGTTTATAATACCTGTCATGTACATCAACCATCCACTCTTCATGCAGTTGCTGAAGGAAGCTGAGGAAGAGTATGGATTTGATCAGAAAGGACCCATCACCATTCCTTGCCACGTGGAGCAGTTTCGCACCGTTCAGGGTATGATTGATAAGGAAAAGCCCTTTCACCACCACCACCATGTTTGGTGATTTAGGCTTTGAAAGATTGTGTTTGATGGTTGAGCTTGGTGATTTCATCTTCTAGTTCTGTAAATTTGTGTACCTTTTTTTTTTTCATGTTTAAGTGTAGCAAGATAGTTATTAGTGATGATGAAGAAAGATTGAGTGATAATTAATGTAAATTAGTTTTATCACATTTGTTTTGGAACTGTAATTAAGATATCTATCTTTCTTCCTTGTAAGAGAGAGAATTAATGGAGTCTATATGCTTTGAAAAGCAATAAGAAGTACTTTTCAAACACAAGTCAGTATCTCTTTCTCACTGATTTTTCTAATTGTAAACTCGTGAAATCGGTTCGTGGAGTTTTGAATGAGAGAAGGGGGAGTGATTAATTGTCATGAGTGAACGCATAGGACACGGTTGGAGGTCGGTAGGCGCTTGGAGTGGGGCAGAGGGTTTGCTTGCAGCCATTCAATTTGGACTTATTATTTGGTGGTGTGTGTGGTTAATTGATTTCCCTAAAGCCTATAAGGATAAGAGCGAAAATATCTTCTAGAAAATCTTGTTTTATTTCCAATATGTATCTCTCTCTTTTTTAAAAATAAAAATAAAAATAAAAATAAGAACAATGGAGGAACTCGAATCCAAGGCCTACCCAAGGCCCATTGGTGACAACTGCTATTCTTATTGTCATTGTTTTTTCCCACATTGCTTACTATTTGACGTAGTAAGTCTTATGGCAATATTAATTAAGAAACATAGAGAGTAGGTAGTAAGAAAGATTGAAAAAAAAAAAAAAAAAAACAAGTGTTACACACCGAACGATGAAGCAAGTAGGCAATAACTTCAGCATTTTCTAAAAGAAAAGTACTAGTAACAATGAGAGAGAAGTGAAAGGAGGTCAGGGAGAAGAGAGAAAGGGGGTTGGCTACTACGGCCATAATCGCTTCGAGTCAGCATCGTTAGGGGGTGGTTCAACGCCCACGGTGACCCACTGAAGAAAAATACAAAAAAAAAAAAAAAAATACAGGAGAAGAGGAAAGAGAAGAAGGCTAGGGGGCAGAAAATTAAGGGGAGTGAATGTGTTTGCTTCCTCATTCGTTCCCCTTTAATTTGAAACTATTTTTATTCTTCTAAGATAATATTATAAGTCTCGCTACCATTCAATTATTATAAATGAAATTAAATAAATCGATTGGCTAAGATCATTCAATTAAACTCATACTACCCACCGACTGATGAGTCCCAATAACTAATGAACGAAAATACATAAAGGATGAACAAAATAAGACATTATTAAGAGATCTCCACCGTACCCTCCTCTTCATCCTGACTCCCAACCTAGAGTTGGAAAATATGAAAAGAATTCTATTTGAATTTTTTCTTTTTTAATGCAAACATTGTATTACCACGTCATACCCCATGAGGCAAACAAATTAGATAAAAATTGTCGGTTAAGTAAGTCTAGCACTCTTGAGTCTTGACTCAACCAAAAAATGCCCACCATTCTTGTTCCTAGCTTACCCCCATCATTTCCTTCATATATAGCGGCGTGTTTGGTCAAGATAATGATGATGCACCAAGGTTAGGTGGGTGTGTGTGTTTGGTGAATATTGTGACGCGCCATTGTAAGGTAGGTATCGATGTGGGTCATGGAGGTGGTTCCTATTGCCATCCTCTTTCTTCCATCCATCTCTCCTGACTCCTGCTATTTTGGCTCATTTCAACAACATTTGGCTTCAGCTCACTTCAGTCTTCAGGGGAGTGTGTCCTGTACCCTTTGGATAAGCTAGCATAATTGTACCATGCCCCTTTAATATTGTTTCTGTTTGGAGAAAAACAACCCTCCAATAGAACTATTAATTTTTAGTAGAGCTGAGATCAGATTATGATTCAACTGGTTTGAGGGGAGCTTGAGGTGCACTTCTTAGAATAGTGGCTACTATATGCTTCCAGGGAAAGTCCATACATGATTGGTTGCCCCTTTCTACCTTTTTTATCCACTCAAAAAATAAAACATAAATCATGGTATTTTTAGGAGAAAAATACAAAAAAAAAAATCTAAACCAGACCCAATAGAGAGCGATTATGACACTGTTCATGACAATAAATATGAGCAATAATGCATCGTGTTGAAGATGTTAAGAAGTATGCAAGCATGGTGGAATTATTGTCACTATCAGGGGCAGCAATGACAAGCATGTCGCTGTGAGCCTATCCAATTGTCATCTCATCATAGATTAATCGTAGTCAGTGTATAGTTCACGGAGCTAAGCTAATGGCGACATATAATCGGTTTCTTGTACTCTCTAATTGTCATCTCATCATATCCGAAATGGGCTAGGGTAAGGTATCAAAGGTGTCAAAGCTTGTTGAAGTGGGTTAATATTGAATAAATTTACCTAATTCTATTACATTTCACAATATTTCTTGTAAGTTTAAAACACAAAGGACTAGAACATTTCTACGGATTTTGGTTTTGGTCACTTTCACATTAGGCGCACTGTAAGAAGAGTAGGTAAACTTCTCTGGTGTTGATCTATAGCATTTTTTATAATTTTCAAAGAGTCCTTGTTCATGGCTTGATTAGTTGATCATAACTTGGTGACATGTAACAATCATGTTTCAATGACATTTTTTTTTCTTTTCTTTTTTTATTTTATTTTATTTTTTTATTTTTTGGTTATATTGAAGGGGATTCAATTTTTGAACCTTAGACTCTACCTGCACTTCAATCCCACCCAGATATTACTAGGCCACAAGGGCTGATAACCCATTTTTTCTTTATACCAAACTTTCCCTTTTTTAGCATTTGTACCAAATTTAGTTTCAAATTTAGCTTCAAACCCTAAGGCTACATTTGATACATGGCCGGGAATAGAGGAAAGAATGGAATCCTCATCCCATTGGTTAAAAAATGTGGACCGTTTGGTTGGTTAAAGGAGATGAATCCCTATTCCCTCAAAGTTTACTATTTCTTCCTTTGATGGAATGAGTTTTCTTTTCTCTACACAAAGGAATATTGTTCAATCATTTCTCAAAGAATAAAACGATAATGACCATAAGACCCACTTACCTATCTTTTTATCCTTTTTCCTCTTTTCTCTCTCATCTCTTGATTGTCACACTCCAATGAGACCCACCATTCTCTTTTTCCTTTTTTTTTTTCAATTCCCATAGCATGTTTCCATTCCCTTCCCGATTGCACCGAATAAAGGCATGAAATGGCCATTAATTGAAAATGATCATTTCGCATAATTATTCCATTCTATTATGCATACCAAATAGAGCCAAAGTCTCTTATCTTTCTTGTTTCTTGTAAGAGGGAAATATATACCGAACTTCAAAATTAATGGTTACAATGAAAACCCTTAAACCTTATTGGACAGCCCAAGATAAACTAAATTTTAAAAAAAGGAAAAAAATTAAAACAAAAAAGGGGGGAAAAAAAAAAAGAAGAAGAAGAAAAGAGAAAAGATACTGTATGTAAAAATACTGCAACCTAACAGAAAGGATTATATACTAAAAGCAAAGAATGGGCACCTGACATCCTGTGAAAGAATAAGAAAGCCCATCGGTACTATTGCTTTGTCCAGCAGCAAAAGCTACATCCACGCTTTTTGGAAAGCCTGGCTTGTTCCATGCCTTCCTCACTTCTTCAATTAATTATGCAATTTGCATGATTCCCCTCGTTAACTGAAAACTACTTTGGACCACCATTTCTTTAACTTTTTTAATGATGCACTTGGCCTGTTTCAAATCAAAACTGTCGGTAGGGTTATTTAAAAATTTCTAGATCGAGTTGAGTATGAAGACCTTGTAACTTTAGTTTTTTATTTTATTTTATTTCTCGAGCGGTGGGTGTGGGGTTAGGGTTGTAAGAAGGCCGGAAGAAGAAGGACAGAGTCAGAAGTTATCTTAAATGGGGTACTATACTATGATTCTGTGAAGTGGGAATTAGAAACTAATAGATTTAGGAAGAATTTTTTTCAAAACATCACTTTTTGATAATCATTTTTCAATTTAATACCAAAAAAATGATATTATTGTCAACTGATCACAAGTTAACTGTAAATATGCTTTAAAATGACTATTATTTTCCTCTTTTGAGCATTATGTTAAGAAATGGTCATCAAATAGTATATCTCTTCAATCAAAAAACAAAAAACTTGGTTGAACCAGTGGGGCATGTGCCCCCTGCCCCCAAAGGCCCCATGACTCTGCCAGTGGGAAGAGGGATCTACCATGTGACATTCAATAGGAATTTCTTTCAATTACATGCTTCCGAAATTTGATCATAAGTTTTGGAGTTGCTCTAAATTCGTTATTGTGTTGAACTGCTAGCGAATTTATCAACAAAATTTTATTTATTTATTCTTTTTACGCGATGGAAGAATTTAAACTCCACAGAATTCACTCTTCTTTCATATGGGCTGGGGTCGAATTTCAGATCCCTTATTCGTCTCTCGTCTTATCAAGTCTCCGCCAGCCGTTGGCCTCACGACACCTTCTCCCTTTTGAAAGGGGTAGTCATCCCCTCCTCCCAAAGGGGAAGCCTTCTTCAATTTTATATGATATTCTTACCTATATCACACGATTCACACGGGGAGGAAATAAAAAAAATAAAAAGAATAATAATGGGAGGAGTGGGGGCCAAGGGGGTTTTCAGTTTTCACCCCACTTACCAATCGGCAATTTAATCTGCGAATTCTCTGGCAGCTGCTTATCTGGAAAGTTGGAGGAAGAAAGCAAAAGGTTGAAATGGAATTGCGTAGGAAAAAAAAAGAAAAGAAAAGGTGTTTTCCACTTGGCGTGTGATAATTAAGCAATCATGTGTGTTTGACTAAAACATGGGAACTGCATGAAACGGTTTCGATGGCTGATCAAACGGCTATAATTTTTAAATCAAAAACGGCTAGCCGCAATTCAATATTATATATACTCCCCATAGATATCTCCTTTTAGCTAGATCAATCCATCTCCATCCTATGAGATCATGATATAAAAAAAAATTATTTTTATATTTCATGTAAGTATGCAACTTCTACATTGATCACACCTGTTGAATGGCCTATACAATCTTCACAAAAAATCACATGATTTAACAGCATAAGGAAAACAAAATCTGATCACGTCTTTCATTAAACAGTGTTTGGATAAAAAAAATTTCATTAACTTTGACTGGCTCAGGGAGGTTTGTACTAATAGAATAAATCAATGTGAAAAAATAATATGACACATTTCTTGAGTTGCATGTCTAAAATACCAAAAAAGAAAAAGAAAAAACACGAGAGCGCTCCCAGTGAGAGGGTTGAGGACACCCTCCTTGGAGCCTAACTCAATTTGTTATAGCATTAATGACACCGATCTACTCTTAAATGTTAAACAGTGAGGGAAGAATGATAGCTTTACTCGTATTCAATGAATTAATTGAACCAACAACCTTATCTTATTCGGAAAAAATATATAAGATAAATTGCGAGTAACAAACCAATGGGAGCACAAGCCACTTATGGCTCAAATCAATTAATTGTGTGGGGCATCTGTTTTTTGAACGGTTGAGATCGGAGGAACACTAGCTCCTCTGTGTAGTGTGTACCATGGTTTTTTTTTTTTCCCCCAATTTTTTTGGGTCTGACTGTGACGCATGATAGAAGGTGGTCACTGGTCACTCTTCTATCTTTCTAGCTGTAAACGGCTTTTGAAGGGATATCCGGCACGAGATCGGGCCCTGGCCTTTGGCTCTGAGCATGACTTGCGGTCCCAACTGTGGTAATTTACGTTGAAAACGAAGGGTACTTTTGGTATTATCATTCCCATTGCCATTGGGTATAACGACCGTTCAATCACTTTATTTTCTAAAATAAAAGAATAAAGTTATAAGCTGACGTGACGTCTCGTTATGGCGTCTACATGGACACACTGGAGAGCTGCTATTGGCTGTTTCGTGGATGCTTACGTATGATGACAACTCATTGTCGGTAAGGCTTATCACTCGTTGACCCTACAATTGCCCTCGTGGCGCAGCCTTTGCCCATGGTTATCCCACGTGTCCTATCCGCTCAGCAAAAGCTGAAGTTACAGGGTTTAGATTGCTGTATGCAGTTCCAATTACTCTTCTTCCAGGTACTGTGTTAACTCACCAATGCCCATGATCTTGTGCTTACTCAAATCTTGTCTTGCCAGCAGCATATGAAGTTTTTTCAAATTATTTTTCATCAATTTTGCCCAATCATATATATATATATATATAAATAAATAAATACGGTTATATTCTTATCAGTACGTATTGATATAAGTTATATCAGCACCATACATTAGGGATTGTACCCCTTGCATTGGTTCAATGTATCTCATATCTCATTAATACATAAGGTACAACTTTTAATGTAGATGTTGATATAAATTATATCAGCACGTGCTTATCTGATCACCATCCTATATATATATATATGTTTTCTTCTATGGACAAAAAGATTAAGAATGACAGGTTAATTAAAATACAAATATAAGCATTTCAAACATCTAATCACTAACTTAATGTCTTGTTATTCTCAAAACAATTATTAAACTTGAATGTCTCTATCAAACTCTCCGCTAACAATTCTCTAGTATTGATTCTATAACATTTTAATGAATTTGTTCAATTAGTCCTTAAGCCAATCATTGGTTTGGTTTTAACCAATTGTCATTATAATGTTATTTTCACATAGAACCGGGAGTAAAATCTTTATTTTCTTTTTGTTACAAATTAATAGATTTTTATATGTATAAAGAGAAATATTTTACTATATCAGTGACTGCAACGAGCTAGGGCGCACAACTAAAACTAGGAAGTCTGAATAAACTTTTGTTATGGTTTAGAATGAGGACTTCTCAAATGATTAACTCCAATTTTTGTGGGCTCTAACATGCAAGGCTTCCATACCCGATGCCTTTGATTTTGTCATCTTTACCCTTTTTTCTCTCTTCACGAATGGTACAAGAATTTTTAACATACTCCTAAAGCTATCAAAAGTTTTGAACTATTGAGTTATGTAAACATAGGTACATGCCAAATGTAATAGGGGATTCAGATAGGGATTTAGATAGGAAATCTTTATTCATTAGTAGTGTTTGAGACATTTTTTAAGGTTCGAATATACTATCTATTGAAATCTTATACGCTCATATGCAAGATCTAATAAACTCGATCGTAAGGTATAGTATAATTGTATCTGATGGAGAAGGATACATAATTTATCCCAAAACAGAAATATCGATCAGCCCTTGTCATGACGCATTAATCCCCATACATGGTACCATTATGAGATGCATATAATCCTTATCTAATCCGAATAAATTTTACAATATTACGAGTGTTGTTAGGTATACTAAGATAAACTAATAGGATTCAATTATCAATTGAGATCGGTGTATTTTACAACCCTTGTATAAGTTCAAACCAAAAAATCCCAACTTTATTTTTCTGTTACTTTATATTTTGTCATTGTCCCGGCAATTGTTAAGAGAAGTGGATGAATTTTTTCTCCACCTTTAATATTTTCCTAGCATTATGTGAACTTTCTAGCAGGTCCTCGACTAATTCTTACCGTGTGATTATGGCGGTCCATATAAGAAAGTCAAATAAATAAGAAAAAATAAAAAAACATATATAAAGTATTTCTTGGAAGAAGCAACAATTTCACCTGGAGATAGCGATTAAATAATTTCCACTTGTTGAAGGTTGAAACCCTCCCTTAGACGGCAATTACGTTCTTACCCAAGATAAAGACGGTTTCAGATGTTTCATCTCTAGAACAAACCTTTGTGTATGAGCTAAGCAAAACCTCTATGACCCTTACCAATATATACATGCACCTCTACCTCCTCCTTATATCCTCCATATATATATATACCCCAATCTCCCCTTCACCAAAACCTCTCAATCTCTTCTGAATCATATATGTGGTTTATCTTTGAAATTCAAGTATCATGAGCAACATACCAACTTCTTTAACAGACTCTTCCCTAACCCTTTTCAATCTAGCCATTTCTTCCTCTGATCCTTGGCCATTTTCTCCTGTTTTCTTGTAACCTTTTTTGGAAAAGAAGAAAAGAAACTAGGGTTTGTTTTGTATTGTTTCTTGGCATTCTCGAGATGGGTAGTGGAGAAAAACATCTCTTGAGTTTTCATCTGCATATGCCACATCTTCACCATCACCACCATCATCAACAGCATGGGAAAAAAGAGATGAGAGACATCCCAAAGGGGTGTTTGGCCATCATGGTGGGTCAAGGTGAGGAGCAACAGAGGTTCGTGATACCTGTTATATACATCAACCATCCACTCTTCATGCAATTGCTGAAGGAGGCTGAGGAAGAGTACGGTTTTGATCAGAAAGGACCCATCACCATTCCTTGCCACGTGGAGGAGTTTCGCAACATTCAAGGTTTGATTGATAAGGAGAAGTCCCTTCATCAACACCATCATCATCACCATGTTTGGTGCTTTAGGGTTTGAAAAAATTGGTTTGCTGCTGCTTGAGCTAGCTGATCAATTTAATCTTGTAGTTATGTAAATTTGTGTTGGACTTTTTTTTTTTTTTTTTTTTTGTCTGATATACCAAGATTGTTGTTAATGATAAAAGATTGAGCAATAATATAAAATGATTTTTGGCATTTTTTTTGGAACCTAAAGTAAATCTAGGTTTGATTGGTACTGTCTGCAATTCATAATATCTAGAATACACGTCTCTTGCTCTTAAGAGCTAAAACTACTACAATTATATTTTCTAAAGTAAGAAAAACACTTCTAAATGGTGAAAAACTTTCTTTCATGAACACCATGCATTAGGAGGTTGGACATGTGTACAAATGGGTTTTTTTTTTTTTTTTTTTTGCCTATATAAATAATGGGAAAGAGAAATATTATTAAAAAACAGGAACACCAAGAAATACAGGGTGTTAAGGCTAGATAAGACCAGCACATATTGACCTAAAAATTTCTAGCTAAATAACATTCAAAGCATGCTATGTTTCTTTTAAGTTTACTTTATTCGCCTTTTTTTTCTCATTGATATTTTTAATTAGTCTGAACCCAGGAAACTGTTTAATGAATTTGATGAGAGAGGGAGATAGAGAGGGAGAGGGAGTTATGTCATGCTCATGTGAGAAAGTATAGGACACGGTTAGAGGTTGGTGGGGTCTTGGAGTGGGGCAGAGGGGTTTGCTTAGGGCCGTAAAATTTGGTGGTGTATGTGGTCGCTTGCCTAAAAGCCAAGAAGGATAAGCACGAAATGTCTCGCAACAAAATCTTGTTCTTATTTCACACTTGTCCCTCAGCATCTAGCATTATTGTGGCGTGTGCTTGATGAAACATAGTGATGCAACTGCCTACGTTAGGTGGGTGTGGATGTGAATCATTGAGGTGAGAACAATGGGTCCCAATTGCCATCTACCTTTGTCCATCTCTCCTTGTACTGCTTTTAGATTTTGGGTCTCTCCAACGTTTGTCCTCATGCTAGCTAATAGGACTTGGATTTCTCAGTTTGATCTGGTGATAATGTTACTGGTGCTTAGAATGAAGGTTATGGCTCTTACAAATTGTCATCTTCTTGCGGAAGGAAGGGGATTGAAAGAATACGTCTACAAAGTAATACTAATATGGTAATTTAATAAGTTTGAGAATTATTCTTAGAAGGTTAATTTATTATTTTGAATGATTGTATTAATATTAATTTAGAGAATCTTATGAATTAAGGATATATCATGTTTGTAGGGGAAACTTAATTAGGATTAGGATCAAGACACAATTTTTATACATAATTTTTTACACAAGTTGTATTGAAATATAATCACGCCAGCTTTTTTGAAAACTGTTAAGTCCTATGGATCTGACGACTCACGACTTATGTCAAATTTGGTGTATAAGAATTGTGTCTTTTAATCGTAACCCGTATATGGTATTTGATAACTTTATTCTTGTCATCAAAACAGAAACCAGCTTCTCCATTACATTAATGGTGGTTAATAATTTAAGGCAGTTCGATGATTTTAAAATAATTTTACCCAAAAAATTCTAAAAACAAGGAACATGCTTGAAATTTAAAATCCAAAAAGTCTTTTATTATGATGAAATGTTGAAACATTCTCCAATTCAAATGGACCGCCCTATTGATCCCCACCTAAATAATTAGCTAAATTGCAGAATCATGCTTTTAGACTTTAGGGAGGGGTTATGTCACATTGTGTAGGACTAGGGAGTGTGGGATACGCAGGAGAGTAACATGCCTCTTTGACATTGTTGCCCTAAGCATATCCTTGGAAGGCATCTAAGGCGCGTAATTAGATATGACAGAGGTGGAACAAGTTGGGCTTGTGGGACACAAAACTGTTGGATATAGGTTGCCATTTTGACTCCGACTTTTCTATTTTATTAATTTTTATTCTAATAATTTTCATTATTTTGGCATTATTGACCTTTAAAATTGTGTCATGTTCGCGTCAAGAGAAAGGAACAAACCCATTTCCTTATGAGTCCCACTTAAACCCATTTTAGGAACATTAATTAACAGATGCCAAGTGGGGTGGTTAATCTAACCGTGTCTAAGAATTAATTGAACTGAAGGTTTAGATATCCTGTCAGAAAAGAGAGAGAGAAATAGATAGATTAATGTCTTTTTTTTTTTTTTGAAATGAAGCTTAATAGTCATATAAAAATAAAGTGGAAATTAATGTGCCCCCTCTCACATCATATCTAATCTCTTCGCGTGACAAGTGAATGTGAAGGCCATCAGATTGAGCTAATTCTGGCACAGTCAATCTACTATCTGCCAAGAAGGAAATCATAGGGTAGATTAGGTCCTTTTTCACTTTGTTTTCAGACCATAAATTTCGAAAGCTAACATAGGCCATGATGTCAACTTTCTTTAATTATTGTGGTTGCTACTTTTCAGATATTTTTTCTGCATAGAAAACGAAAGATATGTCTATTTCTTGGACATAACAATCTTGGGCCTCTTGGTCTAAACCAGCAAACATCCTCTACATGCATCAAATACCAGTCACATTATAAGATTAGTTGATCGTAGTCGTTGATTCTACCAATTCCGCTCTCTGATTCTCCAATTAAATAGATGTAAATTAAAGGATTCGGTCTAAACCGTGATGGTATCTTCCCTCCTTTTATAAGAAAGTTGAGAGTTTGAAACTCAATCCTACTGTCCACCACGAAAGTGAAGGTGAGAGAGCATGGGAGCCAAAAAGCCAAAAAGTGGAAAAATAAAAACATAAAAGAAAAAAATATATAGCAGATCAATATATCTAGCTGGCTTAACATAGACATTCAATCTTCTAGGCAAATGTGAACAATTCTCGAATAAGTCCAATTGTCCATGTCTTTCTCCAAGGGGCAAGTTATTATAGGTTGTGGAGGCAGCAGATATTTCAAGTCTCAAAGGTTAAATGAACTTTAAACAACTAGCGTGATGGTGTCCTGTGCAGGCCAGCCTTTCACCTCTCAACACGGTGGAAATTTTATTAGTGAGCCACTCCTTTTCGTGGTGGTTAACTGATTCAATACTTTGAATGTGTCTCCAGATCGAGAAGGTCTGCAGAAGCACTTTGATATCACATATTTATTTAATTGAAATGGTATTATGAGCTAATAAAAATTTAGGTCAAATTTTTTTTAGGTTGATAAAGCCGTTTTCCTATCAATTATTAGAAACTGGACATTTGGCAAACGTCCAGAAGTTCTTCTCATGCATCTATCTTTCTTTCTTTCTTCTTTTTTTCTCTTTTTTTTCTTTTTTTTGGGGGTGGGTGGGTGGTGGGGGGTGGGCCTTTTCTATTATTAGTCTCAGGCAAGACCTTGACCCTTACTTTTTCCGAAGAGTAGAGCTATGATTTGTGAGAAAAACAAAATTATAAAAAAATAAAAATAAAAAACAGGAATGATGTGAACCATCGCTTCTCGTTTTTGGTGTGAATTCTAAGGATCATTCCTTTTTTCATTGTTTGCGAAAATGTTGCCAGCATATGAGGTTTGAGCATTTTTTCAAGGGGACTTTCACAAACATTTTCCTTAGTAATTGCTTCTCAAAAGATAGAGAGGCCATTCTAGATTTTCCAGCGAACTTGTAGGCTTTCTGGTTGACTCTGTGTCCGATTTCCTTACAATGAAGTTCTTAAGGTGTCATGAATGGTCATGTCCCTTGGAATGGTTCAAAAGATTAATTTTATGGGTTATCACAATTTTATAAATTGAAGAAGTAAAGAATGGTTAAAGACAATTTTTGAAAACAGAATTAATCAAAGCATAGCTGGAGTAAAGAAGGACAATATTAAATCTCTAGTTACCATTAGAGAAAATAATTTCCTTGATTTTTAAAAGCACAGTGCCTGAATTGTCGTATTTCGTTCTTGTTTCCAGAAAACAATATCATTATCCAACTCCAAGCCTCGGCTGCCTTAGGTTGTACACCAGCTCTTTATTTCTGCTAAAATTTAAGCTTAGAGGCCGGTTTCAGGCCCTTTCGGTTCCTAAGTCAAATCCTCCACTAGAAGATGAATAATAATAATATTAATAATAATAATTCAACCAAGTAGGAGGCCTGGGAAATCACTGCAGGCTTATTTGGGTGGCACTCTTCTGAACTGATATATTTAATTAATGATTTAAGTAATAAGAAATGGGACAACTGGCATCAATTTTTTTTATTTATTTATTTTTTTACGGTTGATAGAAACCACCCTTATCCCAATCGTCTCCTCATTATCAACATATGGGTATCAATGCTTTTTCATAAATTTGAACCCGAGATCGGTCAATCAACAAATGAAGAGAATGCCACTAAACTATCATATTATTGGTGCTTTCACCAAATTTTAGACCTTTGCAAACTAGAAACATTTATTACTACTAGTATAGTTTTTTATTCTCATTATCCTTTCACCAAATTTTAGACCTTTGCAAACTAGAAACATTTTTTACTACTAGTATTGTTTTTTATTCTCATTATCCTTACAAAGGAGACTACATAAACTACTGTGAGATCCCACAACCACTATCGTTTTTTCCGCCAAGTTTTTAGAAAGGTAACCATTGATGTGACACTATCTCGTAAAAACAAATTGGTAAAAAGTGTTTTTATTGTTGACTGAAACAGCAGTCTCATTTGGAAATGTAGAAGGGATCACAATGTTCATACCACAGCCCTGTTACAACGTTTTGAGTGTGTAACATTGTATTGACCCAAGTTTTAACCATTTTTAACAACTCTAAATTGGGTATGAAATGGCCAAGGGGATAGGTGTAAGTCATGGAGAAAAGCAAGCGGTTCTACTTCCCAGTTCCCACAAATTTTCAACGTGGAGAACCAAATATATGTGCCTAATTCTTAGACTTGGCAATGTGGGCTCTGTTAGGAATAAACTGGCAGAAATTTATGCTTTGGATTGGCTTTAATCACGTCATGCATTTGATAAATGGTCCTGAATCCTGATCATCTCAAACAGGTACGGCTTAACTTAAAAGAATTCAATCTCCATTTTCATGTGAACAACCTCGAATCAGTCCATATTGTCAAATGTCTTTCTGTAATGGGTGAGTTGTTACAGGTAGTTGAGGCAGCATATTTTTCTTAAGCCCCATAGGTAAAATGAACTGTGAACAAGTAGGCATGATGGTGTGTTGTGCAGGCCAGCCTTTTCATCTCCCAACAAAGGTGGAAATTTTATAATGGGACATCTCCTTTTCATATTGGTTGAGTGATACTATATATTATATATATTGACTTTGAATGTGTCTCTAGATCTGCAAATTCCTAACTTAAGGGAGCTCCATTCATACATATATGTCTGCCTTCTCATTGCCTTTTTTGGTATTGTTAGTCTTAGTGCAGGATCCTGACCCTTGAATTTCCCAAAGGGTGGTCCAAAATTTCGCAAAAAAAAAAAAAAAAAAAAAAGCTTTATGAAAAATCAAGAATGATGTGATGTGAACTTTCCCTTCATTATTTGCAAAAATGTAACCATTATATCAGATTATGATGTCTTTTGATTGCCCTGAAAAGGGTCTTTCATGAACGTTTTTTCGGTAGTAATTACTTCCCAAGAGACAAGGAGGCCATTCTAGATTTCTAGCTAACTTGTTGGCCTCCTGTTGACTCTTTGTGTTTGATTTATTTTTCAATGGAAGTTTTTGTGTTATGAATGGTTTAGGTTCATCAAGGAAGGCACATGTTAGGTCTATCAGAAACCGGCTTTGAACTGTTCAGCAGATTAATATATGGAGCATTACTTCCTACAACAATTTCCTTAATTTTTGGAAGCATAACTTCTAAGATTCACTATACATGAGCCGCAAAAAAATAAAAATAAAAATAAATTATGATATTCTTTATCACTATCCAAATCCAAGTCTTAGCTGCCTCTGGTTGTCCACCTGCTCTTGAATTTTTTATAGCTAAGATTAAGCTCAAAGGTTTGGGGCCTTTCGGTTCTCAAGTCAAAATCTCTTCTCGAAAGAGAGAAAAATAATAATAATAATAATAATTCAACCAATAATAGATTTCATAGAGGGTCACTGGCAGGCTTATTTGGTTAACACTACCCCTAAATGATCGATTAATGACTTAAGTAATAAACTTTGATTAAACGTAATCTGAGCGGATAAATGATTAATCTCACAAATGACCTTATAGCTTACGTGCTAACTCTCCCCTCGTTCGGCCCCCAAAAAAATATAAAATAAAATAAAACTCGAAGATAGGAAGGTTGACACCATATTTTTAACCTTGGCAAGCTTGTAGCATTGTTGTTGGTAGTTAGGCCACCAAGTATTATCGGCGAGAGAGCTTTTCATTCATACAAGCCTCTCTCTTTTTATTGCCCTTCTCTATCATTGCAGCATGCACCCTGACCCTTAATTTTTCCAAAGGGTAGTGGTATGATTTACGAAGAAATAATGCTTCACAAAAAAAGGGATGTGAACCTTAGGTTTAATAATTTGAGAAAATGTTAGCATCATACAGTATTAGGATTGTGATGTTCCTGATAAGGGGAATTTCGTGAAGACAGAGAGGCCATTCTTGATGTTTAGCTTAACTTGTAGGCCTCCTGTTGACCTTTGTGTCTTTGATTTCTTTTCGATGAAGTTCTTTTGTGTTATGGGACAGCAATGTTTAAAACAAGACCAATAAATAAACTATAAATAATAAAATAATAAAATTCACCCGCCTAAGGAAGAGAGTTAGATCAAATGGCACATCCCCAAACATATTTTTTGGATCTGATATGTGACTTGAAAGCCGCCTTGTAGACGGAATTTTTTATTAAAAAAAATAGTTTTGAAAACACATCCCCAAACATATTTTTTGTTTTTTTTGTTTTTGTTTTTTTTTTTTTTTTGCAACTCGAAGAATATAAAACTATTTAGAGAGTGCAAAAGCCAAACCGGCTCAAAAACTCCCAGGTTGATTTTAAAAATAAATGAGCAAAGAGGATAGGTTTTTCTTAAGGCTAAAAGCTTATCTACCTTGGACCAGCATGCATCCTTTAAATGGATTTGGATTTGGTGCAGTCCATGCCTTTAACTGCATGGTGCAGTAGGCGTTCGATTGTCGCCACGTGGCAAAGCAACAAATGGACGGTGGATGGCGCGCCTGGCTAAACTACTTCAACCCCCTAACGCCGTTTGCTGTTAAGATGCAAAACAAATGGGAAACGCTGCGTTTTGCTTCAAATTTCGGGGGCAAAACCTGATGCTTCCCATTTCAATTCATTTCATTCCCTCTTTCCTCCCTCTCTCTCCTCTCTCCCCTCCCCGCCGTTCCACTCTCTCTCCTCTCTTCCCTCCCGCCGTTCCACTCTCTCTCCCCTCCCTCTGCCGCCGCTCCTTCCTTTGGTTAAACCCAGATCTAGGTTTCGGGGGTCACTCTTGCTCTAGTTTTTCCATCCACCACCGGCCCGCCGCCCGCCACTCTCTCTCCCTTCCCTCCGCCACCGCTCCTTCCTCTGGTTAAACCCAAATCTGGGTTTCAGGGGTCACTCTTGCTCTGGTTTTTCCGACCACCACGGGCCCGCAGCCCACCGCTGCTGCCACCCCTGCTGCGGCCACTCCTTCCTCCTGCTGCGGCTGCTCCTTCCTCGGCGAACGCAGGTATGTTCTTTATTTTTTATTTTTTATTTTGTGTAAACTGGGTTTTTTTTGTTCAGGGACGATGGGTTTTTTTTTGGTGCTTTGTCTTTATGAAGTTTCACATCTGTCATTGACCTTTAAAAAATGAAATGAAACAGATCCCATCTGGAAGGTCTATCTTTACAGATACCCATTTCATGGTTGATCGTCCCTCTTTTTGCTCTTTGGACGACAGCACAAGGGGATCGGCTTCAGCTTCTTTGAATCAATTAGGTGCCCTGCTCATTTTAGCATTTGGTTATCTTCATCTTGTTAGTGTGCCATGGATTAGTGTGTTTTTTTTTTTTTTTTTTTTTTTTTTAAAGTCAAAAATTTTGAGTGGATTGGTTTGATAACATGCAAAGCCCATGAGAAATACATTGATAATTTCTAATATAAGCATCTCATATTACCAGATTTGTTTTGTAAAGAGAGCCCTTTTGTGTAATTATCTAAAATATATCTTATAATTAGACCCCAACTGGGTTTTTTCTTTATTTTTTATTTTTTATTTTTGTGTGTGTAAACTGTGAAATGAGTGGCCTCTGTTTATGAATGTAGACTAAAAAGGAAGTTTCCAATACATGTATTTGGATGAGTGACGCAAAGATGCATGTTGGTGTGCTGACATTTTTTAATGTACAGAAAAATTGTTTGTATAACAATCCTTTTGGCTGATTGATTCTGGAATCAATTATGATATTTAAAATGACAAATTATTGACCAGTGATTATAGAAATTTTCCCTGAAATAATAAAAAATGATACCGCTGGCCTCCAACTCTCAGAAAACCCAGTCCTCCCTACTAGATGTGTGTTAATTCAACACATGTTTTTGGAGATTGCCATTTAACTTGGGTTATAATGCCCCTTGGCACTATAACAGAGACCTTAGTTTGAACCTGTCTTTTCTCTTCATTTTGTTTTTTTTTCTTTTTCTGTTCAGTGGATTGATATTGTCATATCTGTTATGCTATTTTTTTTCAGGATCACACAAAAGCACCCTACTATATATGCAACTCGACTGCAACTCCTTCCAAGCTAGTTGAAAGAAAGTTACGGCTGGGCTTGGCTACTCAACCAGCACAACAATTTGAGCACCAATTGTAGTCATTTTGGGGTTTATAGATTAGTCACCTTTTCCATTAAAACTCTGTCCTGGGTGTTTTGGCGGATGATTTTTTGTTAGTGGGTGATTTGAGCACCAATTGTAATAAATTTGAGCACTAATTGTTGTTATTACAAACTAATTGTTAGTGGATAATTTTTGTTACAATGGATGGTTTATTGGTTTAATGGAATGATGTACAGGATATGTTGTTTTTATTTGTGATTGAGTTGTTTGATTTTGTACAGGCTTGATAAGTCGATAACTTGGGATGTCCTGATTATAGATGGGGTTATGTCGGATTTTCCAAAAAATTTGGTGCCTTAATATATTTGTGCCTTTGTATATTATAAAAGATGAAAGCCAGAGTGAACAAGCCTAAAGTTGGTTACTGGAATTTTTTTTTTCCTTTTTTTTTTTGTGGGGGGGGGGGGGGGGGGGGGGGGGGGGTTTAAAGTTTCCATTTGGGTTTGGCCATTAGAAATTTATGAATAGAAATCTTCATTTTTCCAAAAAATTTTCATTTGGATTAGACCATTCTAATTTGCTCTTATTTGGTATTTGGCGCAGTCTCATTTGTGTTTAATCAAGAAGCTCCTGCTATGTTTTTATTGAATGTACATACTAAGTATTTGACTCTCCTATGCATGATTATAGTGCTCTTTTGCTAAGAACAAAGGTTGACTGGCTTGGGGTACATGGTGCTATCTAGCACTTATTATTCATAATGGTTTTCTCATTTCTAATTGGTTCTATGAACTGCAAAGTGCATCATGTGATCAACCAAGCTCAAATGGACAAACATTTGGCAAATAGAGTTGAGTTGTGCAACGAGGTAAGGCTACTTAAAATGGGATCAATTCTCATTGTCATGAGCTAGCAAAAACATTTGGCAAAATAGGATCATACTAATGGTCACAATTAGTGCTACTGAAAACCTATACATATCAATCCTATCCATACAAACTGTCCAACAAAAAGCAAAATTCTAGTTGCGTCAATAGCAACCCATTATACTTAATGATCTGCAAGAGTGAAGAGACTCCTTCAATAGTTACACAACAATTTATAAAATGTCATATACACTTAAAAGGAGGATCCAAAGGGTGGCTTCAGTGGATCATGCCAACAAGGAGTACAAGAAGGAAAAAGATAGGGGGTTGTGGCTTCAGTGGATCGTGCCTACTTTCTTCAATGCTAATAATGAAATTGAATTAGAGTGACAAATTGCGCCAAATATTCATCGACCCATTGAACAAACTCTTTGCAATTACGAACCTACACAAGACTTACATTGTGTCAGTGAAAAATTATGTTTCAAATAAGCTAAGCTAATATCAAATATAAAACATGACCATAAATAAGCTAAGTTAACACCAATCCATTTGGCTTAAATTGTTTGGTCCCTTCAATATGCAGTCATTTAAATACCCAATTCTAATGGAGTTGTGGTCTAGAGGATAATAAAGCAAATCAAGAATAGTAGTGGCTATTAAATATCCAATTCTAATGGAGTTGTGGTCTAGAAGAAAGTCATCATGCCTGTAGCCATTTTGAAGCAGGAAATAGTTTATTTTACTCACAAAGACATCACACTGTGGTTGGTAACTAAGAGGATAATAAAGCACCCGGCAGTGCCTTGACATGGCTCGTTGAATTCTCTAAAACATGAAAATTGATCAAATAAGACAGCGAAACATCTATTAGACCTATTATTTCATGAAGTCACACCATATCTGGGAGGTTTAGAAATTGCAGCCCATTAGGCATTTTTTGATGCATCAAGTTCATTGTAGTGAAGATGCTGGCATCACTAAAAGGAGCTTGTCCAAAAGGATTTGCACATTTTCTTTACACCACCCCAGACCCATCATCCATTACAAGCCTCTCTATCCCTGCCCAATAATCCCCATCATTCATCACATCATCCCTTCATACATATTCATTTTCTAATTATTAGAACAAGTTGAAATTTAGTATAAAAATTGAAATACGGGAAAGGAGGAGTCCTTAAAAGAAATGTATTAGGAAGTAGGAACTAAGGGCATCTTTCAAGCCAGCCCACCAAAGAATTCCACCTCAACTCCCCTCAACCAGAGAAGAAACAAAACAAAAACAGACAATCAATGCAAAATAAAGGCAGCCAACTCTTATAAAGCTCAAGGAGGGTGAAAATTGCCTATACAATGCTAAAAAGTACCAGCCCCCTCCAAACCCACCCAAAAAACAAAATTAGAGAGCAGCTTAAAAATTTTGAGACCCTTCCTTTTAGTCAGTCAATATATAAGTATTGTGCTTAAAAATTCAATTCCTGAATTGATGGCAATGGAGGGTGCCTCCATGGATGAGTGACCAGAAATTTTGAACTTTCATGATTTTGTTCTTATTTTGGGGAGATGTGTTATACGAGCCAAATTGGATCCCAATTCCTCATGTTAATTTTGACCTTGAGTTCACTTCTTGAGGGTAGATAAAGTGGTCTGGGTCCTTGTTCTCATTTCAAAGAAAAATATACTTGGCCTTACCATTCATCAAAATCAGAACATTTCTAGAAGTATACATTTTAGTTTTTAGAATGCTCAATGTCTCAGTCTGTTCTGCTTTCATTTGGGATATATGATATATGATTCACACTTTATGCAGAGAACAAAATATACAGTTAGCACTACTATATAATGGGGTAGGAATAAAATCTTACAAATTGATTTATCAAAAAAAACAAACAATCTTACAAATTGCATATTTTTTTTAACAGCCTCAAGGAATTTTAACCAAAAAAAAAAAAACCCATTGTCCCTAAACAAGAGAAACCCAGTTTAGACACACACACACACACACACACACACACACACACACACACACACACACACACACACACACACACACACACACACACACACACACACACACACACACACACACACAAGAGAAACCCAGTTTAGACACACACACACACACACACACACACACACACACACACACACACACACACACACACACACACACACACACACACACACACAAAACTAGAAATTTCTCCACAAAAAAACCCGTTTACCCATCATCCCAAAAAAACCCGTTTACCCATCATCCCTTAGCAACAAAAAAACCCGTTTACCCATCATCCCTTAGCAACAAAAAAAACCCAGTTTACAACCACAAAAAAAAAAAAAAAAAAAAAAAAAAAAACCCCAGCTTACACAGTTTGCACAAAAAATAAAAAATAAAGAACATACCGGGGTTCGCCGAGGAAGGAGCAGCCGCAGCAGGGAGGAAGCAGCGGCAGCAGGAGCAGCAGCAGCGGCGGGCGGCGGGCCGGTGGTGGATGGAAAAACCAGAGCAAGAGTGACCCCCGAAACCCAAATCTGTGTTTAACCAGAGGAAGGAGCGGCGGCGGAGGGAGGGGAGAGAGAATGGAACAGCGGGAGGGGAGAGAGGAGAGAAAGGAGAGAGAAGGAACGAAATGAATTTGAAATGGAAATGCGATGGGTGCACTGGTTTTGCCCCCGAAATTGAAGCACAAAACGCAGCGTTTCGGGCTTGTTTTTGCATTTTAACGTCAAACGCCGTTAGCTGTTGAAGCCCTTTACCCAGTGCGCTATCCACCATCCATTTCCTGCTCCACCACGTGGCCACCATCGAACGCCTACTGCACCATGCAGTTAAAGGCTTCTACTGCACCAAATCCAAATCCCCTTTAAATAAGCAGGGAAGGCATGTTAGGTCCATCAGAAAATTGGCTTCGAATGTAACATAATTTTATGAATTGAAAGGGTAGGATCACTTAGGATTGATTAAAAACAATTTTTTGAGAACAGAAACAACGGCTATAGCTGGATTAAGATGGAACATTACTGCCTTATTTCAGCTGCCTTAGGTTGTAAACCAATTCTTTGTTTTTTTATTAATATTAATAAATTTTAAGCTCAAAGGTCTTGTGCCTTTCGGGCTCCTAAGTCAAATTTCATCTTGAAAGCTGCTAAATATTCAACCAACTAGGGGGCCTGGCAGGTCATAGGCAGGCTTATTTGGGTAAGCACGCTCCTGAAATGAACGACGCAAGTGAGTGATAAACTTTGATTAATGCAATACTAATGGATAAACAATGCCCCAAATGGGATGGTTCACACCATATTTTAAACATTTGCAAGCTAGGAGTACAATTATTAATCCAAACAATGCCGCAAATGGGAAGGTTCACACCGTATTTTAAACCTTTGCAAGCTAGCAGTATAATTATTAATCCACAACCACTCTTTGTTTTCAGCTAAATTTTTCTTGCCCCAGTATGCCCACCATATTCTTTTCCTTTTCTTTTTTTTTTTTTTTTTCCCATTAAATAGCTTCCATGAATATTATAATCCCATAACAACTCATAATGAGATCATAGATAACAAAATCCTTGAGATAGAAAACTTTTCTAGGGCCCTGAACTAATTAGTTGCTCTACCAACAAAACTAAAAACACTGGATATAAAGAAAATTAAGCAAATCAAAGCATGCTTTGAGAGCCATAGCAGCTGCAAAATTGGGCAGTTATCAGTGCATCTCAAAATAAAGAAGAGGAGCCCTCTTCTTCTGTGTGGCTATTCCTCAAAATACCAGTTGCTATGACCACTAGATCAATTCAGGAACACGTAATTTCTACCAGCATCATCGATAACATAACGAATGTATTTCACACGCGCACAATTTGAACATAAATTTCAGTGTATTGAAATGAAAAACTCGTATCTTTATATTACGAATCTAAACATATGGTTCTGTATACATATTCATTTTTACAACGAACATTAGCTAGGCAGATCCTGTGCAGATTTTGAGCATAAAATGCACAAAAAGGTATTTGAATGGAGTCATAATGTGCATCAAGAATCTGAATATCTGCTCCTATCTAGACATCCATCTTTAACTCCTCCCAATATTTATAAAAACGAAAAAAAAAAAAATGCAACACTATCGCTGAAATTCTGTGAACAATTGTTTTGCACCTGGCTAGACATGCTATCTATGTCTTGTATTATTGCGTATCGTCACACCATGCAAAAATTTGGTATAGCCAAGAAAACTGAGTTTTCCATCAGAACTTCTGATCCAATCCTTGAGTAAAGAATGAGCCGTAGGCCCCAGATTCATTTCCTGCACAAAATATTTAATGAAATTCAGTAGGTCAAGAAGAAAAATAAGAGATCTTCAGAAAGACGGATGGCTTCAGAAAGACGGATGGATGTACCTGTGCCAATTCCTCAACTGAAGTGACTCGGTTTCCTTCCTGTTCAAAATACTCGAAAGCTGTACTTGCGATTTTCTCCCATTCTTCAAGAGCCTCAAGCTGATATGGGCTGATTGCAGCAGCGCAGAACTCTTCAAAGTCCATTTTTTTATAGTAGAGCGGTTCCATCTTAAATTAAAGATCAGAACTGTTAGCTTGTATATCACAGAACAAAATGAAATAATGTCCTCATGCAAAAGCCACATGAATTTACATAAAATAATAGGTAACAGTTTTATTTCTATCTAAATATCATCAGATTTAGGCCATGTCCCTCAATAGAGAAGAGTAGACCACAAAGAATGTGTTCACAGAAGAAGATTAGTACTTCAGTACTAAGAAAATCCATAGTCCTACCAAAAATAAAAAATAAAAATCCATTTTAATTTTATTAATTTTTCTTATGCAATGCTGCCTCTGAGGAAATAAGCTGGATATAAATATTTATTCATCTCATACTATGTAAAAACAAAATCACAATTAGAAATGCATAACCCAACTGGACAAAACCTTTGAGTTCGGTCACATGAATCATAGTTCAGCAAGAAACGCATCATATATTGCACCCAAAAAAAGAAGAAAGAAATGCATCGTATATTAAAAATTTAAAAATCTGAATGCAGAGTTAAAGCTTTATTCCTCTTAACTTTAATTTAAGATGTGTCACTGAAAATTTAACCAAGATGCATCAAAAAGTCTCACCCCGTTTAAAATGTCAAGAACTTTCGACTCCTTCATGGCATCAGTCACATTTTTCAGTAGAGCCTGCACATTTACCCACAACATGAAAAAAATAATAATAAATCATTACAGTTAAGAAATGGAAAAGAAACGATGAGATTTTTTTTTTTTTTTTTTTTTTTTTTTTTTGGTATATGGGATAAGATATTGGATTCTTCTATAAAAAAACCATATGACACTGATACAATTTACAAGTTAAAGAAAATCCGTAGTTCAAACCACTACCTAAATGTCAACTTTAAAGACAATTGCTAAGAAAAGGAAGCATCAACTAACCGCTCTAAAATTATCAAGGGAGACGCGTCCATCTTTTGGTTCCAATAGAGTAAATTGAGCCCTAAGGTACACCAGCTCATCCTCTGTTATTGCTTTTGAGAGAGCCTGCAATCATATAGACCAGCCTAAATAACACTTAGATCATCAAGGGGAAGGCTACATGCCCCAAGAGGTGGGCCAAAAATGTGCCACATGTCACTCATCACTGTCACATACAGGCAAGCCCTCCATGCATCAAGCACAGCCAACCTTTTCTTATAAATATGTAGACGCAAGGAAAATACCTTTAGCGCAGCACGTTTGAAAGGTGTGGCACGAACATATGACTTCACTAACTTGTACACCAAAATATCCAAAGGCACAGCACGATTCTCATCTCGCAACCATGGGTGAGCTGTGAAAAAAAAAAAAAAGCAATTATTGCTTTCCCAAACCAAATCACTCAACAAAGCCTTAATCCCAGCAATGGTCTTAAAAGTTCACCGAAATTGGCAAAATTTCGGTCAAAATATTATTTTTTTCAGTAGATCCGATATAAAATTCGACCAAAATTTCATGTTCGGAAAATATTGGTAAACATCAAGAAGGATAGTAATGATGACAAATCTTTTTCTCATATTTTAGGATTGTAAATGGTATGATCTCCCATGTTATATGATATTTAAATGTCAAATTAGAGTAATTACTATAGATTTATGTTCATTATTTGCTCAGCAGCAGCACAGTTTTTGCACCCTACACACCACAAACTTGTCGTATGCACATTTTATTTGCAGCATTTTGAATCAAAATTATTTATTAGAGTCTATTTCATTGTTTTCCAAAGTTTCATTGAAAATTCCTACATTTTAGAACTAATTTCTGTCATTTATCTAAATCGACATCGAACTAATCTTCTCTCGATATTTCTTTATTTTTCAACCCTCGATATCTCTATTAATATCAAGATTTAAGTCCTTGATCCCAACTGCTGAACATCAGCTACAATAATTCTTTCTTTTTTTTTCCTCCCGCCATTCAGCTCTATCTAGAGCCACATCTTTTAGGGATTCATGTTCATAAGGTGAAAGTATATGTTCTATGTTGAATTGATGGAGGTTTATAAAGTATTCAGAAAAACTTACTTAAGGCTTGGGCAGCTGTCATTCTTTTCCTGTGGTCCTTGTTCAGAAACCGTTTAACAAAATCTTTGGCTTCTGGTGATACCACAGGCCACGGAGAGTCATCAAAGTTAGGATCAGCTCTTAGCACAGAACGAAAAATTCCTGATTCAGTGCGGGCCCAGAAAGGTCGGCTTCCACATAGCAATATATATGTTATGACGCCAATACTCCAAATATCTGCTTCAACACTGTATGATCTATGAAGGACTTCAGGTGCTACATAATATGCACTACCAACAATATCGTTAAGACGGTAATCTGCAAATGTATAAAAGCGGAATGGTTTATATTCAAACTTACAGTGACAATCAACGCAAACATGAATAAAGAGATTGTTGAAGGGGTCTGGAAGTTTAGATATTTAACTTAGCATAACAAAAGTAGCTGCTTTGCATAATGAAATAAACTTTCAGTTAACTTGTTATTAAAAGCGCAAGGGAATACGAGATACATGTCTGTGAGTCATATAGAGGGAAACATTTCACAAGAAAAACTTCACAACCAGCAGAAATAACTTATCTATAGTCGTTTATCAATTAAAACATAATCAGATTAAGCCAATTGAGACTCAAGTGATTGAAGCTGCTATAATCAATAATGCATGGCTTAATAGCTGGAACAGTTGGTCAGAGTAAGTTAATCCGAATGCTACCACTGTCATCACGTATGGCCTTGCCTTACCATTTGACCTCTCCTCCCGTGTGACTAAGAATGCTCAGTGATAACCTCTCAATTGTCACCGCCTGGCCTCTCTTGCTACCACGGTAGCACCTAGTGTGGTCAGCACCAATCGTGTTTGGGCAACAAAGCTTAAACTCATTCACATTGGTTCATCCTGCTATGCCCTGGGCGTTTTGCTCCTCTAACATAAAAGGTGGCCAAAGTGACAATGTTCAGAGCATTGAGTTAAATCACCTGTAGAGAAGCCAGCTAAATCATCCCTGGAATTTGATTATACCACACAGGCACGTGATGGAACAATCGTGATGGGACAATTGAGCAGAGTTTTTTCTTTTGATTTGTCCCATCGACAACTATTATGTTGTTGAACTCCTGATTCATATCACAGAATCCTATGATTCTTGACCCCTTACTCTACAGTTTGATCCAACTCCCATCAAGGCTCCTAAGTCAGTAAATTCTTATACTCCTACCACGATGTAGATCCATTGGAATTGGCAGCTGACTCTAACAAGTCATTATTATGCCTTTTCCAGTATCAAGCCAAACAAACATAGGTTCATGCCCATCTCTCAATACCCTGAGTTCAGTACTATACAAACAAATATAAGAAGTCAGGGCTGCCAATACCACCTAACACAGTCAACCCTTTGGAAGAAAACAACGTTGATTGATTTTCACAGAAAAATGAAGATTATTTTATATTCTTCCGCTTTTTTCTTCTTCTTTTTTTCATTTGGGTCTTCTCATTTAATTTTCTAATTTTTTATGATGATAACCATTTTTCAATATAGGAAGGATATAGGATAGAAAAAGGTAATTAGTCATCAATATCACTAAATGCATTGCTCTCAACAATGGCTTGAGGTTGGCCTGGCTGATTGGAAATTTGGAATCATACACATCCAAACATAGGGATATTCCAGATTTTTTCCTTTCTTCTGAATCCTGAGAATATGGTTGATAGTTTAGGAAATAAACCTATAAAAAATGCACTTTTAACATAATTCATATGTGTAGTGAAGCAAATAAGGTTTTAGCTGTTGTAAGCTTGTGGTTAACAAAGACAAAGAGCATTATTTGGATGGAGATGATATAGGGTCTAATAGGCCCCCTTAACCGGGGGAAAATGGTAGTTGTTCCTAGCTGTTAATAACTCTCCTACCAAAACTAAAACGGGGATAAAAATCACAACTAAAATGAAGGGTTCTCCAAGAATTAAATGCCACCACATAACATTTATTGCCACCAAGAACCATCAAATTAAACGATCAAAGTTTCCGTACCTGAAACAATAAACTAAAAATAAATAACAAGAATGAAAATCATAAAGATAGCAGGACTATAATTAGGCCAGCTAGGTAGTATTGATTATTATGACATATTCATTGAAGACAACTATTTTATGTGATATGAAACCATTACCTGGCCTTATAAAATCAGAGAGACCAAAATCAATAACTTTCATTGGTGCATCCTCTTCTCTTGTGGTAAAAAGAAAATTCTGCAAAGCAGTCAAAGTTAACAGAGTGATAGGAGTTGGAATGACGACTGGACAGACAGCACAGAAGCACCACACAAACATGCACAACTATACACTTTATAAAATCAATTTCAAATGCCACAATATCATTTTATGCACACAATGCCATACCTCTGGTTTTAGATCGCGGTGTACAACACCTTGAAGATGACAAAAAGCAACTACGCTTAAAATTTGAACAACAATAGTTTTAGCATCTTCTTCTGTATATCTTCCACCTCTGCAACAAATAAGTATAAGGTGAACCCTCAAACATATCCCATAACATCCAACGGTAAAACTAAATTTCACCACAAGTGGTACAAAGAAACTAAACGTTGCATTTTTACCTTGACAAAATTCTGTCCAGTAGTTCTCCACCTTCACACAATCTGACAACAAAACAAACTCCTAAGGTTTATAATTGGATAAAAAATTTTCCTAAACAAACCCATCAATAAAACCAGTGTATCTAATGAACGCTATAAACAAAGTTATAGATTTCTTACAAAATTTCATTAATCCATCAGCTAAGATACATAATCAAGCAGAAAACAAGTACCCTAATTAACTTTGAGTGAGGATGAATCATGACTCCTATAAATAAGTTCTTTGAAAGAAAGAAAGAAAAATGAAAAATAAATAAACAAGGAAGCACATACTCCATAACAATGTAGACATTATTGGTATCCTCAAATGCATCATGAAACTTCACCAGATTCTTATGCCCAGATAAGGATTTCAATATTTTCACCTCCCTGCGAACATCTTCAATTGATATCGCTGTTGTCAGCTGCCAAACAAATCAATCAATTGGTTACAAATACTCCTCAAATTGAAGCCTAATCCGCCAACTGAGTAAGAAAATTACTAGTTTTTCTCTAAAGTAGTAAAAAGTAAACAAATCTTGCCTCACCAAAGAAAATGAAGAGAAGTATTGTTGAAAGGGGGAAAAAGAGAAAATCAAGTTAAAGATCTTAGCATGTAAACTGTAATTCAAAGAAGCACTTAGATAGAAACTGCCAAACCACAAGTATGACATTAACATTCAGTCCAATGGTTAATATCAATCAAATCAAATACTTCCTTATTAGCCTCCAATTCTATCTCGTAATTGAAATTAAGATGAAGCAACTCAGATAGTATCCTCTGTATGCAACTGACCTTCTCACCTTCCAATAATTAAACTTTTAGGGACCATCGTTGATACCCGCAATGTTATGGCAGAGAAGGTTACATAATCACTACCAAGCAATTCCATTATCATCATTGTCACCAGTACTAATATCATCACTGTCACCAGTACTAATAATGCCTTGTTTCCAAACCTCACATTTTACAGTATTATGACGCTACTTATGACTCCTAATTTACCCATTACTTACTAATATCATTATCAGCCTTGCATAGTCTCAAAAATTCATGATTAGTCCTCCTTGATTTAGTTGACAATGCAACTATGCGGTCACATCTAACCTGTTTTCATAAGTTACTAAGGTACCGTTTGGTAGCACTTAAATGTTAAATGAACACAGTTGCAGAGTGGAAAAATTAGACAGGAAGGCACTTAAGATGTAGATTAAAATGAATTGATTGTCAGGGGAAAAAAAAATCTGCAAATCATAATTACATCTGTATATTGATAATTCATTCATTAAATTTAAAAATAAAAATAAAAGAAATAAAGAGAATATAAACTGAGCCCTAAGGTACACCAGCTCATCCTCTGTTAATAAAATCATACTTCAACCACAATCCAAATTCAAATATCAAAACAAAAAATCAAATTCAGCTGAATTATTAATTCCACGCCTAATAACCTAAACTAAGGCATCTGGTTAGCACCCAAAAAAGTAAGATTTTTTGTTTCCTTGAATAACTATAAAGGCAAATTATGTTTTCAAAAGCAATAAAAACACTTCCGAAATTCAGACCAAGTGATGCCCAAATGAATCTAACAAAGACTATCATTAGAAACCAAAGATCAAATAAACATAATAACAAATATAGAAAACTACATAAAATATAAACACATACCACCACACACCTTAGCTTTGGAGATGATCTTCACAGCCACAGGTTTACCTTTAAGCTCTCCCTTCTTTCCCTTAGCCCAGCAAGTATGCCCAAAATGCCCCCGCCCGACCTCCTTCCCCAATTCGTACTTCGCCAGGAAGTTCTTCGCGTACCCGAAGGTCTTATCGAGCTGCCTCTCGCCTTCTCCATCTTCTTCCGGTATCGGCCCTTCCTTGGGATTCGCCGACCCCTGCCGCTTCAGAATTAATGAAATGATAGGCTTCGCCGGCGACGGCGGCGGGAACGGCCATCGGAAGACTTTCCGGGGAGTCCTAGCCGGCGATGGTGCTATTCCGGCGGGGTAAGGGCTCGGGCAAGGGCTGGAGAAGGAATGAACGGGCGTATCCTTGACGGAGGGGACGTCGACGGTGCCGTTACTAAATGGTAGCGGAGGCCGTGACGGTGACGGTTTCGGTTGTGGCCTCTGGCCGGCGACATTCGTGTTGTCTTTGACGACGGAAATGTCCTTGCTGCAACAATGTCCCATCGCCGGCTATGTATCTCTGGTCGTAATCAGGTCAACGTAGGGACATCGGACGGTGGGTAATTCACCTTCGGAATTTGACACCCTACGCCGGCGAGAGAGAGAGACCGAGCGGATGAGAGAGAAGGAGAAATGTTGAAATTTCCTGAAAACTTTGAAATTTAAAGCATAAACCTACCGTCGCAGTCGGCTGTGAGCATTTATGTCAAAGCCTCGTCTCTCACCGTTGATTTGTATATATCACGGTATCATGGGGACCCTCGTCTAAATATAAATATGATTATTCCGTATTGATTTCATCCATCAAAGAATATACAAATCGAGCTAAGCAGAGCTGAGTTCTGATTTGTTTGAGATCGAATCACTCAAAAACTTGATTACTCAAACTCGACTCGGGTTTTTCATGAGTTAATTTGAGTTAACTTTTACGTAATTTGAGTTTAACTCATTTAATAAAAATCAAATTTGAATAATCTCTATTAAGTTTGTTCGTGAGTTATTTTTCACCAGCTTTATTTATTTGTAACCTTATCTCTTAAAAATGGCTTGAGTACAAATAATAAAAAAACTAAGACTAAAAGGGATTTAACCATTTATATTAGGTTTATTGAATTAATCTCTATTCACAAGCCCGATTGCACGAGCTCATTCGCAAGTATAATCGCTATCCTTTAATAAGCTTGCTCATAATTTTAATTGAGTTAAAATTTTATTTACTTGAAGCGAACTTGTTTTATAAATTAATCTAAACGTAAAACTTGAACTTGACTTGTTTAATAAATGGTTCGACTCGAATGAATCCTTACCAAACTTATTCACGAGTTATTCATGAACAATTGGATTCAACACATCCCCACAAAAACGTACACCTCCCCAATGGAGCAATTGTTTTGTTGTCTAAACCCTAAACCTCTTGAATGGTGTTGTTTAGGGTTTATTAAGATTTAACCATGATAAAATGGGCTGTGACCTCTACCTAGTACTATGGAGACTAGCAAAAGTATTGGATAAACAAAACAAAAAAGCACACCTCTAAAAGCATGAATTGAAAGTCTTCGTTCAAATATGATTATAATAAAGTGGACTGTGATCATTATGGTTACAACCTTGTCGTCTTTGAAAATCTAGAACTTGCATGAATTCACTGTCTGTCCAATATTATATTGTTTGGGGGGAAAACGCGTTTTTTGGAGAAGATGTGTGCAAATACCAAGTTATTCTTTGAAATGATTTTTGTCGGTAGGATTAATAAAAAAACGACAGATTTGCCGTTGGAAACTCGAGATGGTCATTAGTAGACTCTCTTTGTATATATCGCTAATGGTCTTTGGCTTTTTTACTATGCTCATCAATGCAATTGGAGGTTATATTTGGCATTCTATCACTCTGCTAATTTCAATTGGAAATTCCTATATCGTTCCTATAATGACGGATAATGTGAAAATATTGTCGTCGGTATAAATATCACGATGATTAATATTGTATTATCATATTAATTGTATTAAATTATTGATGTAATAATGTCATGTCACCCGTTGCTATAAATAGTGAAATTTCAAAATAGTGTGTGGTTGTTTTGCCTTAGGCGTGGCGATGGCCTGCATTGTCTTAGTCGTAGACTGGGCATGGCCTATTGTTCCTTCCCATGCCTTGGCTTTTTGACCTTGACTTGCCTTCTTTGGTTGTGGCCTCCTTACAAGGGTCAAGAGGTATCACATGTCATTATAAATGCACCAATACAAGTGTATCAAAACTAACGTATTCAATTGTTACCTTTTTAGTGAATATATCAATTTTACTTATACTTGAGAGATGGATAGAGCAGTCCAAGAGACTCTTACCTAAAACTCTTCTCAAGTAAAGGTCCTTGAGTTCAACTCTTATTATTCTTATCCCCTAAGGTCAATTTCTATGGGTTTTTTTATTATTGCCTAATACATATGAGACGAAAAGATTATATGTATTCAAAAAGATTAGTTTTTCAAAATTTTTTGATACTAAAAAAAAAAAATTAGTAGAAAAAACCTTGATTTTGCTGTGTTTGTATTGACCATAATACCAGTATACCACATCAACTCAATGACATAATATCATGAGTATACACAAGTTTTTTCCTTTTTAAAATAAAGGTGACATAAGACTAATGGCACTCTTTGCAACCAATCCCCCTTAAATTAATGGGTCAAACATCTGCATGGAAGAATATAGGCCAATAAAATAGAGGTCAACAAGCCAAATGATCGAGATTAGTGACCACATGATCGAGGTTTGGAAAAGATAAACCTGGATCAGTTTAAAATTAGAAATGTTTAATTAATGTTCTGACCTTTTCTGAACCAGTCACTTCAACCATTTTTTGTCTAGGTTTATTAAGGCTGAGCCCCAGTGCGTCATAAGCATCCATCTTAATGGCAAATGCAGGCCAGGGTCAAGTGTGCTGTCCACTTCAATGCCAACTAAATTACCGCATACGGAAAAGCAGACAATAAAGTAAGGAAGAAATATCTGTTTTTTTTTTTTATTTTTTTCCTACTCAAGTTTTTGATGGGGATGAAGCTGCACATTCCTAATATTTTTCTTTAAATTTTGGTCATCTATAAAAATCAATAAAATAAAAAATATAGATACTAGTGTGGCATGTATTTAGAAAAAGAATAGAAAGAAACCAACAACCATATGTTTGACATTTATTTTTTTTGGTAAATTACATTTTGCTTCCTTCAAATTTGAGTCGTTTTTAGCAAATCTTCCTATAGTTTAAAATCGGAGAGATGACTCCATATATTTTACAAAAAATGTCACTTTACTCCCTCTTGTTGATGACGTGTCAGATAAATAGATGGCCACTTGTCATGTGCAAGGGGGCATAGTATAATTTATGAACTTGTAAGGGAGTTTGCTGAAAACGGCTCAAACTTGAAGAGGGCAAAGTGTATTTTATCTCTCTTTTTTTCTTTTTTTTTTTTGTCGGCTTCTTGTGTACTTTTGCTTTTTCTACTAAAGTGAATTTACCCATAATTCTTTCCTTATATTTGGGCAGGATATATTGTCAAAAAGGCTAGAAATACGTATGGCAATAATTTTTCCCCTTGTTTTCTACCTTTCAAAGGCACCCACCATGTGCCCATCGTGTACTTGTGATAAGATCCACATTTAAAAACCTAACATTCACTTATCATTTTAATGAAAATGTTGATCTTTTCTTGACATTTTCCGCCTACACCATTTATTGACTTAAATATTTCAACAATTTCCCAGATATTTCCACACATCACTATTATTTCTCATATAAGACAAAAACTCCTAATTATTTCCAATATTTTGTGATCGGACTCTTGCATTTTTTGAGTCGTCATGGACCTTATTCGATATACAGATTCTCAAATTTATCACGGATATTTTTCACGGTCCTACATGAGAACCATGCGATTAAACTATATTAATCACTTAACTAGAGAGAAGAGGATGCTCCTAGTTAAGTGGAGGCGATCATGACAATGGTGGTGCATAGTGAAAGAAGTGAAATGGTTAGTTTGCAGTAAACCAATGACAAACTATATAATCCAAAAAGAAAGTCAATAATTGAGTAATTTATTTATTCCCCCTTTTAAAAAGCTATAATGGCACTCTTTTTGGTCATTTGTTCTGCGCAAGGGACGCAGGAGGGCATTGTAGTGATCGAGGAGACGAGGAGTATCATTTTCTAATGGAGCAAAACTAGGTCAAATATGTAAGACAATATTTTATGCTTATAAACTGCCCTAAGAAATGACAAACTGTTCTCTCTTTTATTTTTAGCTCATGTGTTAGGCGTCTTCCCAATAAAGGTAACTTGCAAGGATCATCCAAGAATTGGGTGGGCTTAAACCCTTCAAACAGATTTGCATTGAGTAAAATCCTTACTTAAGCTTGATTTGTTTAAGTTCATCGAAATAGAAAACATTCACGAGTCTGAATAGGGGGGAATAGTTGCGTGATAGTGGAAAATAGCGTGAATAGCGTAGTGGTTTTAAACAGAGGCTAAACCCCACCACGTACAATACTCTAAGGACACCTTAACTTTTAGAGCTTGCAATGTTGGAGCTTCAAAGGCACTTCTACTTTACCAATGTGGGATCGAAGCTTTGTGTGTTCTAAGAAAATAATTTGATTGGAGCTTTGTGTGTTCATTACAACAAAATAATTTTCTAATGCAAGTAGGTCTTGGGTTCAACGCTGTAATAAGCATCATTTTGAATTTTTGTTAGGTCATCGCCTGGTTTTGCACTGAGTCCTTAGAGCATCTCTAATGAAAGAGTTATAGTGTAATCTATAACTATAAATAACTTTTAGCTCTGAAAGGCCTTCTCCAATGGGAGAGCTAAATGGTAAGCTAAAATAGCTCAGAACTAAACTGAAAGCCAAATTTAGCTCTCGGTTTAGTTCTAGGCTATTTAAAGCATTTCCAAGGGTACTACTTTTTTTTTTTTTTTCCCACTTTAGCTAGCAAAATGATATATTTTGAAATAACTAACTAGTTATCCAAGTGAGTACTTCAAGGGTACTAGTTATTTTTGAGCTATTTCAAAATTTTTATTAATAATCTTTCTTTTTTTAATCATTTGGTGGAGAGATAAAAAGTAAATGATGCATAAAGAAAGGACAAGTATCATTTTTTTAACTAAAAATAATTTAACTAACGAATGTTCGCTAGCTAAATATAGCTAGCCGAAATGAAGATATTTAAAATAACTAGCCATATAGCTAGCCTCTTGGAGAAAGAAAAAAGTGCTTTGACTAGCTAAAATATATAACTAATGGGGGTTGGATAGTTAGCCCATTGAAATGCTCTTAGTTTACTAAAATAGCTCTCTTGGGTTAGAAGATGCTCTTAGTGGGGCACTTATAGTTGGGTTGATAAGATGAAATAGGCTTGCTTGCGGTGGATAGGGGTTGCTCTTTGTAGGGTTGCCGTATTGGTTTCTCCTTCTATCATAGGAAAAAAAAAAAAAGCTATTACATTTAGTACCGAAGTCCAATGAAAAACGACCATACTAATTTAAATAAGTTAATGTTCTTTGAATTATAATCTATAAAGCACTAATTAATAGATAACGCAGCAATTTGGGCAGGCTTAACCCACTCAATCTGATTAATAGACAGGTTTGTGATAGCCTTTATAGGTTAGGATTGAGCTTGGGCTAAAAAATATTGACCCAAACCTCAATTCGGGTTAAAACTTGGTTGTAAGGGTTAAGTAGCCCAAGCCCAAGCCCAAGCTCCTTTGTAATCTATGGTGTTTGAAATTTTATTTATTTTATTTATGCTTTCCGTTAAAAGAGAATTGAACACTTAACCTATCTTATCTTATCCCCAATCTACCTAATATCATTTAAGCTACGGCTCATTGACACATATGTTATCATTTAATTTGATACATTTCAAAGTATATACTTCTATGGATAAAAATCAAGAGAGACAATTTTTATTACTTTATCTTTAACTCATATTTCAGCCAATTAGGCATCCACTATTTTCACCCGGGCCTACTGGGGCACAGAATAAATGTGGAAAAAGAGGCTAATGGAGTCACGGTGAGCCCTTGATTTCTTAAGCCCTAAGACATGGCTTTTGCCACAGGGCATTTTTTTAGCTCCTAGCCAAAAAGGTCACAAACTCACAATTAATTGATTTCTTAAGCCCTAAGACATGGCTCTTGCCATAGGGCATTTTTTTTTAGCTCCTAGCCAAAAAAATGTCACAAACTCACAATTAAATGCCTTCCAAGATCGTGGTCCTTTGCACAAACCAAAAAAAAAAAAAAAAGAAAGAAAAGAAAAGGAGGAGGAAAAGGACCATGATCCATGTGGAATGAATAATGAACTTTGAGGAATATATCGAGTGAGTGGTTCAAGAGTTTCTTTCAAAGCAATAAATTTTGGGTTTAACTTTTACTACTCCCACTTGAGGTTACTCTTAAGTCATATCTGTTTGGTTAGAATGGAATGAATAGAATGAAATCTCATTTCAATTCATTCCAAACAACATGTTTGGATGAGGTAATTAAATTAGAATAGAATCAAATAATAATAGTGAATTATAATGATATTCACTTCGCAATGTTTATTTCAATTTCATTTTATATCAGACTATTTTAAGTAAGAAATCGTATTTCATTCTCGTTCATTCCATTCCAATCAAACAAACATAACCTTATTGATTTATATTATGTAATTACTTGGTACATATGTTATGGAAAACTGCATAAACCCATGGAAATTAATCGTAAGCATCTCGGGTAACCTCTTGATGATATAATAATAATAATAATAATAACAATAATAATGTGGAACGAACATTGCGTGTATGATCCACGCGCTACTGAGGAAGCCTGCCCTATAAATGGCGGGAGCCCCCCTTCCATCAAAGTTTCTCACTCTCTCTCTCTCTCTCTCTCATCGAGTCCCCAATCTCTCTGTGTCGTCAACGTTCTTTACTTTTTTACGCTCCAATCCCTTTAAAACCCTACAATCCTAAAAACCCCCCAAAATCATCACATTCTTGTCTTTCTCATTCCCTCTTCACTTCCATTCACTCCCTTTTCCGTAAACACTCGCGATTTTAGGGTTTTTTTTCTTGTTATTCTGAAAGTTAGGGTTTTCGTGTCGATAGAGAAGAGAGAGAGAGAGAGAGAGAGAGAGGAGTGGAGCTGTGTCTCGGAGTTTCTGATTCAATGGAGGCTGCGGCGGGTATCGCCGTCGCCGGCGGTGGTGGTGGCGGACGCGGTGTTTCTCTGCCGATGTCGTCTTCTCGGCAAGAGTGGCGCGTTGTTTCGGAGCATCATTCAACCGCAGGCGACGAGGTAACATTCCCTTTTGGTTTCGATCTGAAAAGGTAGCCTCTGTTTGGTAGGTTAGAAAGCGGAGGAAAAGGAAGAAGAGTAAAAGAATGTTTCGAGTTTTTATGTTTATCAGTCGGATTATTAGGTTCAGTTGAGTGAACTGATTGCTTTTCTTTCTTACATTTTTTCTCGGTAACGAAACCTCCCCCGGGGAGGGGGGGGGGGGGGGAGTGGGTGTTAGGGTTTATTGGTTTTGCGATGATTTATTAGCTATATAAGAGTTGGAGAGCTCGGAAAGTTGAGGTGAGAAAATGTAGTAAAAGAACATAAATCAATAATATGAATCTTAGTTACGCTTTTCTTTTCATACATTTCCTCGGCAACCAAACGGGCATTTGAGTTTATTGGTTTTGTGTGGTCACCGTTTGGAAAGTTCCTCTATAAGCTAGAGAGTTCGGAAAGTTGAAGTGGGAAAATGTACGGAAAGAAAAGAATTTAATAGCATGAATCTTAGTTTTTTCTGCATTCTTCCAACAATTATCTAGTTTAGTTGATGTGAGGTTTCAATTCGTTCCAAAAACAAAGTACTTTGGTTTCATTTGTTTTCCTTAGTTTTTGAGTGAGGATTAGGATTAGGGTTAATGATTCCTCTCCTCTTTTCGTTGACTGTTTGGTCATTACATTGTAATTTTTTGATATTCAGGAGTTAGAGCGTTCAAATTTAGGGCAATCGGACGAAAGAACAATATATGAGGTAACCATTGTTTTGTAAGAACTAGTTTATTTGTAAATGAATTTTCAAAAGTGAAGTTGATTTGCTGTTTTTTATCAAGGTGCAGCAGGGAAGAGAGCCGCTTGATGTGGATTTCTGTTCGATCACGATTGATGGTAGCTTGGACAATGACATACTTCAGCAGCGCCTTCATACTGTTATCAGACAAAGAGAAGAACTGCAGCAGATGGAGATTGATCTTAGAGCTCAAGTGATTGCGAGATCGGAGATTATAGAAATGCAAAACAGCTTTGATGCTCAGATGAAAGAGCATGCTGATGCTGCTGTCAAGCTTCAGGTTAGTATTCACAATGCTTTAAGTGAGATTTTTATTTCATGGTTTATAGTTTATGGGTGTGTTTAGAATGCACCTTCAGATAAGAATTCATAGTCTAGGGTGGCTGCAGTGGCCATCAGAAGTCATCAAGACATGATTTTCAATGATCCCTTGGGGGATATGTCCCCAGCTAGAGTTCAGTGACAAAAAAGGATTCATGTAGGCGATCCCAAGTAGTTGGGAATTGGGGCTTTTTCGACTTAAGGCCGTTAAAAGTCTTTCTTGTTTGAAAAATATTTCCATGCATACTATGTTTCCTATTTTGTGACTTCTATCTGAAATACAAGTTTACTTGGTTGTGCAGGAGCAACTTCATGAAAGGGAAAGGACCATACATGAGTTGGAAAGGAAGATGGAAGAGAAAGACAGAGAGCTACATGCAATTAAATTAGACAATGAAGCGGTTTGTTGTGTGTTTTAATTATTTTGATTTGCATTTTATGCTTTTGGACAAAGTTATTTAGTGACCATATGTCAATTACTATCACTTTTCATCACATATGGCAGGCATGGGCTAAAGAGGACCTTCTAAGAGAACAAAACAAAGAATTGGCAACATTCCGGTATGTGTTTGGGTTTTATAGACCTTTATTTTATGCTTTTTTTTTATTCGAGTATAGTTTTTTTTGAACCTGACATACAAATACATAAGGTCTAATATTCATTTTTATTTTTTTTTCATTGCAGTCTTGATTCTTTGTGGGCACTTTTATAGATTATATGTGCTGTTTTTGGAGGCTTCGTCCTCTTGAACAACTTAAAAATGTGTTACTTCATTTTGCAGAAGAGAGCGTGACAACTCTGAAGTTGAAAGAGCGCAACACCATCAACAAATGCTTGACCTTCAAGAACATATTCAAGAAAAAGAGAGGCAGTTTATTGAGTTGCAGGATCAGGTTTGTTCTTTTGTGTGTTTATGATGCACTTGTGTTGTCCTATTGAGGCATAAGTTTACACCTCAAGTTTTCTGTAGTTAGTATTAGTAGTTTATGTATCTTGGTTAAAGATTTTCAAGGTCTGCTCAGTCTTTCAATTTTGACTAAAATTTTGACAACTATTTTAATTTTTTTGGAAAATTTTTATCATACAATCAACATATATTTTGGTTGGAATCTGTTGATTTTAATGCTTTGCTGGGAAAACAATAATAACCTGTGTAAAGGTACATTGCCTAATAATGAATTTCATCTTTCAGCATAGAGTTGCACAGGAAACCATTCTTTATAAGGACGAACAATTAAGGGAGGCTCAATCTTGGATTGCACGAGTTCAGGAGATGGATGCTTTGCAATCTACTACGAATCACTCATTACAGGCTGAGTTGCGGGAACGTACAGAACAATATAACCAGCTTTGGCTTGGTTGTCAAAGACAGGTTGTTTTGCTTTGGGTTTTTTTTCCCCCCCACGTATAGGGTGTGCATCATTTATGTCCTTTCCTATAAAACCTTCGTGGAATACACATATACATGTAGTATGTATATCCATTATTGTCCTCGATATAATCTTAAAATTTGACATTGTGGCATTTAGGTACTTAAATTATGCAGTTTTTATTCAACGGAGATTGATTGATACAAACTTCACTATTTGCAATGCAATGTAGTCCGTTTTCTTATTGTTTGTCTGTTTGCCTCTTCTATTAAGTTGTTGTTTTTCTGTTGGATGTTCTTTCACGCAATCACACACTAGATAGATTGACTCCTTTTTTGTTATCAATGTTAGTTTGCAGAGATGGACAGGCTTCATTTGCATACAATTCAACAGCTTCAACTTGAGCTGGCTGATGCAAGAGAAAGAAGTGGAACCTATGCTGATGAGTCACGTGTATCCCAAACAAATTTAAAGGATTCATCTCAATTGGGACAGAACAATGGAAGCCAGCTAGATGGAAATGGAAGTGTCACATCAACTGGGAATTCTGGGATCCTTCCGAATGGGAATGCCGACAATGTTCCTTCTTTTGTTTCAACTGGCAATGCATCGACCCAGGTAGGAATGTTTATGCTTGTTGTTTTTGGTGTTGTTTTCATTGTTATTCTGATTGTTATAAAATAATTATCAATTGTCTTCCTCTTTTCAGAATATTATTGTGCATCCTGTTTTGCTAGTTCCAGTAAACATATGGTGTAATATGAAGTTTAATAGACAACCATTTATGATGGAGATGCAAAGTTAACACCTCCCTACTCTGGGGATGTAGTTCATTGACAAATCACAAGATTGAGTAATTTTTTTTAACAGCTAGGGTCATTTACTAGTGTTCTAGCATAGTAATTGAAATTTGTTCCTTTCTGCAATTGATTTCCTTTACAGTGGTGGATATATTTGCATAGGATTGACTGGAACTTGTAAAATAAAGATAAGTAATCATAAGGGTAATTATTGAGTTAATAGAAGACACATACAAAACATTTTAATGGTGGAAAAGAGAATAAAAATAGGTGAAACAGATAAAATGAAACACTAGTTATTTGTAATTTGTCACATACTTACATCTGGAAGCAAAACATAATCGTATTGTTTCTATGTGTCAAGATTAGAATGGATATCATGACCCTAAAAAACAGTTAAGACAGTTTCTATGTGCTATAACGATAAACTATATATGATGCGACCTTGTAAGCATGATTATTATTACCTTATATAAATTTTTTCGACAATGTAAAATTTGTGATTAGAGATGTATATTTGCTTGATTAATGGAGAAATCCCCCCCCCCCCCAAAAAAAAAAAAAAAAAAAAGAGGGAAATTTCGTCTTACTATTTTGGCACTTTTCTTTTTCTTTTTTTTTTTTTGGTGAAATTGGCACTTTTCTTTATTACATGAATATAGTGAATGATTTTCTATCAAAAGAAAAAAAAAAGAAGAAATATAGTGAAGGACTGAAATGCTGAATGCGATGCATATATTTTTGTATAGCTGTTATTAAAAATAGTTAAAGATTGTTGGGTTTAAGGCTCATGCATGGGCAAGCGAAATGCCCTCACTTCTTGCCTGTGTTTGAAAACATTGTTAATATTTTACATTGGTATTATGCATGCTACGAGTTATACTATGCAAACGTGGGAGTGTGAAATAAACTGCCACACGCGAGTTCAGAGTATCTGAAAATCTAATGGTATCATGGGCTTTAATGCTCTGGTATTCATCATTGATTTGATTGCTTTTATGGCTAATTTTACTATAATCATTTGGTACAAGGCCACCCTAGGACCCCAAAGAACTATTAGTGAGTTATCTAAAATTGGTTGGGGCTACACAAATATGAGATATAACCGGGACATAATACATGATGTTATCATGTCATTCAGGTTTCAGTTTCCTTGTGGCTTTTGTTAATCAGTAAAATGGAAAAAAAATATTTCTTTTACGTCTACCTAGAAGTTAAAGTGAATTTACATTTCATTATATTGTCTTCATACCTTTTTATTTTTTGGTATGTTCACAATTAGTCCGAGCATGTTCCGGGTGTTCCAATTGCTCCATCGTCTCTGCTTGGGATGCCCACGTACCTACCACCTGGACAGATGACTGCTTTGCATCCTTATGTTATGCATCAACAGGGGGTTCCTCATTCTGTCCCATCACATGTTGGTCAGTATCACTCGATACCAGCAATTTCATCCCTTCAACATTGGCAGAACCAACAGGTACTAGTGGATTAGAACTCTTCCTGTCCTCATTGTTGATCATTGTAATCGTTTCTTAATTTGTTTCCTCATTCATTTCTTTTCAGGCTGTGTCAGAGGCTTCACAGACATCAACTCAAAATCAATTTCCACCATCCCAAACTGATCAAAACTTATTGAGATCAGAGGCTACTTATGACTATGAAATGTCTGTAAATGGACAAGCTCTTCATCCAGAGTATCTTGGTGTTCATATCAGCCAAGGGGTGGAACCTGATTCTGTGGTCCCATCATCCACTGGGGAATCACAGGTCTTTTAAATGGAGATATTAATGTTCATGAAAATTTATCTGCTGTCATTCAGTTTGCATAATCTATATTGACACAATTCTTTCTTCAGGTTCTAGAGTCAATGGATAAAGGTTACTTGGTTGCTCCCCCGTCTCAGCAGAGCTTGCAACAAATTACTTCTCAGTTTCATGATGCTCTAAGATTGAACCCTCTTGAACAGAACAGTGAGACCAAGGTTTGTCATTATTGGTGCATTTTTTCCTCTTTTGGATCATGGTGGGATCCCTTTTGTATGAAGTGGATGGTGCTATGATGTCGGCCTGCTTTTTATGAATGTTTCTGGTAATTATGGTGCAACTTAAGCTGATTTTGAATTTTAACTGGTGCAGGAGAAGAACATTATGACTTTGAATAATCATGGACTGGAGGGCCAAGTTTTGACATCAGAACAACCAAGTTCTGTGGGCAATACATCACCATCTGATGGTTCAATTGGTTCAGTGAATTTCAGTGAAACCGCAATCAACAATGCCACTGGTGCAGTTTTGCCTGAAGCATTTGCTTCGGCTGGGCAGATAAATATGTTGACAGCGGGAAAGACTTTGGAGACTACTCTTCTTGATGAAAGGTCATTGTTGGCTTGCATTGTTCGCACAATTCCAGGCTGGTGGTCGAATTCGGATTAGTTCAACGGTTAGTGAGTCTGAAAAAACCGACTTTAGGCCATCTTAGCTAGCATAGCACTTTATTTCATTCCAAATTTGATCTAATTGATTATATTTGTTCTTTGCATAAAGTGCAGCTACCAAATAGGCTTGCCAAAATGCTTGCACCTCTATATTGGCATGATTACAAGAAAAAGTATGGAAAGCTCGATGACTTCGTGGCGGGTCATCCTGAAGTAAGTTTCATAGAATGCCAGTTTATTAGTTAGACACTTTTGCATGCCATTTTATTAGTTGCATGCTTTTGAAATAGATGTATAATATACATGTGAATCTCATTTTTGTGATTTCAGTTATTTGTAATTGAAGGGGACTACATTCAGCTGAGAGAAGGTGCACAAGAAATGATAGCAGCTACAGCAGCTGTTGCTAAAGTTGCTGCAGCAGCTGCAGCATCATCTCCTTACTCCTCATTATTGCCTTCTGTGGCTGTTACTCCCATGGCACAGACTTATCGACCAAAAAAGGTTCCATCCATAGATTCTAAACATGTGAAGACTGAAAAGACTGTTTTCAAGGAGTATTCAATCACTCCAAATGCAGCTGATAATCCTTCACAGTTTGTGGCAATGCAGAAACCGCATTCTAATGGTGTTTGTTTTAACGTTGCTGGAGGTCTCTCAAATGTAAAAATTCTTAGCAAAGTTAAAGATTCTCTGGAACTGAATGGCCCTGAAAGTAGGCCTGGCCAGTCACCTGTATTTATGACTGTTGGAAATGGAGCAAATTCTGATAGATCAGGCCTTGGCGGCACTCAAAGCAAGGGGTCAACCTAATGGGAGGCCTAGTGCTAACTTTGTTGGGAAACATCAGGGCAGGTATTGTTCAAGACCTTCAAAATTGCTGCAACTTTATTCATCCTATGTCAGAGTATGTAGTTGCTATGCCTACCATTAAATAAAAGCTAATTGAGCTTGATGTATTGTACTGTAACAGGACAATTGGGGCTGCATCAACCTCTCGAAGATAGTAAGTATGCTTAATTGTTATAATATCTGATGATAAGTGGTTTCTGTTATGTTTTCCCTGGATATGCATATTGCATTCTATGCCAGCTCTTCTGTCTGTGGTTGTTTATTGCAGCAACCAAATTGAATGGTAATTGGTAAATAATTAACAATTAATTTGATTTTCCGAGTCTTGAATAATTCAATTGGATGCTTAGAAGGATGTGAAGTGATATTTTAAATCAACCATCTTAATATATAATGTTGAATAGTTACGGGATAGGATCTCATGTTTGAGGCACTTCTGGACGCCAAGTCAAACACTGATTTAACTAGCTGTTTTAATGGCATGTATGAAGATCTGTGATCTGCCAATTTACATGAATATTGAACTTTTATCCATAAAGATTGTTGACTTTGGAACAAAAGTTGTTGATATTTTTACTGAAACTATGCTTACCTAAATCAAGGCCCAAACTGCATGCTTTTTGGGGCTATTGGCATTATTTTTATGGGATCTGGGTATCAATTTCTTACGTGACATTGTCATATCTTGCATTGGATCTTTACTTGTATATTTCTTTTGCAAATCTTAAAAGTTTGTTTCTATTTATGTTGTATGAAAATTTGCATTTTCTATTGTGAGTTTGAATATTATGCACACCTAATTTATGCTTCTTCAAGGCTACTTAGCGCTGAAGAGAGCCAGGCCATCCATTGGTTGACTGAGAATGATCTCACTTGCCTACAGAAGTGATGCCAATAATTGTAAATTTGTAATATCTGTTTGCATCATACTTGGTCATTATATTTTTTCTTGTGTCTTCATGCATTCAACTCCTTATTCTGCATCGTGCTTCTTAATTATTAGATCCTATAATTTTCTTTTTGGTTTACGAAGCTGTAATTCATTGGAAGCTCCCAACAGATTACCAGAAACTATTAGCATAATCAATTTTTTAGTTTTGTAGTCAGTAGATCAGATTGCTATTTCATGGGATTTTTTAGTTTATTTTATATTTTAAGTGGCACTAATAAGATGTAATTATCATTTGGTATGACAGGAGACAGACTAAATGTGGTTAGATAATCTTTTGAACATGAATGTGCACCAGTGTGCAGAGAACAAATTCGGGGATAATGACAGAATTTGAGGGAGAAAGTGGTCTCTCAGGTTGGAATCTCCAGCAGTCTTTTACATCTTACAGAATTCTCTTATTGGAATCTTCAGCTGATTTTTTTTCCCCCTTTTCTTTCGTCTCTGTTGAGAAAACTGTTCATTTTTCTGCGTGTTTTGTCATACTCAAAGACCGTACACTCAATTATATCCAGTGATATTTATGCACAAAATTGCATCAGTGCAACTGAGAGCTCATTTCATATCGTGTTTGCGAGCCCTTTAATCATTAAACAACAGTGATTCCCAGAATTGGCTATGCTCTCCCATTGTCTTATTAATAGTCCTTTTACTGGTTTTCTGGACACTTGATGAGGCATAACGTAATGCAGCGATGTGTGGACAAGAGTTTCCAACTTCCTTGGGCCTAAGGAAATGTAGAGGGAAGTTCATTATCAGAAGATTTTTTCCGACTTTAATCCTGGATTATATCCTAGCTAGAAAATGTTTATGGGTGAATTTTTGGGGACAACTTTAGAAGTGGTGTGTTTCTATTTTCCCAAACGGTGGATTTACGAGGATAAATTGCAGCTTTACATTTTAGGCCGTAGTAACGATTCTGAAGTTGAATTTCTTCAGATTTTGCTCATTTCGTCCTTGATATCAAGTAGTTTTATGTTGAGCCGCCTCGGCCCTCAGATAGTGGCTAGGGGGCTGAGATGAAGCAAGCTATTTGGGTTTGACTTCATTAATTCAATGTTGAGCTACGCCCTCAGATGATCGTTAGGGTTGTAAGAGGAGCCAAACTACTGAGGTTTGACTTGAGATTGGCTCCTTGAAATGTTTGTTTAAGTTCGTTTGTGAAGCAAGTAAGCCAAGTTTAAATCTTATTTTTGAATGAATTTATAAAACAAGCTTAAGTAGTAACATCTTAAGCAATCAAACTATTTGTTTGTGTAAAATAAACGGTTTCAAGTGTAGATTTTTTGAGTTTTCTAATTTATTGAACTGAGCCTAAAAGGCTATGTATGGATTGAGAGAAATGGAGAGAAGCGAATAGAAAAGAAAATGATTTTCTTCCCCATTTTTCTTGTTTGGATTGTTAATTTAGCAGAGAAGGGAAAAGAAATGGGGAGAAATAGAGAGAAAATGGATCTATTTACCTTTCTCTCCAAATTGGAGAGATTTGGAGAGAAAGGGAAAGATAAGTAATAAATTAGTGATGAGATGACAAATATATCCCTACATAACTTCTATTTAATATATAAAAAAGGGTAATAATGTAATTGTGACAAATTTCTTTTATTTTCTATTCATTAACGAGGTATAACTAACCAAGCAAGGTGGGGAGAAAGTTACTTTCTCTTTTCTTCTCTTCCCTTCTCTTTTTTTCTTTTCTCTTCTCTTTTCCTTTCTTCTTTCCATTTCTCTCAATCCATACACAGCCTAAGTGAAAATACATAAAATTACTGTAGTTGTTTGGGCTCACTCTCAAAACAGCTCCAAATAAGCATATTTTGAGGTTATAAACTTGGGGTAAATTGCAGAAAACTATTCCCACTTTTGGGATGCATTTTACTTTGATACCTTCAAATTTAAGAAGCATCAATTTGGTACCCATGGTTTTAATTATGTTTTAATTGGGATCCTCTCATAACCTTATTTGGTAATTTCATGCCTTTTTGCCTTTTTATGTTTGGAATGCCTAATCTCCTCAAAACCTCAACAAACATTTCCCTCCCCATTTTTTTTTTCTCTCTCTCTACCCCTTCTGAGGCAAAAGAATAAAAAAAACATTTTTTTTTGCAGACCTTGTCCCCTCCCCCTCTCTTTCTCTCTCTCTCCCTTCGAGGCAAAAGAATAAAACAGTATTTTCTTTTGGCAGACCTTGTCCCCTCCTCCTCTTTTTCTCTCTCTCCACCCTGTCCCAGTTTCTCTCTCATTCTCTCTTGCACTTTCTCCCTCTCCTCGTCGGACCAAACCATAATAGCAGGCCATTTCCACAGAGACCCAATCTTTTGTTCTTCCTTGTTTTTTCTTCTTTGTTTTTGCTGCTTATGTATATTTGGAAGGGGGAAAAAAATCGATTGGAGGTGGAGACTATCCAAATTCCCAAACAAGAAAAGACGGTCGCAGCATTGGTTTATGTAGATGATACGTACCTTTGGGTAAAATTCACCCTTGAAAACCAACTTGCAAAGAGAGAGTATCCAAGAGCTAATATACACATGGTTAAACCCATACTTAACCTGATATGGGACATTAGAATCGTAACATACCACTACACTTTTACAGTCGGACGACCACGACGGCCCACTCTATTGCCACTGAATCCAATGATAGCCCTTTCCCTTTTGGCGGCTTCACTCACCTTCTCGCCATCGTTAACACCGTTATTAATTTTGAGTTAACAAAAATCTTGGGTATCAAATTAACACTTCTTAAACCTAAGGGTATCAAAGTGAAACGTAACCCCAAAAGTGAGGGTAGTTTTTTGCAATTTACCCATAAACTTGTACTCCTTCCGTTTCAATTTAAATGTCGACCTTTTCATTTTAAGATATTTCATAACTAATTGTCACATTCAAAAAGTTAAAGATTCTTTTTGTTAGATTCCTTAAATTACCCTTAAAAAGGTTTTTTTCACTCTTTTCAATGTTTTGTACCTTTGAGGGCAAAATTAGGATTTTAGAACTTAAACAATGATTTAAAAACATTTAATAATGTTATCTAAAAAAACGTGTTTTTTCAAAGAGGACATTTAAATTGAAATGGAGGGAGTAATAAAAGCTTTACGGCACTTATACTATGACGGACCTCCTACTTCTAGAGACAGGGTGGACCTAACCAATGAGGTCCCTACATCGTGTTTGCAAAGTTGCATCCTGTCAAATTTTCTGACAAAATGACAATGTGGTTATCTTTGAAGTCCTAGAACCACAGCCAATTCACCTTTGCCTACAGGCTACAGCCATCAATAACTGATCGTTTCAATAATGTCATGAAACTTAATAACGTTGATGGATAGGCTACCTACCTATCCTCGGCTCAGAATGTAGAGAATAAAGCCACGCTTACAAGGTCATACACAAGATCTTTGCGTGCCAGATGAAACAGTTACATGGGCATCAAACCAAATAATTGCACCTCTACCCAATATATAACTCCCTCTAAATGAGGTGAGACAATCAATTAGCAGTTCTTAGCCTGTCCACGGGTGGATGAAGACAAGAAGGATCAAGCATGTTCTTTATCGAAAAAAGAAGGATCAAGCATGTTGCCTTACCATACAAAGAGTAGAAGGTGAGAATTAAAAGGAAATTCTATTCGTCTGTGAATCAGTATCGTTTGCACCAATATTCTAATTGATGAAAAAGATCATGCCACAAGAACATTTCATCATAATACAGCAACCACCGATTCAGTGATCAAGCAAAAAGGGAGATACTTCTTGTTCATATGTATCGAGATAATTAAAGGTATTAATAGTAGTCAAGAAAACCCTTTAAATTATAAACACCTCAAGGTATTAACCAGCTGCGGTGATCCTAGTTAGCTTTATCGGAACCTCAAAATTCTCAATCTCCACCGCCATGTCCAGAAGCTGACTTTCCTTGGCCATCACCAGAAGCAGCCTCTGAGCCATCTTGCTTGCTTCCTCGTGCATCCATTAAACCGCTTGAAGCACCAAGTCCAATTTGCATAGCTTGATGCATGCCATTGTTGGTGCCAGGTCTCATGCCCCTGTGCCCTTGGAAGGATTGCTGTTGGTGGAGGTGAGGTAGCTGCTGCTGCTGCTGCTGCTGCTGCTGATCGTTAAACTGAAAAGGCATCTTTTGAGCAAAAATACCAGGTTGTTGCTGCACCATTGCAGCCTGGGGATGCTGCTGCATGTAATTCCCTTGTTGCATTGCAGAATGAGGGGGAATCTGCAATATACACAGAGATGAGCAAAAAATTCTGATCCAGACTAGGTTTTGGAGGGTCAATCGTTGGTTTAAGCACCTGAGATTGCATTGTTGGTGCTTGCGGTTGAGCATCAGCAATTGCAGCTAGATACATCAAGTTCTTCTGAAGCTGTGCTTGATACCTGAATCATTTTAAATGTCATAGTAGCCGGCGTTCAAAGTGTAATGAAATTGATGATTCTAAGACCCTAAAGAAATATTAAGCAAAACATAAGCCATCTATAGTTGCTTGACATGGAGCCAGCAAGAAAGTAAGGCAAGCATTAGTAACCTTATTGAGGTAAATGAATGAAAATGTCACATTCATTATCCCCCTTGAGACACACTGTCAATTCCCCCAATTATGCATCTTGCATCAAAATTTAGTTATATTTAAAGTGTTATATGAATGTCTAGATGGACATGAAAACTATGCCAAGCCACAATGAAGGTCATGATCCTAGGATTACAAACCACCACGGCACCATAGATCTCAACTCTCTTTTTCTGAGACAGAGGAACCAGCAAGAAGGCAAGGAAACTTAAAATCTATTGAGATATAATATTGATGCCAAAGCCATCCTAGCATGGTGATAAAGCATCCTTCAAGAATCACAACGTGTGTGTGTGGTTTTTTTTTTTTTTTTTTTTTTGGGGGGGGGGGTTCAGTTCTTACTTTTGACCTGCAGGTTTATATATCAGATTTAAGTTTCACCTTGTAACACACTTTTTTTTTTTTTTTTGATAAAGTACACCTTGTGACACATTCAGATCCCCTCGATCATGTATACCATTTGAAGATCAAGTTCTTGCTACAATTTACATATGCAAAGAAAAGGTCCAAGGAAAATACTATCTATCTCTCTATAATGTTCCTTAAAAGACATGGATCCCAAATTATGCATGCCCATCCTTAACAAGGATCTTGAAGCTCTAGTGAAACCAATGCAAATAAAAAAGGACCAAGATGCTAGAGCCCGCTCCAAGATTCATTATCCAAGAATTTAAATCAAATTTCATTCACTGCAAAAGTGAAAGTATCTATGTGGTAGTTTACAACCAAAACCATTGTAAGCTAAATCAATTCGTGAACTTACATAAAAGGGTAATGGAAGTTTAAAATCATGATCCATGCTTTAGCTATCCAAACAATTCTATTTACACTAATTATATCATTATATTATAGCTAACGCATGCTTTGATGTGAGAAATGGAAAAAGAACATAAGGCCAATACCTGAACTTAAAAAGGATGAAGAGGGTACAAATGTTGTCATATTTCAAAATTTACAAAAGGAAAACATTCTAGTTAATTTGTCACTTACTGGGCACACTCAGCGAGTTTTCCAAGGTTTTGATATTCAAGAATTGCCAGAATCAACTTTTTATTTTCGTCCAGTAACTGCATCAAGCATAAGTCATCAGAATCTTCAGATAATTACAAAAAAAAAAACAAAAAACAAAAATGTGACCAATTTCAGACAATAGTCTAAAACTTCAGATAACATATCATGCCATCTGATCAATGAATTCTTAATAACAACGAATTGAATTTATATTCAAAACATGTTTATTCACACATCCTTCACAACCTAAACCTAAACTCCATAAATAAAAGTCATTAAAAAATAATTCAAGCTTTATACAAGTTATAAAACCATTCATCATATACTTATGATGAGAAATGCTCCTCCCTCTTAATAGTAAAAAATGAAAAAATACATTAGTCCCTGAAAAATTTGATCTTGAAAGCCAACCACCAGCACAAACTAGTAACATATTGAAATAAATGCATCTGAACAAAATATGAAGCACGTGAATCATAAGTAGAATCACTTAATAATATCACATTAAAATCTCATGCTGTTGAATTCCGATCAATGGAAGCCCAATTAATGGAACTTTGAAGTGCCCATCTGTGGAAAAATGAACTCTGACCCATGTTGGTCATTTTAGTCTGCTTCACAATACTTCACAGTTCTTGATAAACCCACCACACACACAATCAAAAAGTCCACTTCAACATGATGACACCCTTACCGATAATCCCCTGTTCCTTATAAAATTGTATGAAATTGAAAACAGTGTATCTAGTCCTCTATGGTGTTTTCAACATCTGTAATCAGAGTCTAGCCCCTAAAAATGTCGACAGTATTCCAAAATTCAATTTTTAGCAAAAAAATTCACAACCCATGTCATGTTTCAGAACCTATCAAATTTATAAACGCTTAATACCCACACACAAATATATACATATAAACAAATGGACTTGTACCCTTTGAATCTGCTCTGTGGTGATGTTGGAAGGATGAAACGAAGGTGCAATGTTCAGCATCTGCGCTGGCTGTTGCATTGCCGCTTCTTCTTAGCCCAGGTTCTTCTACTCTGACACAAAACCCTACTCCCTAAACCGTAACCCTAACCCTAGTTTTGAAGAAGAAGAAGAAGAAACTGAAATGGACTATTTGGGCAGACTGTTGTATAGACCAAGACTATGGTCTCCTATGTAGTGTTGTTTACTGTAAGTAGAGACGGGGGAAAAAGGGATCTTGCCAAGGAGACATTTGACGAAGTATAAGGTCACGAGAGCAAATCACGCAGCGACGCCGTTTGCTAGCGATATTACCAAGGTAAAAATATGGGGATAATACTCTCTTCTGTAAGAGTATGGGAAATCTTATGGTCTAAACTCTGAACTCTGAAGAAGCATTGATCCACCCTTTGAGATTTGGGTTCCAGTCCATGTAAGAGAATACGAAATCTTATGGGAAATTTCCCATTTTTTTTTTCTTTTTGGATTTTAGGGTCGGTGAATAAAGCGGTGTCGTTTGAACGACTTCATCAGCAGAGACACGGCGTCGTTTTAAGTAAGGCAAAACAGTAACACTAGGTAGGAAGGCACGCGAGCAGAAAAGATCGGATCCGAAACAGAGAGGGGAAGAAGCAGAAGATGGGTTACGTTCTGAGGGTGAGGTTAGCGTCATTCTTCGCCGGAGCTGCGGCGGCGTCGTGTTTGGGTATGTACATCCTTTACAAGGATTACAAGGTCGCTCATCAATCCATCTCTCAACAGGTTCGTCCTTTCTTCTTCTCCATTTCTAGGGTTCTCTCTCTCTCTCTCTCTCTCTCTCTCTCTCTCTCTTCCAATGGGTAGTAGACAATTTGTCTCGCTATGAACATTCAGAAGGGTTTCTTCCTTTAGACCTGTTTACACGTATTGGGTTTTCTGAAAACAAGGTAGATATGTGGTTTCTTAATGAGAAGTTATGCAAACTGAGTTTGCGAAATCGTCGAGATATTTGGATAATATTGTGAATCGTTGCGGAATGCGTGGTAGCAAATGAGGTTGTGTGGGTTGTGGATGAACGATGGAGCCCGTTTGGTCATCCAGATGGAAATTGAACGATTATGGTCTGGTTTATATGGTATTGAAGGGACAAATCCATCATCTTGAGTGGGGAGATTCAGCATAATGATTGCCATCCTCACAAATGAGAGGGGTTATTCAAAATAGTCTCATTTCATGAATTTCTAAAAATTGATCATATAACACCAGTTGTGGCGATGACCCCAAGTTTTCTTAAATGGTCCCATTCAAGATGATGAATTTCTTGTTTGGACGATCAAATGGGCCCTTACTATCTTTTGTATTTGTATAGCTTTAGTTATTATTCGACTTTTAAATTGCTTAAAAACAATGCTTGGCAACTTCTGTAAATCAAAAGGGTTAAACTTCGAATTCAAATTACAAATGCTGCATGTTTTAAGGGATATTTGATAGTCTAGTACCATGAACTAATGAAATGCTTTCATGACACATTCTAGTTATGATTTATTGCGGCAGATTGTTAGTTGCTTAGTGACATTAGCACTGGCAGTTAATTTCAAAATGCTTTTGGATGCCTCTTTCATAATTTTTTGGGCCGCATATGCAAACGACATAGCTCTTTTTTCGGTGGAGAATTTGGACGTCCTACTTTGATTCATACAGGTTATTGTGTTTTAGTTGGGATCTGACATGAATTTTGATAGCTTTCTTTTCTCTGTGCTAAGTACTGTAAAGTTTGTCATCCACACTTAGTTAGCAGTACTAACTTCATTTCATTGTTTAGAGGATAGTATAATTGGTTAGGGGCGCTCTGAATATTAAATAGTGGAGAAAGATGAGTGGGAATTTATTTTGACAATTGGACTGGCAAAGGACCTAATGCAGATGCTTCTTGGAGGGCTGGGGCAATTTAAGGACTTATTTGATACGAAATGGTACTTTGGCCCTATTTCTTCTTTTGTCCATTTGATAATTTTGGGGAAAAAATATTGGATTATGATTTGATGAGGACTTGATAGCTTTGATGGATAGTCTGCTTGGATGCTATTATTTAATCTAATCTGTTAAATGAATTAGTTAAGATAGGCAACAATAGGTTGATTTTCTTAAAAAACTTAAAGTACGAGAAGCTTTCTTTGAAGATTTATGCTCTTTTTGTGAAGACATCTCTAGGATAACATTTCAACAGATAATCATTTGTAGATGCATCATCTGTTATTTGATGGTGAGTTCACATCCAGTATGGAATTATTTTTTATTGAAATATGGTTTGGGTTTTTTCATCAATTAAAACTTTACTCAACACCCCCGCATTGGTGATGTCAGATATCTTCCAAAGGGCTTAAAGGTATCATAATTTTTTTTCCCCTTACCACAACATTTGAAAGGAAAGTAATCAAAAAACATTTGATAACAGACTAAGAGTTTACTGGCGCTGTTGCTGCCTCCAATGAATGGCTATGATTGGTGGTGATTTACTTCAAGGAAGAAGGTTCTGGTTTTGATTTTTCCACAGCTCATGTCAAGGCTATTAAATGGGAGAAGTCTTTTTTGCCTATTATAGGAACAATACTGATGGAGTTAGCTGGGAGCACCTGGAAACTGGCAGTGGTGTTGGGTCTTTGCGATCGATTGGGTTCCAAACATTGATTAGTTGAATTGACTTACTTTTCATGGTTAAGATTTTGATTGCTAAGTCTTGGATTACTTAGATATATGTTGCTTATTTCTATATTTTCATCAAAATGTGAAGTTTGATGGGATATCGAACTTGTATCCTTGTTTTTAAGATATCATCACATTTTTAGGTCATTCGTATGTTGCAAGGTACTATGCAATGATCATTCAATCATTTCTTATGGGTGACAATTGCCAAAGTCATTAAATTTCTTATTTTTGTTTTGGTAAAACACAGATATGTTATATAAACTTGTATGATTGTAATTTTCTGTATCTTTGTTTTCCCAGATGAAAAACCTCCATGAATCTCTGGATGGACGTATCTCTGCTTTGGAAAAATTGAAAGAAGTTGAAGCTTCACAACCTGTGGAAGCAACAGAGTAGATGCCTGGAGCTGTGCCACTAAAGTTTGATGTTGTGGCTTTCATATTGTTTCTTACCTTACTTTTTTTTTTTTTTTTTAAATTTTAATTTTGGGTCCCATGTAATAATATTCAAATCTACTGCCCTGTTGGGGTACTTAGTAGTCACAATTTGTGTTCAAATGTGATGTTTTTGCCTCTTTGTAGTGAACAAAATCACATCACTTTTTAAAGTAACAATTTTGCTAGGATATTGACCATTCAGAATGTCTATCATATTCATAGCTACTTTAGTAATTATCCAGGAGAAGTGATGCATCATGCCAATCAGTTACCTTATTTAATGGATATGAAATTATTCCATTGTGTTTTCCATTGCAATTGGGGCGATTTAAGCTGATTTCATATGATATGAGAAACGAAGGTGTCCACGTATTTGTCCTTTAAAGCACAGTATAATCATTTCATTTCCATAGGTTGTTTATGCTTTGCATGTTTACTTCACTTTGAAGAATAGATTTTATGGGAACGAGCAAGTGGGATGCTGCTAAAAGGCCTAGTTTTTTCACGCATTGCCTAATTGAAACTAAATGGCAGATTAAGTAATTGACACATACCCATTATCCCAAAGCTTATGATTCATTGGGGGACTTCTTTGCCAGAGGTAGCCATAGGAATCTCCAGTGTAGGAACTGAAAACGCTTCTATCGAGTGGTGGTATCAAGTTCAACTACAATGGTTGCTTCTCTGACCTCTATTTTTGCTTCATGGAACCCATATGTCCTGATTGGATCTATTTTGGACTCCCATTAATACATTTTTCGTCGACTAGAATGATGATCAGCTGCCCAAGTTGGCTACTTACACGATGCCATTTTTTTATGTTTTTTTATTTGGGTGTTCTTGCAATATTTGCTGGGAAACCACATAAAAGCTGTAATTTTTGTATGGAATGTTAAAAACTTGAATTTCAACTGTTAATTACACTTCTATGGTATTTGTCATTCAACTTGGTGAGAGATGCCACTACATCTCTCATGGAGGGCCTAATATCAGCTGCAAATTCAGTACATTCAAGTGCCAAATCTAGCAGTTTCAGCGCCTTGAATTGTTCGTCTCCATCCCAGAAACTGATTTCCTTGTCAAGGAAGCAAAACCATTCGTTGTCTTCTTGCAAGTTCTTCCTCGTCCAAGTGACAATATCTAGGCCTTCTTCAAAGCAAGGGTCTACTGGCAATTTTCGGCAGAGAAGCTCTAGCAGAACAACTCCATAGCTGTACAAATCGCATTTTTCTGTCAACTGAAGGGAGTATCCATTTTCTGAAGTCAACATAAAAGACAAGAAGCACAAACGAATTCAGAAAAGTAAGCTATTGATATGAATTTTTATAGATCAACCAAAAAAAGGAGAAAAAAAAAAAGAAAAAAAAAACAGTATAGTGAAATGCGACAAACCTGGTGCAATGTAGCCAAGTGTTCCTACAATTGCAGACCTTGTTGAGCTTGTATCAGAATCACAAACCAACTTTGCCATTCCAAAATCTCCTATCTTTGGTTCCAGCTCAGAATCCATCAAGATATTATCTGATTTAACATCTCTATGAATTATTTGTGGCTCACAATCGTGGTGAAGGTAAGAAAGGCCTTGGGCAATACCAAGAGCAATGCGGTAACGAGCATTCCAATTCAAAACTACGTGAGGTTTGCTCCGGTGTAGAACATCAAAAAGGCTCCCACCTGGCATGTACTCAGTAACAATGAAACCATAGCCATCTTTAATGCAATATCCTGCCATTCTTACCACATTTCGGTGCCTAATCAAATTCATTGTCCTCATCTCAATCTCAAAGCTTTCCTCGGACAAATCCACCTTCTTCACAGCCCAATGCTTTCTGGAATTCACAGATTCTGTCCGATAAACTGTCCCATGCTTTCCTTTCCCAATCACATACTTGTCGCTCCAGCCTTCAGTAGCACGCATAATATCTTCAAATTTTAAATCCTCTGGCAAATCTTCAGTTCTAGATTTTGATTCATGGAGAAGAGATTGTTGAGAGGAAAATTGCTTTCGAAGGCCTCGAATCATCAATATGTAAATTGCAGCACAAAGCAAAGCTACAGAGAAAACCACACCAATCACCATACCAACCAGCTTCCAGCCTCTTATATGAATATTTCTTGCTTCCCTGCAATAGCTAGCATCATTGCCTAGCACACAGAGTTCTGGGTTTCCAAGAAAAGACACTGGAGTTGAGGCCATCAGTTTCATCCAAGCAGCTGGGAGTTTGCCTGAGAGGTGATTGAACGATACATTTACAAAGGAAAGGGAGATCATATTGTTCAATTGTGACGGTATCTCCCCGGAGAAACTGTTGCTTGATAGATCTAGAATCTCTAACTTGTCAAGGTTACCAAGGCAACTGGGTATCTCACCAGAGAGCTTATTATGGCTCAGGTTAAGAAGTGAATTGAAATGGTGGAGCTTACTCAAACTGCAAGGAATAGGACCTTCCAGCATGTTGTTTCCAAGCTGCAACTCGAAGAGACCTTCAAGGGAAGAGAAAGCATCGGGAATAAGCCCATTAAGTTTGTTATCTTGAAGGAAAAGGCCTTGCATTTCTACAGATGATGAGATCTCCGAAGGAATGCTTCCCGAAAGATAATTCTTGCTGAGGTCCAGTTTGATCATTTTCGTGCAATAACCCAGCTCCGATGGAATGCTTCCTGTCAGTCTGTTGGAGGAAATTCTTAAAATTTGAAGATTCTCAAGCTTTCCCAGCTCGGGAGGTACAGAGCCAGATAACATGTTGTCTGAGAAATCAAGCATCGAGAGATTGCTCCAAAAACCAAATACTGAGGGCATCCTTCCTTCAAGCAGGTTTCCTCGAACTTCTAAGAAAGAAATTCCTGGGTTCTTCTCCAAATAGACTGGTATATTCCCCCGCAGGAGATTGTTACTAAGAATTACCCTTCCTAAGAGATGAACATTTTCCAATTTTGATTGGAAAACTCCCACTGAAATGATTATTTCCAAGGGCTAAAACTGAAAGCATATTGCCAGCACATATATAAGAAGGAATTGGTCCATAGAGGCAATTACCAGTTAAATCCAGTTTAACTAGACCAGGAGAGTTGTTCTTCCCAAGCTCTGCTGGCACTTCCCCAGTAAGATTGTTGTAAGCTAAGGACAGAAATGTGAGTTTTCTCAAATGGGTAATTTCAGATGGAATTCTACCTGTCAAGCTGTTGTTATACAAAGCCAACTCCACAAGGCTGCTCATTCTCCCCACCTGTTGAGGAATATGGCCTTCGATTCGATTGTTGAACACAAGAAAAACTTCAAGACTCTCAAGCTTGCAGAGTTCTGGAGGAATTGCTCCTCTGATGAAGTTATTCTGAAGCCTGAGTTCGACAAGAGAACTGCAATTCCCAAGCTCAGCCGGCAACGAGCCATTAAGCAAGTTATCAAATAGAAAGAGAAAGTTCATATACTTGAGACTTCCAATTGAGTGAGGAATCTGACCCACCAGATTGTTACCCGAGAGAGCAACAACAGTTAGCTGACGGCATTGAGAAATTCTTTCGGATATACTTCCATTGAGCTGGTTTCCTGAAAGAACAAGCTCTTCTAATTTTCCAAGACCCCACAAAGTCTCTGGAATTTCACCTTCAAGATTGTTTTCGTCAAGGTAGAGAACTTCAAGTTGCAAAAGACCTTTGAAGATCTCTGATGGAATGATCCCACCGAAATTGTTATAGGATGCTATAAACATACTAAGGTTATGGCAGTTACCCAGGCTACGAGGTAAAGTTCCAGAAAATGAATTCTCATGAATCCATAGATCAGAAATCGCACATGAGATTGAGAAATCTGGTAAAGTCCCAGTAAAATTATTTGTGCTCAAGTAAAGAGACCTCAAATTTGGTAGAAGAAAAATCTCTCTTGGGATCTCTCCATACAAGAAATTGTTATACAGTCCAATGTATTCAAGCTTATTGCAGAGGCTTACCTCAGGAGGAATTGTACCAGAGAGCATGTTATAGCCCAAATCAAGTTTTAGAAGCAGCTTCGATTGGAAAAGCTCAGGAGGGATTGGTCCTTGGAATCCATTTTCATGGAGGAGAATGGTTTTAAGTTGGCCACAGTTTCCAAGCAGCTCAGGGATGCCACCGGTGAAATTGTTGCGGCTAAGATCAAGTGAGAGCAAATGTTTATGGAGGCAGAGATGGGAAATAGAGTTGTTTACGATACCAGAAAGTCCGAAGCCTGAGAGGTTTAAGGATTTTACTTGAAAATTGGTGTTGGAATGGCAAGAAACTCCTGGCCATTGACAAGGAGAAGATAGCTGAGATTGGTTCCATGCTAATAGATGCTGAGAAGGATTGGGTAGACTGTCAAGGAACTGTAGAAGATAAATGGCAGATGGAGGCAATGAGAATGATGAAGCTAAGGGGAGGGTGAGAGAGAAGAGAACATAATAAGGGAAAAGCAAGAACATGATGGATGGTGTACTATTGTTAAGGAAGTTACGGACTTTGTTTAGTTGGTTTATATGCTATTCCTTGTACTTGCTTTTTGTGGAATGAATCCATTGAATAGAGGACTGCATGTGAGACCTGCTAATGCTGTCTGCTGAATGCAGATGGTTTTTTTTACTGCTTGGCAGCTTTGACACTCTGGGGATGCTTCGTTGGTAGCGAATGGCAGAAAATGTTAGGAAGCAAATTCCAACGTGGTAGTTTGGTCCTTTTCTGCAACCTCCAGGTTAGACTATTGAAGGGAGAATGTTTCTTTGATTTAAAGAGAAGATTTTATAAAGGGGTCTGGCCAAGTTGGGGAGATTCCTATAAGTTGAATAATTAATGTAGTGGCCAATAAAATAATGATGGTGTTTTCAAGTGTCCACTGTTCAAGTCCAACCATGCCTCTCTCTCTCTCTCTCTCTCTCTCCACTTTGGGGAGATGGGCATGGGTCCTTGTCATAGGATATTAGGATAATATCAATAGTCCATCCCTTAAAACAATGTTCATTGCTTCTGCAGTCTCGTGTTCTAATAAAGTTGCGAACCACACCAACTCAGAAGATGCAAGAATGGAAAGGGGGAGTTAAAAAAAAAAACGTGAAACACACCACGTTAAATTGGCTATCAACCTTGACCTTATTATCGGATGGGGTCTTCCCATCAGAGGCGGCTGGATGAGTTTTTCACCAAATGTTTTATGGAAAATACTTGCTGGAGCTCCTTCCCTCTTCCCACTCATATTTCGCTACTTATCCAAATAAAGAAGGATAATTGATTGTGTGTATGCATTCTTATATTTTCATAATTATGAATACATTTTTATAAATCCATATTTGAGTATTACATTTTTATCTTAACATGAATGTGTGTCCACGTATTCATATTAGTTTATTTATTTGTTTGTGATTTTGAATTCATATTTTTCTAAAATATTTATGACACGCAGCAAAAAATAAATAGAGGTGGGGAGGAACTCCTCCACCTTGGGGTGGAGGCAAGTAGTGTCCATGTTTTATTGTTAAATCAAATTACCGATTTGCCTCTTTATTCTAGAGTAACAGGGTTTTGACATCTTTTGCTCTACATAGTCATCCTATTGGGTCGAAGAAGTGAAGTATTTCTTACACTTGTTTTTGTCTTTCTTCATTTGCAATTTGTTGCTGGAGGAAATATAAGAGAAATGCAATCAGAGTCCAGCTTATACAGCTAGACCAATATTTTCCACATAAACTATCCATAGCAAGTTGGGATATTGGACAAATGGAAATATCTCTATGAGCTTATGTATTGACATTAAACTATTAAAGGGATAGTCTCAATGATATGGTAGTGGCAACATCCTCCCTCTGTTTTTATTTTTATTTTTAATTTATCTATTTTTATCCAAGTGCTTTTGTTCAGAAAACATGGGTAATTCATCTCAACTTGTAAATTTTTATAAAATATTCAAAATTTCTAACTTATTACATAAGTGGCCCCATTCGGATGTGGATTTGGTGCATTTAGTCACTTTAAATACACCATAAAGTTACCGTGCGACGAGCGACACGTGGAGAGAGTTGAAATTGGTTGAGTATGAAATGGTTATCTCCAATCTCAGCCCTCCAATCTCAAATTTCTTCACATGTCGCTCATCGCACAGTAACTTTACGGTGCATTTAAAATGACTAAATGCATCAAATCCACTTCTAGAGATCCTATATATATTTGTTTGTTCCCGTGTATGAACTTGCAGGTGCCCAGAACAAGGGGGGAGGCTGTTGTTAAAATCTTAATGGGCCCAATTCTTGAGTTTCTGGGCATCATTGTCGGTTTGGGCCCGATAATCATATTAAAGGTCCACTGTCGGTTGATCTATCTAAATTATTAATGGGCCCAATTATTGTACTTCATGGGCATGCTTCTAGGGTTTCTTTTGCCCCTTTTTTTGAGGGAGAGCATGCGTACTTTCTTGACTAGACATTATGGCAGTAGGGAAATTCTTTCATTGAGATTAGGCATGCATATGCTCTCTTACTTTATGTTGAAATTTAAAAAGATATTATTTTTTTAAATTAATTGTTAGTAATTTTTAGTATCAAATCACTGAATAGGTAAAATGGGTGAATTTTTTTTTATTTTTATAACTTTAACATTTTTCATCCACTTTTAGTGGAAAGGACAAACCAATGGCCTGTAGGTCGAATGATTCGTTTCACCTCGAAAGGGTGTGGGGTTTCGAAAAGGTCTGGGCTCTGGGTTCAACTCGTCTAAGTACATGTGTGCCCGCATAAATTCCTACCGTTTTTCAAAAAAAAACAAAAACAGAAAAACAACAGTGGAAAGGACAAGAAACCCTCTAGGTCTCTGTTAAAACTTACAAGAAGTTAGAGTAGGTCCCAGTTAGGTGGCTAATTAATTATGGGTAATTTATTTGGTTCGTCGACCGACATCTGACCTACAATGAGAAGGGTAAGTATAGGACGCTTACACGTGGAAGTACACCAAAATGTAGAATATAGCTGCACCCAATCTCCCTTGAGATATTTATCTGCGTGAGAACAATTTACAACGATAGGCTGGATTTGGTGCTGCCATGCTGTGCATATCCAGGATTTGATATTTTTGCTAATCCAATCATGTAGGGTTGCTCATGGGTCCGATTGGAATGGGATTGGGACTCAACCATAATCCAACCACCAGTTGTCCATTTTTATATAAACTGTTATTATAAAAACTTTAACGATGTCTATGGATGTCATTTGGAAATAAAATATTTTACATGTATCATCATGAAAAAAAAAAAAATAGCCTATCCAAAATTTAAATAAATAGCATTTTAGATCAATAGCAGTGATTCAACTTTCCTAAATGTCTCGCTTTTGAATGAAGAATTCGTAGTTTCGATTGTTATCCAATAACCAAAAAAGCCATTTAGTTTTTTCCAAACAGGCCTTTAAATCCAATCTCAACTTAACCATGAGATTGAGTTGGTACAAAAGAGTGAGACCCAAAGGTAAAAAATACAAAGGGAAGGAAAATGCTATTATTAGAAGGCCCTCATGGATATCTTTGACAAGCTCTTCTTCCATTTAGATTAATCATAAAACAAACATCGTATCGTTAGATTTTGAGGATTTCATGTTCACACATTGTTACGTATAGTTTAATATTTTCTTCCATCTAATAATATTTGACTAAATTTTGTTATTAATTTCGTTGGTCCATATGAACTTATATTTTTAAATTTATACCAATATGATATACTCAAGAGAAAACTCCATATAACTATGATACGATTAATGTAGGATTACGGGTCAATAGAGATCAAGTAAAATAAGATTATAATATTTTTAAATAAAATAAAATTATTATAATATTTTTTAATCTTACAATCTCATTTTTCTTGCTCCCTATTCACCTATAACCCCATGTTACCTGTCACAGTTGCATGGATGACTCACTCTAATATCATGAATAGGGCGCCCTCCTTATGATGACTAAAGTAATCATGGAATTCTCTTTTGAGGACCACAAGGGGATGGTCCTGAAAGCTTATAACAAGACAAAAACACTAAAGGGAGAGAACAAGATAGAGACCCATGTGGTCCCTGTGAGGAGGTACAAGCCCATCCCCAACCACATGCTGGGGGGGGGTTAAATTCCACAATTTTGTAAATTTTTTTTTTTCTCTTTTTTCTTCTATTAATAAAAAATAAAAAATAACAGTACTTTGACCACAATAAATAAATAATGATACCACATGTCGGTGTTTCCTTGGCGGTGGTAGCTTGGGAAACACCAAGCACCCAGACTAGGCTGTCCATGCCTTTGTTATATTCCCTTGTTCCTTACTCGGAGACATGTGTAGAATATATCATTCCTATTATTATTATAATTTATAGTGGAATTTACCACTCTTTTTTTTTTTTTTGGTTTTTTTAAGAAAAATTAATTATTGAATTTACCACCTACTAATGAAAAATGCTATAAATTTCTGCTTCATCTACTCTATTTTGTTTATTGGCTTATATTTTGACGGCAAATTGGTCATTAATCCAAAAAAAAAAACAACCCTAGGATGGGTTATTATTAAAGGAGCCTACATTTTTGGGTGCGCATGCAACTCTTAACAGGACAATGAGAGCAACTAATGAGAAGATACATTGTGTGTGAATTTGTGGTCCACATCTTAATAGTCGAGTGGACGCAATAAAACACTAGAGTGGTGCTAGTTTTATTGACAGGTTCTTACCTTTTGCACTCATTAAAATCCAAAAATATTAGACTTGTCTTATCTATGAGATAGCGGGGTTGATGGTTGAAGTAGTATTGTCATATAGCATAGTAAAAAAATTCCAAACAATATATTTAGATTATTAGTTTTGATCGTGTGTAGGATATTTGGATATCCCGTTTAATCATAGTTGTATTTGTGACACATGTGCATCAAGTACATAGTATTGTCATATCAGCATAGTAAAAAAATTTCAAACAATATTTTCAAATTATCAACTTTGATCATGTGCGAGATATCCTATTCGATCACAGTCGTCCTTAAGCGACACACACGCTCGTGTAAATGCGTGCATATCATCTACGGACGGCTGTGATTAAACAAAATAATCCGAAATATCCCACACATGATCAGTCCTCTTTAAATTATATATTATCTATGAATATACCAATATATCATGTACCAATATAAAATTTCAAAAAAAACAAAAACTTTGTTTCATCTATTAATGACGAATAGTAAGTTTTAAGATTTTCATTTGCCAATATGACTACACCATGTTTATGGTAAATTATTATTATAAATTAATTTTGCTTTAAAAAAAATTTGTTATGACAATGCTATGTTTATAGAATTTATCTATCAAACACTTTGGCATAAATAAAGTGGATGGATGAAATTGATAACTTTAAAGGTTGTTTGGCAAATTTGAAAATTTAGTCGGCTGAAGATAAGTCTGACGAGTTTTGATTTCATATTGTTTGATAAGTTTGTTTTTTCTACTAAACAGTTCAGTTTTGTTATGAAAATAAAATATAAATACAGTTTTTTTTTTAAAAAAATTAACTATGAGTTGATTTACTTAAAAATCAAATAACAGTTATGAATTAAATCTAATCTGATCTAATTTTTTTAGTTACCAAACAAGCCCTTAAAATAAAAAATTACTTGAAAAAATAAAATGAAAAGGAAAGAGAGTGGGGAGGGTGGAGTACAAGTCACGATTCCATGGGAAGATTGGACGAAGAAGAAAAGGCTAGAAAGTAGATGAGGATGGTTTTGTTTTGCGTGTGATAGGGACAGCCCATTCATCCCATACAGCTGTCTCCCCACCCTTTTTGGCCCATCATCAATGCTTACTCATCCTCCTATTACCCTACTACGCCTCCCACCCATTCCTCAATCCTCCTCGAAAATCTAATTCCTTTCTTCTAAGCGATTTCTCTCTCCTCATCAAGCAATTATAGTAATATTTAAAACATGCAATGGAAATCTTTAATAATATCAAACTATGTACTCCATATAAAAGGCATTTTTTTGCTGAAAATTCCTTATTTATATTAGTTGGTTAAATTTAACCTTTTCAATCACTCATTTTGTCTAAGAAGGAAAATGGTGCATGTTTGCCATGCAAGTCATCATCCTAATTAGGAAGCATCATGTTGGATGCACTACTCATCCAAGAATATGATGCAACGTGAGAGAAGAGTTTTTGTTCAAAGGTTTTGGTTACTTTCCCTAATTTTCAAAAGCACTTTGAATGGAAAATTTTACTTCATTAGTAAATTTTCATATCAACTCCAACCTGTTATCGGTGATGTTAAGGTTTTACTAGATAGCACTCCTATGTGAGTTGTGTGTAATGTTCCCAGATTAACGAACAAAATTACTCATTTTCATCCAATGGGTTGCTCATCGTAATTGTTTCGGCTCCTTCCAATAACTTCTTTTTCAAGTATGTTATCTCCGCAAATAAAGTTGAATGCAACTACTCTTCTTTTCATTAGTAATGAATTGCCTTTTGCTTCTTTTTATTTATTTATTTACTTTAAATATCTAAAAATTTAACACCAATCTAGTGCAATACCTTAAACATTACAAAAATGGTAAAAAAATAAAAATGACAGTCATCCAAACTATTTTCTCAATCTTTGAAGCAACTCAAGTAACAATTAGCATACCATAATCAACATACTATCTCAAACAATATGACGCGGCAATGATGTAATAATTTTATATTTTTTAATGCATCAAGCTGAAGTGACTTGTTAATTTAAGTTTCAACTTCCATATTTGTTGCCAACAAGGGCGAAGCCACCGCCTTAGTAGTAGGTGGGGCAGGTGGTTAGCCCTCAAAATTTTTAAATTTTTTTCATTTTATCATTCTAAAACTTTTGGAAACCATGTGAGTATGACAAGTGGGGAAGGAATTTTTCAAGAATACATTGTATTGGGTAGTTCATGACATGGAGAATTAAAGTTAAAATGACTGCTTTGCTAGAAGGGTAGGAATTAATAAGCAAAGATTAAAAAAAAAAAAAAAAAAAAAAAAAAAGATGAAAAAACGAATGATGGTATGGCTCTTTTTTCTTTCTTATTCTTCTTTTATTTTTATATTTTAATTCATCTCAACTCCATGTGCAAAAGGAATAATTTTTTATTTTTATTCTTTTGCTTGCCTATATTGTGATTTTGTTTAGGTGATGATAACTTTGCCACATGTGTATATGTGTGTGTATATTTATGTGATCGCTTAGGTTATGTTTATTGAGAAATGTGAATTTGATAGTGTTGAAAATAAAGTAATCATACAACACTTTCAAAAAATGGGATCTTATTGAGAATAATTGTAAATGTATTCAATTGAAATATGGTTGATCAAATAGTAATATATTATAAATTTTTGTAATTTTCTTTATCTTAAAATAAAAAGATATATAAAAAAATTTATTGAATAAAGTATATGTATTTAATTTTTAAAATTAGGATAAAGTACTAACAACCAACTAAAATTTGACTCACCTCACGCAAAATCCTAACTTTACCCCTATTTGTTGAAAAAAAAAAAAAAAAAAAACGAGACGAATAGTACATCTTGAAAATACATAAATATATAAATAAATTAAGATCGCTTCCTAATTAACTGAAATTAATTGAAAATGATATTAGTTGAAACTAATAAATATGTAAGGGTTTTCTTAACGTACGTATGCTCTAAGGGCATATGTTAAACTGTAATTAATAATCTAATTATTGTGTTGAAAATAATGAAAATACATTTTAAATGATGAAAACGAATTGAAAATGCAGCCTCCAAGGCCATTTTCTTGCCTAATAAAAATCTGACTAGCCACCATTCATAGAGACATGTCCTATCTTTTGTTCTCTTGGTTTTTTTTTTACCCAAAAAAGCCCCGATCAAAATCCCATTATTACATTTCTTACCCTGAAATTTCATCCCCTTGTCATCCATAGTCCCCATTTCAAGTCTCGTCACATCTTGATAGAACCTCTAATTGAATGTAACGCTAACTAGACGCGCCGTCATGGCGCTCAAAAAGCACCCACCAATCGGATTATGCAACAGTGGACACTTGTCGTATTTCTATTAGTGAGTGTTGATCACATATTGAAAAGGCGAGTGACGTTGCACAAAGAGTTGTTTACTATAAAGAGGGCATAGCCACGAGGCTATTAGTTAACACATCATGTCCGGTCTCGACTAGGGGCCCTGTTACGTTTTCCGAGGCAAACTAACGGTGTTTATGACGGCAAACTTGTACCGTTTTCACACCATTAAAGCTGTCTCCGTTAAGTCTTCAAAGGCATGACCAATGACCACACGTCTTGCCACGTCACAGCTTCTGCATTCCCCCGGCCCTGGCATTGACCTCCTCTATTACTACACAAATGAAAATTTTCGTAAAACTAAATTTAATTACAACACAAATGTATCACATAAAATTTTCAAAATATAAGAATTTATTTTGATAATTTATCATGCTCATATGGTTATTTTTTATGCGGTTTTTGTTATAGAGTAGTGTTGAATGTAGAGATTTTTGCGTTCTTTCTCTACACAAATTCACGCTTCTAATGATATAACTCGCATTTATTAAAAAAAAATTAAAATATCATAGGACACAATTTCATTAGTTACGTGAATTATTGTAGACAATCCATCGATACTACATGTATAGCATTACCTACTCTTGTTAAATTTTGATCCCAAGCTTGTTTCTCCTAAGTAATCACACTGTTATTTATATTAAAAGGAGTTTTATTAGCTCTTAAAGTTCTCTTTAGCTCAATATGGATTTATGATTATGATTTTAAAATTTAAATTATAAATGTAACACAAACTTTTGATCCCCAACATCATTTCCCAACACTTGTGACAATATTCCCACTATCCCTTTTTCCAATCCCTTTTCTCTAGATTTGATGCTCAAGTTAAAACCTTTGCTTTTTACCCTAAAAAGGGAGATATTTCATCAAGTTATAAGGTTATTGGCTAATTCTTATTAAAATTACTTTAAAAGCAACAGACTTATTATGGAGTGAGTGATTTTAGATTTAAACTTATAAAAAAATATTGATACTTATTTTTAATTTAGGGGATTAGTGGAAAAACCTATCTTGTCAATTTTTATTTATTTGCAAAGCTTTTCCAAGAAACAGCAAAGTCCCTCTAATAAAAAAGCACTTGTTTTTATACTTCTGTCTAATAGGGTGTAATTCCATTTTCAATGCTAATTTTTTTCACAATATAACAAAGATGAGGAAAGAGGAGCGTCTGCTATTACAAATGGGGTGCCCAAATCCATTGTTTAAATTCGAATATAATATAGAAAAGCAGAAGGGGTTAGTACGGTGTTAGGCTTTACAAGCAGAAAACGATAGATACCACAATAATGAGAGAGAGAGAGAGAGAGAGAGAGAGAGAGAGAGAGTGTCGCTTTTACTATTTTGTCTACAAACAGTGGTGCGAATGTTGGAAGCATGGAAGCAAAGCAAAGGCTGAGAATGGCGGCAACCCATCACTAAATCAAATCCCACATCAACCCCACCCGTCCATTATTCATACCATCAGTAGAGAGAGAGAGAGAGACAGAGAGAGATTAATATTAAATATTATATATATGGTCCCTATGGTAGTGCCTAAAAAATCCTATAAGCAGAGGCTTTTGCAGGCTCAAAAAAGAGGGTGCTAGAGTTGCTTGGGGATGGTAGATGGGAAAGGTAGTTTCCCGTTTAGGAAAAGTGGTTTTATGATGAGTATGAGTATGGAGAGAGGGATAAATAGTTCTAGTTATAGCACTAGTAGTGGTGGGTTTAGCGTTTCAGACAAGGCAGCAGCGTCAGCCAAAGAGAGTAAAAATGTCGTTGGGTTGGGTTTGAAGTTGCAAAGTACTGAATCATTCCCTTACAACAAGATGATGATGATGGTTCCTGATAGTCATAATCATCATCACCGTCCATTTTCATCGCCATCATCTCAAAGTAGTGCTGCTGCTGGTGGTGGTGGTGATGGCCCCACCTGTAACAAAGCTGTGAGCGATATATACGATGTTGCTGGTTCTGCTGGTAATGGTTTTGGTGGTGCAGTTGTAAGGACTCTGCAGCCTTTTGACATTTCCTCTGCTACTACTCCCACTGCCCTCAAATCCCCAGGTTGGTTGGTATTTTCTTTCTTTTTATCCTTCCTGGTCAATCCAAAGCAAATTAATGACTGCTTCTTGCTCTTATTGCCCTCTTTCTTTCTCTCTTTGTCTGAAAGATTGAATCTTTTTCTTTCTTTGTTCTAATGAAGAAGAGATGAGATTAAATATGAGAGAGAGAGAGAGTAAAGGTGCGTCTGAGACACTGATGGGTGTGTTTTTGAGTGGGTGTATGCAGGAGGGATGGCTGCTGCATCTATGGGTTTTTGGCCTTTTACCCATGCGCAGTGGAAGGAACTTGAGAGACAAGCTATGATTTACAAGTACATGATGGCTTCTGTTCCTGTTCCTCCTGATCTCCTCTTACCCATTACCAGAAATCACTGTGACCCAGCTGCTTCCCACTCCACCTGTAAATAACCCGTTTTTTTCCCTTCATATTTACTAGTTCTTCATTCTTTTCTATCTTTTCATGATGGGTATTTTTCATTTTTCTGCTATTTGATGTTCTCTCTCTCTCTCTCTCTCTCTCTCTCTTATTTTTCTGAAAATTTACTATCTTTTGCTTGTTTGGAGAAGGGGGTAAGGTTTCTATATTCAATCTTTTTCTCAAAACTCAGCCTTTATTTGTAATGGTTGATTTAGAGTGTTTTGGTTGTGTTGAGCAGTGGGGAGGGGTTCAGTATTCAATCTGAGATTCTCGAACAATACGGATCCTGAGCCAGGGAGGTGCAGGAGAACGGATGGGAAGAAGTGGAGGTGCTCGAGAGATGTGGCACCGGATCAGAAATACTGTGAGCGTCACATGCACAGAGGTCGACCCCGTTCAAGAAAGCCTGTGGAAGTTCATGCACCTGATTTCAACAACACCAACAAGAAGAAGACGACCACCCGTCTTCACAATGTTCTTCCCGTAACTCCTACGGTTTCAAGCCCCATGGTTGATGGCAATGCTTCTTCAACACACTATCTCGGATCTAGTACCGCTCAGCCATACCAAATGACCCCTGCGTTTCCTGATAAATTTGACAACAAAGCTTGCCCCTTTGAATCTGTGGCTACTGTTTCATCATACAAGGAACCCAGGTGGGTTAAAGGTTTTTCCTTTCCGTAGAAGGGTCTGGTTGGTTGCCTAGAAACCGAGGAATATAAATTTTGTCTTGTTTGGTTGTCCAAATGGACCTATTGGAATTTACACGGTATTGAAGGCACAAATCCAACCTTGAATTGGACCATTTAAAGTAGTTTGGATCATCAATATAATTGGGGTTATAAGATTAATTTCTAGAAACTTAGGAAATGCATTACTCTCATTCATGTTGATGATTGCCGTCCTCTCGAATTTCCCTGTTCACAAAGGTGTATTTATTCACAAAATTGTATGCAAAACGCAATGAAATCATTCCATTCACATGGGACGACCAAATGTGCCCTTGGAAGTTTTTCATGTATTTGTGGTTGCTTAGCTGAGTTGATCCTCTTTACGTTTTTGACAACCAAAATAACAGAAGAGTATATATCGGTTTCTAAAATCCTTTTCTGTTTCCTCTAGTTTCTGGGCAACCAAACGGAGGGCAAAATTGAAGAAATATTGAAACTTCTTGGGTATGTGTTGATGACAAATGGGCCTTCTTTTTCTCCCTGATTAAGTAATTTGTATTTGCGTATTGAAGGGGCTTGGAATGGATGATGAAACGGGAAACGGTTCCTATGGCTACATCTGACCAAGAATGGAACCATCTGATGCAGACCAAAATAGGATTGACCCCAGCTGAAAGCACGTTTTGCAACACATATGCTTCTGTTTTCCCGCAACATTGCAAAGAGGAGCCTCTGAATTTGAACTCTTATACAGAAGATTGCGCTTTGTTTTTCAACCCTGATATGGTCTCCTTAGAAAAGCCACACACGGAGACTCCAAGGGATTTCATTGATGCTTGGTCTAATGCTGTGACAGAAGATAACAATGTCCATACTGGCGACAAGAACTCTGTTTCTTCAGATGGGAAGCTCTCACTTTCATCTCTTGCTCTGTCAATGGCCAGCCACAACTCAATCAATGAAGAAGTGGGTCAGATCCAAATGGGGTTGGGTGTAATCAATTCGGATCACAACCATGGAGGTGGTGATAACAAGCCCCAATTTTCAAGCTGGTTGACCCAATCTTCTTGGGTAGCTCCAACACCAGGTGGGCCACTAGCCGAAGTCTTACGACCCAGCACCATCGCCGCCGCCGCTGCTGCTACCGCCACTGGATCAGCCTCAAATCCAGCGTCGCCTATAGCTGGAAATGGGGATTCAGTAAGTCCTCAGGCAACTACAGTGTCATCACCATCTGGTGTTCTTCAGAAGGCACTTGTGTCAATGTCTGATAGCAGTGGTAATAGCAGTCCGACGCTGGTGGCTTCATCTGTGAAACCGGAGATTGGTTTCCAGTGGTTGAATCAGAGCAAGTCTTAGCAAAAGAAGAGAAATTGCAGTTATTGTAGTGCTGTTTTTTTATATTCTGTTAAAACTTTGTGATCTTTTTGTTGGGTGTTTAGCATTTTACTTATATGTGCGACCAAAGTAGTTTTTGGGGGTTTTAAAAAGTGTGGTTGAAACTGGGAAGAGAGATTTCTTGGAGTTATGTACAGAGTGTGTTGGCCATGGATTTTGATTAGGAGATGCTTGTGTTTTAATTTGTTTTCGTTGACAAGCCTCATTTTAGCCAGCTTCCAGTCCTCTATATATATATATATATATATATATATATATATTATGGGCTGTTGCTAAGCGTGGGCCTCTTTTTATCTGGAAAGGGAACGGCTATTGCAACCCCCCATTCCTATAAGCCCACCCCCATCCTTTAGGTTTTTAAGGTTTTATGCAAAATATAAAAGGTTTTTATGAAAACCGGTCATGATATCCACTAAAAAACATTATTTTGAATGACTTTGCAGAAGAAAGTTTTTCCAAAATTTATGGTTTAGGTAGATTTTTTGGCAAAAAATGAAATAAAGATTATAAATGGTTAAAAAGTATATTTAAACAAGAGATTTTAGAAAAACTTTCTTCTGTAAAGTTGTTCAAAATGATGTTTTCTAATGGACATCACGGCTGGTTTTCATAAAAACTTTTTATATTTTGCATAAAACCTTAAAAACCTAAAGAATGGGAGTGGGCTTATAAGAATGGGGGTTGCAATAGCCGTTCCCATCTGGAAAATATCTACTGGGGCTTGCGAAATATCCCCCTTGTTTCTCTCTGTGATATCAAGCATATCATACTAGATACGTGATTAGGAGATGCTTGTGTTTTAATTTGTTCTCGTTGACAAGCCTCATTTTAGCCAGCTTCCAGTCCTCTATATATATATATATATATATATATATATATATATATATATTATGAGCTGTTGCTAAGCGTGGGCCTCTTTTTGTCTGGAAAATATCTACTTGGGCTTGCGAAATATCCCCCTTGTTTCTATCTGTGTGATATCAAGCATATCATACTAGATACGTGTGTGTCTTAAAAAACATATGACCCACAAAATATAAAGATATACCTTATAATTTGGACATGTGTCCAAACTCCAAAAAATAGAGAAGATAAAACAAAGCATGCTAAATACGTCTTCATCTTAAAAAACATGAGATCCACAAAATATAAGATAGGCCTTATTGTTTGGACATGTGTCTGGACTCCCAAAAATGGGCACATGGCTTCTCCATGACACGAGCTCATGTTCTTAATGTCTCTGCTTGAGCAAAGATCGTTTTCAATATTTATATCACTGCCACATTATAAAGTAAAGAAAGCTGGCATTCTGGCAATTACATCCAGGCATACTTGGTGCCGGTTTGAGTATCATAACGAAAATTAAATAATTTTGACACATTTTACATAGTACATGAAGATACAAATCCATGACATTGAATGAAAAAATTTCTAAATAATTATCATCGTCACAAATTAAAGTTGAAATTTAAAATAGTGGTAGTTTACGAATTTCTGTAAGTAGATCTTCTAACATTTACTATAGTGATGACTAATATTCTTAAATAGTCTCACTCAAAGTGATGGATTATTGTTGAAGCCAAGGCTGCTTGTATGGTGCGGGATCGCCTGCTTCGCCATGAGAAGTTCAATATCATGCTGGAAGGGGACGCATCAACGGTTTGGAACCCATTTTGAATTGGGATATCTCTGCTCCTTGGGGGTCCGACCCCTCTAGTTTGTAAAGCTAGATTATTGGCTAACTCTTTACTGGCCACGGATTGATCTAATGGACTTTATTTTTTTAAATCGTTTTAGAGCTATTCTCATTTCCGACCTTTTCCTTTCTGTTATAGTTGAGGAGGTCGACTACGGGACTGACTTGTATGATCCTACTTCTACTTAATAGATACTCAATTGCTTATCAAAAAAAAAAAAAAAAAAAAAAAACTCTAAGCGATGGATTGTACCTTCCATTTTAATATAGGCCCTTAGAATTTTTTCACCGGCCTTTTGCTATAAGAATTAGTATCTCTTTCCCATCTTCCCCTCTTTGAAGGAAGAGGTTGAGTGTTGGAGCAGCATGTTGTTTTCTTAATAATAAAGTCGGAGGTAGTTATCCTACGGAGCAGCACTGTGTCGGGTTTTGTTTCTTCATGGCTCATCTTCCAACTACAAATGCAATGGATAATGTTAAAAATGAAACAAAGAACCTTTTCCGCCGGGCATTAAGGGGCAATCCCTTTGGCTATAAGCGGCTTGAAAATTGAGATGTGCCTCTAATTTGTTTTGACTGGTTCGATACTCACGAAAAAATGCTGATGCTCGTCATCCTATAATTAGTACAAAACCGACGAAGAAGATGAATTTATCAAATATTTGGTTACATTATTCACACAACCCCACTGATGAAAGTGTCTGGAGTGATTGAAGATTTTGGTAAACATCACCATCTTCTTGGATTATTGCCAAACTAAGTTGCGGCTCATGGGCCCATTAGGATTTGGGAGGACTCGTGTACCCATTTCGGCTTCTTTTTTTATTTTTTATTTTTGAAGTTTCAAAATTAAATCCGTTCAAATACTGCTAAAATAAAAGCCGTACTAAATTTTTGATTTGGGAAGCAATATGTAGCTTAATAAAACAATTACATGGCAATGACAGACACCCAAAGCAGTGTCAAGAAGAGCACATGGTGTATTGTCATGCTAGCCTGACTCTGGCTTATTAGGAAGGAAATTTGCCTTCTGTAGAAGCCTAAAGAACAGTATTAGAATTCCTCTGTTGGGAGGTCTAATCATCTCTCTCCATTTTTCGCTTTATGCCACAAGGCCTCTCCTGGAGAAGGCTCAAGCATCATCTGGGTGATGTCAAGTCCATTGCTGAATTGGTCGCTGTATAAAGCCAGTACGGGGGTGCTTTTTGAACATGAAGTTGGACTCATCCAGGCTATGTGGTAGATCAACGATCTGACCAATTGCTCATTCAATAGTTCTTTCCATTCTGCAAATTGACCATGTATAGATTCTCAATTTTGAGGACCGTAAAGTTCGTGAGTTATTGGTCTGCTTGGATAGCTGCAATTGCAAGTATGCATAGGTTGAAATGCTCTAAAAAAATTTTGGGATTAAAAGCAGCTTTTACCCAAGATGGTTACACTGCCTTACAATGCATACAGATGCTTCGCTTATGAAAACTGTAATGGATGCCTCGAAGCAGAATGCTCTTGGAACTAGAAGTTTGAAAACTGTAATGGGTGCCATTAAATGGATAGAAAACTTGAAGAGTTGGTACTGAAAAAGCTTATGTGGATGCACTTTATCCCTCCTAATTGCAGAATGCTTTTGCCCAAATTTGTCTGCTCAATAGACTTTCATATGATACCACATTAGCTACCACATAAGTTGCGCACTGTCTACTACTGTCATATGATGGCCATGTTAGCTGCAACATAAGTTGGAACATGTAAATTTATGCAAAATTTTAAATTTCATAGCATTTTCCATCTAAATTTGTTTCTAGGCCGACTGTTTGATTGATGAGCTTAATTAATAGTTAGGATATCAAGTCTCAAATGATAGAGTCCATTAAACATGTTTTTCTTCAGCATTTTCACCTCATCTACCTCTAGTTTTGGATTTCAATTCGGAGAAGTTTGTCAGCCCTGCACATCCTCATTATCATTGTTGCCATAATTGTCCATTCATTCACTTAATTCGCTTACCTCAGCCACCTCCTAAGATCACTGGTTGAAGTTGGAGATATCTCATCACCAAGGCTGTCCGTACAACAAGATGACATGTTCGACCTTTTCTCATTTCCCATGTAGCCTCCGTGAATGGTTGGGCCCCTCATGTTATGATCAAAAGTTCCACCAGCAATGCCAACCACACCATTGTACGGGTCAGGAACTGGGAAATTTAGGCGTTTTTTGGCAGACCCAATTCGTTCTTTTTCTGGGGTTGAAGGCCGCTGCTTTGGTGCACTCTGTGACCGAATCCGAGCCATGGCTGATGCAGTGGCAGCCATATAATTCGGAAAAGCAACAGCACCATTGACACCCATTCCATTGTAATAAGTAGAGCCCAAGTTCGGCGTCTGAGCAGTGGGATAGTTTCTCTCTTCTCTTAAGCAACGAGGGCTGGCAGAATGGACTTGGAGAGGTTTAGCTTTGACTGGGGATGGTGTGATGGGTGAGCTGAGGGAGGGATTGTGGTGGGCTCTGTGCAGAGGAGAGCCGACGAAATTTGAACTGGATTTTTGTTGTTGGCCATGGTAGTGGTGATGTTGATATTGTGATCTTCGGAAATTGGGAGATGAATAGGAGTAAGGCCGGGAGGTGTCGATTTCTACCGTTTTTATGGGGTCTCTTTGATCACATGAACTTCTGCCTGCGCTCTCCCATTGCCTCGTCGTTGTCCACCGGTCTAGCCATCTGTGTTTTTCTTCTGGCTCTTCTTCACTTGCATATGGTTCCCTACCTGATTTCCATATCTTTTTTGTGGAACCATTCATAGCACACAGTGAGCTCATAAAGGCAATAAACACCGAGTAGTACTACATTATCTTACTCATTTGTTTAAATTTGCTTGCCGAAGTGACAACGGAAGTAATCATGTTGACCAATAAAAAATTTCATTAACAAAATTACTTTCCATTATGTCACGTATCACATCAGGTGGACAAGCAAGGGTTTTTTTAGCAATTTTCTAAACAAAATTACAGCAGGTATAAGTTGGAATGTGAGAGAATTAGACCAAAACCTGGTGGGAGAATGCATAAGCCAAGGCTTTTTCACGTTTTAAAGCAGCTTCCTTTGTTTTTCCTAACATGGCTTGGATCTCCTCCACTGTATGAGGGCTGTCATCCCAATCGTCTGTCATATTACTTCCTTCTCTAGACTGCAGTACAGAGTGATTACAAACCCACATGAAAACAACAGAAGCAGCTGAAGCTCAAGATTAAGATGCATATATGTATATCATACAAAATCTCTTACAATGGACTTCCTATCTGCAACATGCGACTCCCGTAAGCTGTTGGGATTCCTAAACATGGAATCTATACTTCCTTCGTACGAAAGTCTCTTGCGTTGATCACGCACCCTAGCTTGCGCTCGAACCAGTGCCTGCATGCATCTAAGAGTCATCTTTGCTCGCTTTCGGACATTGTGGCCTCTTACTAAAGCTTGCAGCTTTACCAGCCCCTTGAGTGCTCGCAGAGCCTTCCTTGCCTTCAAAACCACTACAATTTGTCAAATACACTGCCTTGGCTGCTAATAACAGAATTCTGTGTTACAACACCACTTAACCCCAAAAGCTTTAGTTGCTGGGTAATGGGTCATCAACAATGTATAGCAAGCTAAACATCCTGGAGGTGAAGAATCACACACGCATATTACCAGATATCCTCTGAAGGCAGTCTGTATAACAATGGAAGCATAGTGTTCTCTGACAAGAATGGAAGGCCGGCTGGTAAGCCGGATGATCTCCACAGCTGCTTGGGCTGTTGCAACTGCTGCCTCAGCAGCTGCTGTGGTTGCCATTGCCACTGCAAGGGCATGTCTTTGCTCTGCATCAGCAGTCCCAGAGACAGGATTTTTCACCACAGTAGCAGCAGTACTCGTTGCAGCCATAGTACTACCACCAGAGGTAGCTGTTGTATTAGTAGTGGCAACTATGTTCCTTACTTCGCAGTGTTGTATCACCGTTTCGTGGTTCGAAGTTTTCCTGAAAATCCATCTTCGTTTTCCTCTCTTCTGCATAAACCCATCGACAAATCCCATTACAGTGACCAACCCATTTACATACATCTACAAAATTCCTCCAAAAAAAAAAAAAAAAAAAAAAAAAGGAAGAAGAAAAAACCATATCTTACCTTTTCTTCTTCTTCTTGTTCATGTTCATCTCTCCTCCTGCCGCTGCTCCTCTTCTCACTCTCCTTACTAGGAGACCTGAAAGCGTTTTTCACTACAGTCAACCACGAGCTTCCTCCAATCTTCCCCATGTAAAAGAGGTAAAAGGAAGCTTTGGTTAGATAAATATGGTGTACCCAAATTGAAACTCAGCAGTGGGGATGCATAGATAGGAGCTTCTCGATCTGTTTGTTAATTGGTCTCTTTAAATGCATGAGGCATATAAAGAGACACATAAACATAAACAGTGATGAAGAGAAGGGAACATGACCCTATAAATCTACATATGAATGGGAATAGTTAGTCCTTGTATACGGGAACAGTTTCTGCCTTTCATTATTATGCATGTAACAGCGGCTCTGCGGCTGAGCTGAGCTGAGCTTTTTTTCGTTGGTTAAAGAATTGGTGTTTTCTTGTGGCATGGAGAGCACTATTGGAGGGTGTGTCTGTCAGTTTGGAGACAATAGCATCAAAGAGTGAGTGAGATCTCGAGAATGTTGAAAGCCAGAGAGAGAAAGAGAGAGAGAGAGAGAGATGCTTTTGCTTTTATGTTCTGCAACTCTTACGACATCACGTGTTTATGGTCTCACATGGAGAAGGACGAGAGCTATGCAATGGTATTTTCTTCTGGGGATTGGGTTTTAGTGGGAACAAGTGTACAGCGTGGTTAATTAGTATCCATAGAGAACTCTGTTTGAGACTTAGCCAATAGGTAAGGAACACGAAAGCATTTTGGGGGGAATTATTTTAGTAATTTGAGAGAATGGGGGTAGTGGACTACTGGTACGTGTTCTCTTCTAAGTGGGCAATGGAGTATTCGGACTCAAGGGAAGACCTGATTTTTGTCTTTGATTGGTTAAAAGGGATGGGTGCTCCCACTTCCCTCGTAGACTGGTCAAAGTGTGTCTTGGATTCTCTGTGGAAAAGGAAAGAGCTACGAGTATTTTACAGAGATATTTCCATAGTTGGGAGAGATTTCAATCTTACTGAGCTGCATCAATTGCTGGTACTGGATTTGCACTAAATGGCCCAGCAGGCAGTTGGAACAGTTGGATTGATGTGGCCATGATGTTACCCTTTTTGTGGCTGAAATGGAAGTGTGGGGATACTGAATAGAGTTACTCATTTACTTTTCCAGGCTAATGTAATAATTATAAATTAGGTAATTCAAACACAAAATTGAAACTCTTATGCATTGATTTTAGAAAACAACATGGCAGACCACATGAAATTATCTACGCCCCAAGAGTGGAGCGAAAATGCCACTCATCCCCTATGCTTCATCTTCTTCTACTTGGCATCTGATATGGTGGGTTGAGAGGGCACACCACATGCATCATCAAGTTGACAACTTGACACAACATCCAAAATAGAAAAAACAGAAAATTAAACCCACCACCATCTTCTTCTTCATGTTTCCCATGTGCAAAGAGGAGGAGAGAGGAAAAATGATCGTACGGTATAGTGAGGAATTATTGTTTTAATTTTTATGATTAACTTGTACAAAACACAAAAAACAAAAAAAATTTAAAAATGCCACCCAACTTTTTTAAAGGTTGGTGATGGGGATATCTTTATACCATGAGATTAAAACTCTAAATCCATTACGGAGTATTTATTTTACTTGTATGTTGTGCAAATGGCCGGCAACGAAGCGGATTTGGATCGACCGCAATACTCTAACTCAAATGTAACCCAATAAAATAAACCCCTGCCTCATACCCAATTTGATTATAAAACATAATCTCAAATTTGATTATATAAGTTCTAAGCTCATGCAATAAGTGTGGATTACCCATCTGACCTAATTGAATTAAGTTATTTTGGTAATTTAGATATATGAGTACTTTTAGTATGACAGCTTTAACAATGACAGTCAAATCATGACTACAAAAAAGAATATTAAAAATGTGAAAAAAATCCATTTTTTATCATATGAGTGGTCAGGATTTGGGTGTTTCAGCAATAACAGTACGTTATGTTAGATTGCGACTATCATCTATAGATAAATATGTACCAATGTTTAGAAAATAGGTAATGATATTTTGCCCCACCCTTTGCCTCACACCTTGTTTTACTATGTGCATTTAAAAATATTTCAATTTTTAGGGTTTTGAATTCAACTCTCATAATTTCCCCTTAAGGTTATCCTAATGGATTTTATCCTATAATTACCCGTACATATAAGATAGGGGGACTGCAAATTTAAACAGAGTAAAGCATTTGAAAACTTTGATATAAAATAAAATAAGGAATCTTAGGATTGTTAAGGGGCATTCAAAAAATACAGTAAAAAGCAGAGGAGTAATTTAAAATTATAAGTAAATAAAAGGGTCTATTATTTAATAATTACAAAATGTCTTTTCTTCCTTCCTACACTGTATCGATCTTTCCCGAATGAAGGAGAAACCTACAGAAGAAAAACAAGCAGCTTAGGCATGGGACAGGTGTAGGGTCCAGAACGTTCTCATCTCAAACATTCACGATTCTTCGACACACTTCCGTCTATCTCTCTCTCTCTAATCTCTCTCTTTATATATATATATATATATATAGATCATCTCCGCAGCTTCGCATCTCATATTACTTCAGTCGCAATCTTTCTTAGATTTCTTTGGTACATCCAGCTAGAAGTTGATAATTAATGGCATCCAAGACGTTGACATGTTGTTCAGTACCTTTGGTGTCAAGCAAAGATAAGTTTTCAGGGAGAGCAGTTGCGCCGTGGTCGGTTTCGTTTCCATCTGCTTGCATTAATGCGAGGAGTTTGTGCGTGGCCGGCATCCGGCCGTCTCGTACTGCTGTTGTGAGAGCTCAGGCTGGCGGAGAGAAGAGAGATGAGTCGGTGGACGTCAATGTCACTCAAGGGAACCAACAGACAGCGGTGGAACGGACTACTCCTCGGCCGCTCTCTGTGGATATCTCACCTTTCGGTGCGTAATTAATCTAATTTGTCCTTTTCATTTCCATTATGTTACAAATTAATGTTCCTACCTAGTTCTGACTCCTGACTTTTGAGTGAAATTAGAATACCAAAATGTTAAGGATGAATGTGAATTTATTTAACCCCTCAGATAGTTCAATCGACCAAGGATCACGTCTCAGAAATCATAATTGAATCAATATAAAGGGTATAACCCCCAATACGTAATAATGGTATAATTTATATTAACATGTGTCAATGGTAATATAATTATATAATTACTTTGATAAAATGATCTTCCACCCAAAAAAATTTTAAATTATGAAAAATAATGACAGACATAGGACATGAACACGAAGTAAGAATGAATCATCATGCTAGCTTGACTCACGAGTTTTTCAGAATAGACAGTATTTTCATGATAGAATATTATATAATTGCTCCCATCTATCATTTATAAAATTTTAGAATCTATCAAATGATGGGCTCTGTATATTTTTAAAAAGCTAGTTTCATTAAATGGTTTTAGCTATTTGATTTATTCGATTTTATTCAAGTTATTTGAATAGGGGCTATAGTTTTAATAAGGTCTCACAAAAAAATAAAACAATTTTAATTATATGATTAAAATTTTTAATATATATGAACTGCTTTTTCAAGGGCAAAGACGCGGTAAAAACAATTTACAGTGTTGACATGGTCCAATCGTTCACCACTAAATGGACAGCCTGGTGTGTCATTTCTGTACTTGCCAACACAAAGTGGGAAATATTACCCAAAAGAGGAAAAGAAAAGGGAATTCGATTCTGAAAACAAGGTAAAAAAGTGAAAAAGTAAAAGAATAAAGGGTAAAAAAGATGAAAACAATAGTGACAGCGGCAGAACAATAAAGATAATGACTTTGGAAAAGTGGGGATTGCAAACTCCCAGGCTATCGTAGAGTGGGAATGCCGCGCAATTCTTGCTAGATTTCATTGGACTTGACATCTTTTTCTAAATTTAGAAAAGCAATTTTTTAAAGTGACAAACCTAAGCCATCATTGAGCTTGATCGAGCGCATTTGAGGTATATATATTGGGATAATACTTGGCTCCTCAGTGGAGGAGTGATCCGGCCCATTCATATTATGTTATGTGTATAACAAATAAATGAGAATTAATTATATACATGTACTTTTATATTTTTTTTTTTTTTTTTTGTTTTAAATGTATTCTTATGTTATGTTATTATAAACATGCATCTATGTGTCTGTATATATATGTTTATATAATTAAATAAATATGATTATGTGTTTATATATTTGTATTCATATGTCTACGTATTTATATCTACATATCCATATTTTTTAAAATTAATTATTACACGTGACGTAATATGAGTGGAAGGGATGAGAAGTTGTTCCTCCATTGTGAGGAGCCAAGTATACATATTAGTGCATATATATTTTTCTTTCAATTAACCATTAGGGGTTTTTCAAACTTCTTCCGATGTTTCAGTATAGATTAATCTCTTAACGTTAGTTCTAAAAGCACACCCATAGTTTGACCGTTCAACTAACCCCAACTAGTGTGCATATTAGTACTGCTGGGATTGACGAAGACCAGTGCACGTTTGATGCAAATTAAACCTTGGTGTGAAAGCTTTACTATCTGTCTAGGATAGCATTGAATTGTCATCCTAAGCTTATTGGACCTTGTGTCAGTTTTGATAGCATAACAACTAATAGTGGATTGTGCTTTCCTTTCTTTTTCTTCTTCTTTTGTTTTTTTTGTTGGTTCTTGTTAGTGATAAGATTTGAAATCCTGACCTTCACTCTAGCAATGTCATGTCGACAAAAACTTAGCTAGGCAATTTTTGATTACAGGTTTGTTGGATCCACTCTCTCCGATGAGGACAATGCGGCAAATGTTGGACACAATGGATCGATTGTTCGAAGATGCCATGACTTTCCCTGGAATTAGCAGGAGCCGGCCGACCGGGGAGGTGCGCCCACCATGGGACATTAAAGACGAGGAGAATGAGATTAAAATGCGGTTCGATATGCCTGGACTTTCCAAGGAGGATGTTAAGGTCTCTATAGAGGACGATGTGCTTGTCATAAAGGGAGAGCACAAGAAAGAAGAAGGTGGAGGTGATGATTCCTCGTGGGGGAAGAGCTTTAGCTCATATGAAACCCGTCTTCGGTTGCCCGATAATTGCCAGACGGATAAGATCAAGGCGGAGCTTAAGAATGGAGTTCTCTTCATTTCCATTCCCAAGGCCAAAGTAGACCGGAAGGTTATCGATGTGAAAATTCAGTGAGAGCTTATGAGTACAAGGTTTTGTACTACGTGTGTTTTTTTCCATGTCTGCCGATAAGGTTTTGTACTAATGTTCTATGCAAGTTGTGGTTTGGGTTTTTTTTGGACTATATGTATATAGCATAATCTATATAAGTACTTGGAAAATTTAGTTTAGAAAAAAAAATAAAATGCAGTAATGTTTTTTGTTTTTAATTATTAGAGGTATTTCAAGTTTTACTTTTATTGAGATTTCAGTCTACACTAAATTTTTAATGGCTCATAAGAGATGTCTTATACCTACATAGATAATGATAATTATGAAGAGTTAAAACGATAACCTCGAAGGAGGTCATAAATCTACAGTAATATGGTAATTTTATATACAAGATATGATTTGGGTATTTTTTTTTTTTTTAGCAATGTATATCTTGCATTATCTAGGGAAGTATGTAGAAAATTAACAATGGAGTATGTGCTGGTTTGAAGCAAATTGCTCCCTCATTTTTGGGCATTAGGCAATAAGAGCTATATTTGGCATCTTTCTAGCCTAGCTAGAAGAAATTTGGTCATTTTGTCTCATCATTTCTTGATGCCTCTATTCCCTGTAGATCCTAGTCTCCTTCATACCTTTTCAGGTGGATATTTCACTTTACAACCCACACCAATTTAGGGCAAACTTGTTGGATGGGCTGCATAACCTTAGATCCTGCTACTCTATCTGAGGAAACCTAGCTTAATTCCCAATAGGAATAGAGGTACAGAATTGGTGCCATTTAAAAGATCAACATTGACAGGACAGATTAAAAAACACATCATCAATTGGAGGAAATGAATTCAACATGAATAAATTAACTAGGCCACGACAGTACTTATAAATTATAATAAATCCCTTTTTATAGGTCTCAACTGTGGTTTACCATAAGAAACCATATGACTAAGGTCACAATCAGATTTGGTGACTAGAGCCAAAAATACATTTTAAAACAAAGTAACAAACAAGTACAAATCTTCTTTTATTTTTATTTTTTAGGTACAAAATTAGTGGTACAGAAATTTGTTAATGAAATTTTTAGTGTGGCTTATTCAAGAAATGGACAAGATTGACAACAACCACATCGAGCAACAACCAAGTATAATTATTATCTTGAAGATGCTCCTTGACTACATGACAAAACCTTATGGGTGTTTTGTAGGAGGCTTGAGTTTGAAATTTGTCATCATGGTAGCCCACGAACCTCTAATAGCCAAACAATTTTCCAGCGAGAGGATGCTTTAGAATTATGTTGTAAAGCCTCATCAATATCATACTAGAGGCCTGAGTTTGATGCTCATTTTTATGCTAATGAACTAATATCTAACAACTAAACAACTGTCCAAAAATATATAAGAAAATGATCACCAACAAGACGGATCAGATGGTGTGAAAAATTGTACTTAGCATTACGCACAGTTCAGCACCATCCGATACGTGCAGGATGGTATAGGACATCCTGCATATGATCAAATTTATATAATTAATTAATTAATTAATTTTTTGTAAGGTGTTCTTGTGATATGAAACTAACAACAAGAGGGATAAAAAAGATCATGCTTTCACTTTCTGTTTCACAACATTAATTTGATACATTAAAACTTGTTGAGCCCAAAGTGGATGAGAATCAATCCCAATTCCATATATGCTATCATTTTGACAAATTCCATTTGTGACATGCATCCATCTCTGCCTCTGCATCCCATTGGTATGTTACATCTAATTTCATGGTTAGTCACAAACCAGAAAATCTAGTCACTACACCCAAACCTTCCAACAAGAAAATCCAACATTACTCACTTCCTTCAGCAATGGATTCGAGCTTCGGCTTCCAATTTGTTGAGGAAACCATAGAACATGCCGTCTTCTCCAGCCCCGAAAGCACCTCCTCCAACGATATAACTTGCTTTGACATTAGCTCCTTTAGCTGTTGCTTTGTTATTACCACTTTAATCCGCTTGCTTCCACAGGTTTGTTCCGGATTATCCATAGATGAGATGCCTGCAGGATCGATAGCACCAGCAGGACTCGCCAAAGGAAGAAGATAGTAAATTTTCCCTGTCTTCAATTTGTGATTAAGAGGGAGATGCTGTGAAGCTTCCTTTGATACACCAACTCCCAGGCCTGAAAATTTTACCAACAGATCCTTAACGAGAATTGGCACACTAAACTCTAGGATCTTCCCGTCCGTCTTCACCACGCGTAAAACTTTTTGCTGCTTGGCCATGGCAGCTGCTCTGGCGCAAGAACACCAACTGGGTCTACGTAGAGCAAAGCGATTGCCCATTTTTTTTTTGGCTTCACAGAGACAGCGAAGACCTGGCAATCGTGGGAAGAGCAAGAAGTCAATTTAAGTCTTCTTGTATTGAAAAATTTTCAAGGGTGTGAAGGAACAAGGGTTCATATATTGAGTAACCTGTAACAAATATGAGAGAGAGAGAAAGAGAGAGCGCCTTGTAGTGAAGATTATGACACTGCAGGGACAGAGGTGACATATATAGTAAGGTTTAACAAATGATGGATTGTTTTGTGTTGAGTGGGAGAGTTAGGAAAAAAGAAAAAGGAAAAAAAAAAAATACTTTGTATTGCAACTGGCATGATGGATTGGAAAAAAAAGGAAAAGGATTGGGGGGGGTGGGGGAGTGGGATAAAAAATTCTATGTGAAAGAAAAAAAGATAAGATTGTCAACACGCATGCAAGATGGAGTCGGTTAGTGGAAGGTGGCGCATTGGCATTGCTCATCCATGGTCTACTTGGTAGCCTGTAAAAGCCTAAATTAAATTGTCCATATATGTCACATAGACTCTCCATACTGTCTATGAACTTGGTGAGTGTACAAGTGGCACAGTGTAATAGGTTGGGCACTATGCTAGATAGGTTCACCTAAACATAAGTTTTGTCACCATGCCCCAATCAGAATCTCCATGGACTGATTTAGGGGGGGTGTGAAAAGTATAGGTCTATGAACATGTTTTGGTTATAGTCTAATAGACCGTTGCTTTCCTTGCCTACTTTTCTTGTTTGCATCACCTATGTGGCTTAGGTGATGTCAAGGAAGCATAAGAAATTTAACAAATATTTGTTTGGCTCTTTCCTAGAGAAAAGGGCAATAAATTATAGAAAAACTCTAAAAAGTCTGATTTTTTATCCAAATCCCCTTGTCTAATTTATGTGGCTGTTGATGTGATAACAAATGCGGGTCGCACATCATACTAGCTCTCATGGTTGTGATATTAATTGTCTTGTTAATTAGGTAAGTAAATTTTGGCAAATGAATTGAATAATGTAGCATTGCACTAAATTATTTAATCCTAGTTTACATTTGGTTTAGAAAATGTTGAACTTCTGCCCTCATCACAAGGGTATAGACCATCTCGTTCTATATTTTCTTATTTGGATCATCTCATCATCTGTGTCTTAGGTGATGTCACGGAAGGCAGAAGAGATTTAAAAAATATTGGTTTGGTTCCTTCTAGAGGAGAAAATAAATTATTATAGGCTTATATTGGGGTGGCAAAAATAGTATAAATTTATAGGGTGCACACCTAAAAATCTGTCTTGGGCTGTCTGATAATGCTTTTGGTTAAATTAAATATGCTGAGGTGCAGTTGACATAAGATGGTTTAGGTTGCATGAGGGCTTGTGGGATCTGGTAGGAAGTATTCTTTTAGGGATTTCATTTTGGATTGGATGGTTGGTTCAGCCAAATTTTTTTCAAACAGAAAGCAAACCAAGAGAGATCTCTCACTTGAAAAATCAGGTGTACTTAAAACCGACATTTATCGGGTAGAAGACCAAGTGTACTCAAAATCATGATTGAATGAGTTTTAACTGTTAAAATTGTAGGCTTTTCTTCAGTTTTTTGTCATGCCAAAAATTCATACAATTAATGAAGGGTCCAAATTTTACAAATTCAAGCCTCATATAGAGTCTTCCTCGCACAATGGATACATAGTCATTTTCCCTTTTTTTTGTTTTTTATTTTTGGTTCCAATGAGAGCCCAAATGGGGCATTGAGTTACACCACAGGATAACCCCCTTCCTTTCATTAAACCCCCTACCCAAGGGTTTAAGACTTGAATTTATGTCCTCCATGAAGGAATAAGATACCATCATGACTATAAGGCTAATGACTTAATTTTCCTTTAGTTGGAGCCTACTATAATTCCACTCAACAATAACTATAATATTTTCCAGCAAACCTGATTAGGGGATTACTTTAAAGTGCTAAGAGGTATTATTGGGGCCTCCACTAAGAACGTCATAATCACATTCAATTAAAAAAAATGGAATATTGAAAGGTTGAATATGTGAGACCAAGATCTTTTTAGGCTTCAAATTAAAAGTGCGCCTATAATTATAAATTTAATGAAATTTGTTGACTGACCATGTCTGCTTAAAAAAAGCACATCCTAACGGATCTAACCCTGTGGCCCTAACACCAGCTTTTTTAGTGGTTGCATAGTTGGTAAGGTCTAATAATATGACAACACCCTCTTATAATAAGCAAGCATTACTCCTTTGAAGATGCCATTCAGATTGGGTGGTAGATGGTAAAAAAATCACATATAATTCTTTATGTTTGGGTTTGAGTTCCTTTGGGAAGTTCTGTTTTCACCTTAGTTGCTCACTACTTATGAAATAATTGTATATGTATTTCCTGTCCAATATAGTATTATAGCCCCCCACCACCACCCCCACCGAGAAAAGAAAAGAAAAAAAATCTTCCATGATCCAATCCAAATGATTTCTACTCTATATTATATATATACACACACATAAATATCCCCATTTGGGTTTCGAGACACCTTCAACTCATCAAAATTTTTGAAAGATTTATGTGTGTATAAGCTTGCGATATAGGGTTTTGTGTCATCCATTACAGGTTCATGAACAATTATGTGCCTTATACCTAATTATAAAAAATGTTGTAAGATTAGGAGATAAAGCCTTGTCAACATTATACAAAACGAAATCTGTTTTCATATTAACCATCAACCATCTAGACAATTATCTAGAAAAAGCAAGCCAAAAGAAAAGAAAAAAACCTAAAGAAGAGGAGGAATACCGGTACCTACAAATTATAGGTAGAAGCACGAAGATTTGGCCTTTTTCTGGTTACACAGAGATGGGATGTGCTCTATGTCATGCCCTTCAAGTCATCCTTGGATCATGAAGTATTATGTGCCTATGTCTACAATACGTACAGTCACAAGAATATGTCATAATTGGCGACACAGTGTATATGCCAAATGGTACAAATATGACAGCTGCGTCTTATGTCTGATTAAAGTGACTTTCAGATTTGGGAAAATATCCCACAAGAGAGAGAGCTCTGTGAATTGGGACTATGGGTATTTTTTAAAATGCCTCTGTGAGCAAAGGACTCTCTGCCTGTTAATGGAGACATGTAAAAAGAAAAGAACAATAATAAATATCTGTAAATTTACCGTGGCCTGAGCCATCCATTTGTTTTATTGTGCCAGTAAATGTCTGAAACCAACACCAAATCCGAACTCTGAGTCAAAGATGGCTAGTTTAAAAAGTTTATAAAGGCAGATTGTGTGGGATCTACATGTCTTTACCAAACTAGCTCTAGTGGGCTGCTGCTCTTTCGGTGGACCTCCATCTAGAGGCATGCTCCAACCTTTTATTTTCCACACCCCCACTTGGGTTGTGACTCCATAGTAAGTTCAATGAATTTTCATAGCTTGCAGCGTGAAAGTTTGATTTTTGTGTACGTACCCATCTTCCTTAACAAGGCAACACACCAACAAAATTTGTTCTCTTCTCCCTTGTTTGCTCTTTTAGGCCGCCTTAAACGGCTCTGAGGATGGTCCTTTTTGGGGTTGTGAGGTCCTACCAGGATGTTACGTGCTGCGATGCTTCTCTTCTTCACCTACAACTCTACAAGTACCAAGTGAGCCTGAAAAATATTATACTTAATAGTGCCTCACCCTGAGATATATGGATCTCGATAATGGATTGTTAGTAGATATTAAAATAAATAAAAATTTTAAAAAAATGACCATTAATTTTCATCATTAAATATTGGGATGAACAAAACGTAAAAATATTGCTGAAATGCAGATTTGTTAAACCGAATAAAATGATACTCATTACCATTATGTTTCTAGCAAAGACAATCACAAAAAATCTGTGAAGTAAAAACCATGAGTTTCTTGGGCCTGTCTGCCCTGCAGGCCATCGGTCTCTCTTCAGCCCAAAAATATGGCCCCTTAATCAAGTGTAGAAGATATTCCTGCACCCTACAATCATATGGGCTTGGCTCAATTTGCTTCAGTCCCATAGTGAGCAGTGGCCTTATGGCCCTGTAGTATCCACTGCATTTAAGTCTCAAGAATACAAGGGCTACATTAGCTTAAAGGGAGCAAACCTAGATGAAAGTATTCCTGGCAAAGTATCTGTCGGTAGGATCTGAGGTACTTAACCTGTATATCATCCAATAGTCTTGTAACCAAATGACATATTTCCCCCACCTAATAGTAAGAGAGGTTTTAGGTCCGAGTCTCAAACCCTTTGGTACTATTAGTTCAGGTGAGAGGCCCTAAGCTGTGGGGTTGTGCATAGGGTTGCACATATAGATTCTTTGTCCATTGGAAAAATATTTAAATTTAGAAAAAAAAAATTAAAAAAACAAAAAAAAAACCAACCTACTCGTTGAAATAATCAAATCCCATTTGGTGCAGCCTATGGAGGCCCTATCAAAGATGCTTTGGGAAGATGGGTTGTTAGATTCACATGTTATATGGGACCATGCCCTAACATGGCTGCAGAGGTACATAGGAACAGAAAACTTCTATTGCACGAGGGAAGAAAACTTCTATGAAGACTTTCATGCTACTGCGGTTGCTAGTGGAAATGCCGTGTCCGAGGGGAAAGGTACTGCCTTTATTACAGGGCTCGGTCTGAACTTCAAATTTTTATATGGCTGAAATTTTCTGGCCTCAACTTAGTATTTGATGGAAAGTAAAATTTTACCAAGGCCTCACTCAAATCTGGATAAAGTGACACCTCCATTCATGCTTTGAAGGAGCAATGACTCTGGGCTCTTTCGTCTCCTCATAGAATTGAATTTTGTAAAAGACTTCATGTAGCCAACCTATGTAATAGGGATTAAGACTTGGTTGAATTTACTAATGGAGTGTACATGGATTGGCAGTTGGAAAGATTGCTCTATCCTGGGTTTAGGACATCATTTTGGATTCCACAAATCTATACTTTCAAATTTCAATGAAGACGCCGATGATAAAATAGCCTACCAGTAGCATTTTTCTTATTTATTGGGTGATTGATCTCGGGTTCAAACTTATTGAAAAGCATCATCTGATACCATTTTGTTGATATTACTACTAGGGTCAAGGATAGATTCTATTAATTGATAGAATAAAAAAAATCAAATCAAACCAGAACAACAAAGACTATTTCAAAATATTATGCCTAGACATGACTTTTCACAAATGGGGATCATCATGGTTAATTTTTTTTTCCCCCTTGGTCCAGTGAATTGAGTGCATCCTATAATAGATGGGGCAGCCCATGTTAATTGCAGGGTGTGTAGGACCCTGTTTGTCCCATTTTACTTGAATAATAGACCCTACATTTATTTTATAGGGCGTACAAATGTTTTCTAAAAAGGGAATGATGTAGAATTTCTCCCACCTAAAATGCTCAAGCCCCATTCATATTCACCAGCTTAGGCATGTTTGGCTGTCCTGTAAAATTTGAATGGTGTCATTGCTATTTTACACAATATTAGTAGTGGGATATGATTAAAAAAAAAATGATGGTATAGGAGCAATTGTGGAAATTTATAATCCTCCATCTCAAAAGTTTACTCTGATTTGTGTTGATTGTTGCCATTGTCCTTAAATTCCTCAATTCATAAAGATGAATTTATTCAGAAAATCATACTGCAAAACACAAATTTTTACGGGACATCCAAACAGGCCTGAGTGCATGCAATTGACCAACTTGTGGCTACATATAGGTCTTATAGAAAGTTCTACCCTGAAAGCCTAAATTCGGTTGCATGTGCTCATAGAATTTCAATGACATTCCCTTCAAATAAAGTTGACTTAAAACTCTTTTGGTTTGACTGGTAAGTACAGCCGAAGGGTGAAGCATGTGAAGTTAAAAGCTTTGAAATAAGATTCACATGTCACCCCTCATGAATTGGTGAAGTGTGCAAATCAAAACCCATGCTAGAGAGGTGCATGGGTTAGCCAATGCCATATTTGCTTTACAGCTCTTCTCCCCACTTTAGAGGAGGAAGTTCTTATTCCAGACTGATGATGAGAAGAGTGAGAATAGATTTAAATATATTTGATGTTCTTATCTCTTACCAAAAGAAAAATGTATAGGTTAAAGTAAGAATTCATTGTTACCGAATGAAAATGGGAAAGTTCATATTCCAGAGTGATGATGAATAGAGACATAATAGATATCGATATATTTAATGTTCTTATATCTTACCAAAAGGAAAATGTATAGGTTAAAGTAAGAACTCATAGTTACCCAATGAGAATGAATGATTAATGCCTTTGATCTTTTTCGATGAGCTCCATCCTACAAACTTTTAGACAAATTTATGCTATGAAAAAAAAAAATCACAATTTTGGCAGTAAAAGATTTTGAGAGAAATACTTCTTAAATTTAAGATTCACATGAATCTTACTCATTACGTTTGGCGGTCATGAATGTAATGTGCTTTTCTACAAGAAGAAGGGCATTACTCCAAGTAGCAAAATGTGAAAAAAAAGACCTATTTCCATGTTCTTTTAGTTGCATTCACACTTTTTCAATACGGAAAGGACCTATTTTCACACCCTGCATCCACATAGGGTTGAAACGATTCCTCTTGACCCTACTTATATTTTAAGAATTGAAAGTTTCAAATTCAATTTCTGAAATAAATCTAATCACAAATTGAATTTTCATAAGTGTTTTGTTTTGCTTTGGGCAAACAATAGGAGAATACATGCATAATATATCCAATAAAATTGCAATTAAAACCTTCACAAACTCCGCATGCTTATTAAAACGAGACATGCTATTAGACACAAAGGACCATTATCAAATGTAGATTGAGTGATAATTCTACATGTAACGAGTGAGAATAAAAATAATGCCCCACTTCTCCATTGGAGCGAGCCGCCAGAAGGAGGTGAGAGGTAGAGAGAGAAAGCAGATGAGAGAGAAGAAAAAGTCAAGTGTTGACCAAGCTCTTCAAGTGGCGACAATCATGATTCGGCTTTAAGGTTATTTCACTTTCGATAAAGGCCGCATGGAATCCCCTACGATATCTACTGTGCTCTCAACCGCATCGGAATAGAACTCACGCGCTTCAGAAAGTTGATTGGTGGCGTTGTTTGTGCACGCGAGCGAATTTCGCGTGAAACCAGGAGTATTAAAAGAGCGAGTGGATCTGATTGGCTGTCCACTTATAATAGAGTGGGTCTGATTGGCCAGCTCTCCCTCGACCCAATTGAGCACTAGAGTCGCCGCTAAATACGCCATCTTTTTTATATTAATATTAATCACTTCTCTTGTTTTATATTCTTTACATAAGTTTTTCAATGGTTTTAATTGAATTATAACTGTAATTGACTTTTGGGTGCTCCCTAATTTTGATGATTGGAACATCGTTCTTAATTGAGGGACAGACATTACACAAACGTACTGAAAAGATAATCAGATAAGAACGTATTGAAATCCTTAATATATGATAGTGATATAACCTAAATCAATGCGTTTGGCATTTCATGTGTAAGTTACAAGTTTATACATTTTTATATTTTTTGGGGACCCATCGACCCATCAAGGTATTTAATGATTCAATCTAGTTAACTATTTAGAATACGAGTAAGTTATTGTCCACTTTGCATCAATAAGTACTTAAGATCAACACAATTGATGACTAACTCTTAAGAGTGAGAAGTCGAATCAAAGACCAATAAACTCTAAAAAGAACCATTAATCTGTCTTTCAAGCTCGTTAGAAAGCCTATAAGGATTCAGAGTCTAAAAAATGCCACTTACATCCCTATTTCATATTGTTTTGCTAAAGGCCAATGTAAGGATCACGTAACCACTCAAAATACATTAGGTTAAATTGTGTTCGATCAAATACTATTTAATGAGAGAGAATAGTTTTTTATTAACACGTACGACAAAATTACAATTTACAATACACTTTTTGATGAAATTTTGTTTGTGAAACTCTTAAAAATCTCCCATCTAATAGTAGAGCACATGTCTGAAGGTTCATGCAAAGTTCCTAGACACAAGGACAGAGCTTATCAATCAAAACACATCTTCCGTGTAGTTTCTCACTTTATAAAAGAGGGGAATTAATCCAAATCGCTATAGGCCTATGACTAATTCTAGTATTAATGTTTTTTATTAAATTTTTTTCAAGGAATTGAAAGAGAGGCTTTTGTCTCATACACCAGAACCCAATCGCCGGCACGTTCTCTCAGTTACCAAAAAAAAAAAAAAAAAAAAAAAAGCCTTAATGGTTGCAGCTGCAAGACCACCATAAAACGGGTCAAGGGATAAGGAGACGGTCAATGTAGCTTCTCTCTCTTTCTCTATATGGTATACTGTAAACCCCACAAATGGCACAACAGGTAATAATTTCTACACATACATACAGCTATATAGACTATATTTAATTTTATTAATATAAAAAAATTAATTAATATATGAAAAAATAGATATAAATATATAAAAGGGGAAATGGAAAGTTGAATACAGCGAGGCAGATATCTCCAGACCCATTAAAAAGTATGGAAAGAACTGATATGGGAAAAAGAGATAAAAATGGAAATAGAGTCTATGAGTTTTCATTGGAAATCTCTGCTGCCATTGTCGTGTGCCCACTTGCAGCTTTTTTTGTTTTCTTCCCTTTTTTGCCCTTTCTCCATATCTTTTTCCCAATTATTCAAATATTTATTCACATAAATTCTCCCTGCTTTTATTATAATAAACCTGCATATATACGTGAGGGGTGTTTTTCTTGTTTTTGCTTCTCTTTCTGGTTTTCCCTTTGCTCTTGCCTTTTCTCTCCTATGTTTTTCAACCCTTCTAACAGTAATAGTTTCTCGTTAAGGGTATCATTTTTTGAGGAATCTTAGGAGAGATATGACTGTGGTCTGATGAGTAGTTTTTACAAGAAAAACAGAGAAGAAAAAGGAAAAACAGCACGAGTTGATGAAAGATCTTCATGGGTTTGATTTGATAGATTGATTCCCATATGTGTTTTGTGAATCAAACGGCTCTTTAAGACTTTGTACACCTTTTTTCTCTCGATTTTGGCTTCTGGGTTTCTCTTATTTTTTGGTGGTAGTGCTTGTTTGGACCTGTATTGGTGGTGGTGGTGGTGGTGGTGGTGGTGGTGATTGTTGGGCCAAGCTGTGATATCTGGTATTCATAAATGTCTCAACAAAGGCAATATCAGATGGTGGGTGGTGGTAGCAATGCTGGGCAATTTGGTGACACAACGTACACCAAGATTTTTGTTGGAGGATTGGCTTGGGAGACTCAAAGAGAAACCATGAGACGGTATTTTGAGCAGTTTGGAGAGATCTTAGAGGCTGTTGTTATCACTGATAAAAATACAGGAAGATCAAAGGGATATGGCTTTGTAAGCCCACTTATCCTCTTTTTCAGATTCTATATAGATATATGTATGGCATGATTTCTACATGATTCATCTTCTGTTTCTTCTATATGATTTGTCATTAAGATGGGTGATTGATTTTTTTAGGTTACGTTCAAGGATCCAGATTCAGCAATGAGAGCTTGCCAAGATCCCTCTCCTGTGATTGATGGAAGGAGAGCTAATTGTAATCTTGCGTCTCTCGGTGCACAGAAGACTCGTACCTCTGCTCCTCAACATGGTTTGCACATAATTTTCCATTCTCTGGATATCTCAATCTTATTAAACTCCTTTCAGACAAATATTTCATAGATGATATTGAACCATAAAATATAGACAGTGTTACATATTGGGTATGCATTCTTTTAGGACATGGGCCAGAAGAAAGTATCAAATGCCTTTTGGTTTAATAGCCGATCGATTTGCCCTCTGATAGAATTGAATGGCAAAAGGATTTTTGAAGCCGAACCCAATAGTTTATTTTTAAGGCTTCGTTGAAATGAATTAAGATATTTTATTTTTTTGGAATTTTATATAATTTAGATCTGTCTTCATCTATTTTACATTGTTAATGTATTCGAAGTTGATAATGCATTATTGGGTTCATCAAAAACTTGTCAAGCAAGGTTGAATAGAGAGAATTATGAATTAATAACTTCCTATTGTTTAAACTTTTCTTTAAAAACAAAAATTAAAAATGCAGGAATGGAGAGATTCAGACCAACATCTGGATCCACAGCGCAATCCGCCTCAACGTATTCTCATCAACCCACTCCCCAATATGCATTTCCTTATTCGGCTTATCGGTAAATAAAGAATCAAATGAGAAGAAAACAAAAGTTTCTTTGTGGACAGTTTTTCCTTCTGCATTTCACAATCTTATAAATTTCTCTCCCTTCAACATTTCAGGTATTCAGGTTACCCGCAAGACGTTTATGCAATGGTTAGTATTTTGTTTTTCCATCATAATCGCTGATTAATGCAGACATGCTTACATATACATATGCAAACAGGACATAATCATAGGAGCATTTGATTTGAAATCGATGTTGTTGATGATGCAGAATTATTACAATGTATATGGTGGGCAGCAGTTTTCCCCTTACTACACAAATGCAGCATCCGGGTCCCCTGGAGTTTACTATAATTACTATCCATTTTATGCCCAGTATGGACAGAGTGGCTCGACACAGGGTTTTGGAATTCAATACGCCCAAACCTCACAATATCCATATTTGCCACAGCAATACCGTGGGGTTGGGATCTTATCGCTTCCCACTTCACCTTCTCCGGCAAATTCTGCCACCGGTTGAATGTCTAACCAATGCTTCTTGAAATTTACTTCTTATTAAAGATCACTAGGATCTTGTAACAACAGCAGTTTTATGTGATGTAACAGGCGTGGCCACAATGGCAGTGGCAGCATCAGCAGGAAGTTCAGGGACAGCATCCGAACAGAATTTATCAGCCTAATTTTAACGAGGAAACATACGATTACAAGATCAACAAAATCAGCAAAAAAGGATCAGAGAGAAATGAAGACACAGAATACAGATAGGCTTACAAGTGACACCAAAGAGCTGGGTTTTTCTTAAGAACATGTTTGGCTGCTGGGTTGTATAAACAGCCAAAGGACTCAAACCATAGAAGCATCAGATAGTTCATTCACATGGAACAGGCAATTGGGATTAGAGAACTTGCTCCATAACCATTCATACATTTGTTCATTGTCATCATCATTTTTATAGAGAAGGTTTTTTCTTTTTTCTTCGTTCTTTTTTAGATACAAGGTGGATTATGATTTTTTTTTTTTTTATTAATATTTTCTTTATGGATAGAATTAGTTGAAGAAGGTCAACAGATATCTGTATCTCTTTTTCAGCTGTCGTCTTTTCTTTTTCTTTATGATTTCTTTCGACTATCACTTTCCGTTGACATTTGCATCCTCCTTTATAGGGGGCTAGTAGAGTGTGTCTAGAATCCAAGGGGTGTCACAAAGAGGATGATGTTTTGTTTGGCAATTTGGTTCTGATTCTTTAAATTGAAAGGAAAATTGTGGGATAAACAGTAGAAAAGGCTACTCTAAAAGCTTTTGCTTGTGCCTACTTGCACACATGATAATAAAACTATGCCATGGGGGGCATATATGGAAGGAAGCTCTCTTATGGGTTACTTTACATAATGGTAGTAGAGCTCGTTGATGTAGATTGGATTCTACCTCGGTTCTGCCACTCTGAGTGTATATGTTTAAGTGACTCTAACTTAAAAAAAAGGCATTACGAGAGTGAAACCATTTACAATTTAAAACCAATATGATTCAACCCTTTAGACTAGCATGGCTCAAAGATTAAGAATATCAGTTCTTATTAAGTGTCGAACTTTTCTTTGAGGCATCGAGTAGAGTTGAACCCACCTCTTCTACTGGACTGTCATCAACAGTTACCATCCAAGTATCCAACCAATACCAAGTGGTTTGTTTCACATCCAACTTGTACAAATCATAATTACAAATCAAAGGAGGCTTTTCCTTTTTTTTGTCCCTTTTTCTTTTTGTTCGTTTGTCTTCTACCGCCAACCCCTCTCTTCTCTCGGGGGTGGTTTGGTGGACATATTTTGGGCGCATTTGAAAGTGAATTACAAAATTTATTTCCATTAGAAATTATTAAAGCATTTTCTACTCAGAAACAGAGTGGGCGCATGGTCCAAGATAGCTGCTATGAAAATCTAGCTCGAAAGTATATGTTGTTAGGTGAAAAGTCGTTCAGTATATGAAATCATGTCAAACTCAAAATTTGAGTAATCTGAGTTGTTAGATTTCCTAACATTTTTCTTCAGATGCAAATTTTTGTAGAACCAAAAAATACCTGTCACGTGGAGAACAAAATCAAAATCAAACCCACAAACTGGCCACAACAACCACAATTTTGACACTTGATAGATCACAAATTGGTTAGAGTCCATGAATATCCTGTTTGAAGACCGGAGAATTATGGCCAAAAGATGTCAAATTAATAACTGGGGAAGTAAGTGTGCAGTACAAGAAGCCATCAAAAACTGAGCCTAAGGCTGACGTTTATTGTGTAGATGAAAGATTCTCTCCATTAATAGATGGTCCATTGAAATCTAGATCATTCATACCATATGGGATCTACCAAAACATATAGGATAGAGGATCCATATAATATGAACGATTTAGATTTTAATAGACCACCCATTGCAATGGAGAGGATCTTTGCTTGTATAGAGAAGTCCAACTGAGCCACGGGTTGATGTTAATGCAGAGGGGTCCATCTCCCCATAAAACAAATTTCCAAGATAAGGTTCCACTCCAAAGACCCAAAAAAAGGAAGAGGGGGAGGGGGGGGGTGTTGTTGTCGCTGTCATCAAATTATGGTGGAAGCTACTACAAGTCATTGTCCCCAGAAGTAGTGTTCAAATGCACCCTTTAATGACTGCATATAGCCCATCTTTATCTCTTATTAAACACATATAGGTTGTATGTTATCAGATAAGCTCATAGTAATCATTGACTTGGTTTTTTTTAAAGGCCCATAAGAAGAGGAAAATTTTAACAAGTCAAGGTTCTTGTTACTTATTCGAATTGAAAATTAGGCTGACTAGTCTGAATAATTCGAATTCCATCTGAAGAGCCGACTCAACTTGATTAAAGTTAATCCAGTTAAAATTTGACCCTTTTTTCCCTCACAATCAGATAAAATCGTAGGAAAGTTGGGCAATTCACTATATTTTTAAGAGAGATTGACATTGAGAGAGGTGATAATTCGCATAGAGTTCAGAAGTTTTAGAAATAAAATGAAAATGGAAGACTAAATAAAAACTTTTAAAAAAAAAAACAAAAAAACAAAAGAAAATGAGCAAATATCTGCCCAAAAAAATAAAAAATTTGAAGTAACCATCAGCCAAAATAGTAATAATAGTAGGTAGTAGCAGCAGTAGGATTGTGTAAGATTCAAAAGGATCAACCATTTTTAATTATTATTACTATCTATATTTACTGGGTATTTTTTTTCCTTATTATTGTTATTCTTTTAAGTAAGGACTAAATAAGTATCAATATTCATTCACCCAAAATGCAGTTAAAGCAAGTCACCTAATTCTGCAACTAGAGCAACTGGAACCACCACCTTTGTGGCTTAGTGGTACCTCGGTGGTGTGGGTAGTTTGGTCGAATCCCCTCTAATATAACCCAAAACAAATTCCTCAACTAGATATTCTCGAAGGAGAAAATGCAGATAAATTTCAGCCAGCAAATGTCGAGCGAGTCTTTATAGATTTAATAAAACAAGCAAAGCATCCAAACACAGATTATTAGCTAAACACCAACAAATCATGAACAAGGGAAACTCATAAAGTGAGTCTTCTAAGAATTTTCAGTGGTTAGAAACATTGGAACAGTTTTAGTCTTTTGATGACAATAATGTGCAACATAAATTAAACCAGTCAAAGCCTTGAAATGCCACATCCACCTCTATAAGTTAAAGGAACAAGCCCTTAACAACCCCTATTGGTGACAAAGATACTAAGCTAGGATGGGAAGGACAAAATTATAAATATAAATGCCACGAGTACCTTAACAATCTCTCTGTATCTATGTATGTATATGTAGATATATTTATCAGTAGTAAAACATTGAAGGATTCAGTGCAAGGATGGACGAGGGGCACGTGGCCTCACAGGTGTCTTTGATGGGCTTACCCTGTATGAACACAATGCAAACAATACGTCATCGTTATTTAGGGACAGGAAGAAAAAAGAAAGAAAGACGAGCTCAGCTGAAACAGAAAATATCTGCAATACTAACCTAATAGGCAAAGATCCTAAAACTGCTCCACTGCAATTAAGAGCCGCAATTGCACTTTCAGCCTGCAAGAGTGAAAATACAGCACAGAATGACTCATTTCCATCCATAGAATAATTTAATCGTCCAACAGAAATCACCTAATCTAATATGCGTTACTGTGTTGCCAGAGGAGGAAAAAAAAAAACATAAAAAAGGACCTTCAAGTTTCAGCAAATAAAAACATGTTCATCAAGTCAGTCTTATCGTAGGAGGCACTTAGCTAAGCCAAGAGGGGCAAGGTCCTATTTTAATCAACAACTCTTAACCTTTTTTTTTCTTTTTTTTTTTTGGATGAAGTAAAGTATGTATTAATAACAAAGGGCAAAACCCAAGTATATGAGACATATACAAGAGCAAAGCTCCAAGGTACAAAAAAAGATCCCTTTATATCTTTAGGGAATCTAAGAATTGAACAAAAGAAAGTTTACTAATCTTAGTATTGCTAAGGTGCCACAAAAAAAGATCCTTAGTAAATCCGAATTTAAGATCAATGATCGACTTTTCAACCCCTTCAAAAGTCCTACGGTTCCTCTCCCTCCAAAGGCACCAAAAAATAGCATGAGGAATCATCCTCCAAACCGCTTTAGCCTCTTTGTTACCCCCTTTGAACCACCAACTAGAAAGAAGAGAATAAGTAGATGACAGAAGAACCCAATGCACACCAAAAACATTTAAAGTGAACACCCTATAAGCTCCTAGCCACCTTACAATGAATGAAAAGGTGGTCCACCGTCTCCGCTTCTTCTTTACACAAAATACATCTATTGGGCAAAATAAAACCTCTCCCAATAAGGTGATCCAAAGTCAAACACTTATTACTACCCACCAACCAACAAAAGAAGGCCACTTTAGACGGAACCGAGGCAATCCAAACAATATTCACCGGGAGAAAAATTCTTCCAAGAGGCTTTAAAATATTGTAGAAAGATTTTACGGAGAATAGCCCTTTAGAGTCCTTACGCCACACCAAGGAATCATTCTCACCCACCAAAATCTTACTATCGTAGAGCACTTGGTAAAAAAGTAACACACTTTCCAACTCCCAATCATTGAAATGTCTAGAAATGGTGACATTCCAAAAAATAGCACCACTATTAACAACTAAATAATCTTTAACTAAAGCATTCTTATCTTGTGCAATCTCAAACAAAGAGGGAAATTCATTCATAAGAAGCAAATTGGAGCACCAAACTTCCTTCCAAAAACTCACTCTACTAACATCACCCACTTTAAAGCCAATCTCCTTCTTGAAATCATTAAGGCCTTGCATAATAGCCTTCCAAAGACCCACACCATGAGAACCTCTAACATCCTTGGTCCACCACCCGTTGCTAGAAACACCATACTTCCATATCACTACATCCCGCCATAAGCCTTGATCACCCTTACCAAACCTCCAAAGCCATTTAGCCATAAGAGCTTTATTTACACATGAGATAGATCTAATACCCAAACCACCCATACTTTTATCAAGACCAACGGTATCAACAACTCTTAACTTCACAAATAATTCATTAAAGAAGGGACACCAGGCACATATATAATCGATATTTGTGGTCCATAACTCCAAATATTATTCATGGGAAAGGATGCCATGATGTTAACACCCACACCATGAAGCCACATGATTTTGTAAACTCAGAACAATGAAACTTAGAATGACATAAATGGGAATGAAAAAGTACAGCAAAATTTTAAAATTGACAAGAAGAAAATAATTAGAACAAAAAAGAGAAAACTGATGCTCAACAATCAACCAGATTGTTCATGCATTAGAGCACTACACATGTACTTGAAGTTCAACTTGTTTATGTATATAACCAACCACACCCAACCAACAACCCCCCCCCCCCCCCCCTTCTCTCCAAAAAAAAAAAAAAAAAAACAAGAAGAAGAATAACAAAATTCTGAAGAAAATTATATAAATCATGCATGGCAAGTCCTAATCAAGTCCAATTCCAATCATGCATTGTTTGTGGAACAACACCCTCCTGATTGGGAACGAGTCCATCAAGCAGTTGGACATATGAACAACCATTGCCACCCCTATTAAAAACTATGCAGAGATACCAGAAATTCAAGGTTTTAGAATAAATTGATAAGGAAAATAAGACAAACAATATGCAAGCTTCATTAGGTACTGCTAGGAGCTAAAAAGAGTGGTCAATTTTTGTGATTACAAAATAACCAGGAGCTACCATTTGATGGGACACATAGGCCATAGATTAGAAGTGAGATAGATGAAATGGAGAAATGTTTCAACTCATCTACTGTGTTATTAATGCATGCTTATCATATTAGAGGCAAAATGTTAGGAAGTCAACAAACAGAAGCTAGAATGAGAATGTTGGGATAACTTCCTCGAAAAACAACAAAAAAAATACATTTTTACAGTCAAAGGTGGCGCCAAACTGGATGTAGGGGACCAGAGCAGAGCCCAAAAAGTTTCAGCTGCGCTCGGTGCTCGTCAATGGCAGGTTCACACAACCTCATTCTTGGCAAATAGGAGGACTTGAGGGAGCTATGCTTTACCTACCAAGACGGGAACAGCTCTCTGCTGCGATTGGAAGAGCAATTACCAAATGCATGAATTACACTTAAAATTTCATTAATTGACCAGCTATAATTATGCTATTCCTAAAGGCCATGAATGTTAGCCTTATAGACCCTGCAGGCAACAATTCATCAATTTCATAAGCCAACAACAACGAGTCCTATGACTGTTAACCTGTCTTGCAATCTACAGTTCCACAGGGCTCAAGGAACGGATCCATGCCTACTACTCGTCTGCAGCAGCCTCCTCACACATGGCAGTTGGACTGGACATCTAGATATCATTCCAAAGGGATCCAAATTCCAATTTCATATCAAAAACCATTACTTCACTTACAAGTTACGACTATAACAATGACAACATCTGCTTTCCTCCCTATCTCTCTCCTCTGTGCTACTTTACTTTAATCTTAACTCAAAGCACCTCCTTCATCCACCATTTTGTCTACTAACCTCTTGCTCACCATATCTCAATTTTTTGGTGACTCCATCAAGGGAGGAGTACAGAATGGAGACAAGACTCAGTAATCCACCTACACCCTTAGAGGAGCAATACAGAAAATCAATCGATGTCTTGGGCACCCTAGGAGCAAATCCTTTTACGCTGTCACAGCTTTGGCACCCGACCTCCACATGTTTCCCAAAAATAAAAATAAAAAAAAGAGGAACCAACAATCACACGAATAACAAGGATGAAAGACAAGAAAGACAAGGACAGAAAAGAATAAAGGTTGACAAAATTTTATGTCATACTTAATCTCTAATTTTCATTATATGATTTAATAAAAGATACCATCCCAATGACACCAAACTACCAAATAGAGAAACATGCTTTATGAAGTTGGATCCAAATAGCCAAGATAAGGCAAATTTATTTTATGTTCACTCCTTCCAAAAGCCACTGAACTCCATCATTTGACACTTCAATTTCCTTTTTCCAACATTAAAATTCACTGTTCTAAAATGATGCATTAACATTCCACGATTTCATCTGACAGCCATGAAACCCTTATATCTATATTTTGAATCCTTCTCCCTGTCTCCAAGCATCCGTTTCGATCTTAGGAAAGAATGAGAGAGAGAAAGGAAAAATACTTAATGTTGCATTAAAAAGGGATCCATTTTTTAAAAAAAATCAGAATTTTCAACTGCTTTCCCTTTTTGTTCTGAGATCCAAACAGAGCCCGAATGTTTTGCATCTTTCATGTCCACGAAGTCATAGCATTCAATAATTTAGTTAGAGATCAGTGGAAGGATAGCTGTCACTTTCAGTGTATAATAATCTACACTTTATCCTTTTTCCTTTCACCAGATATATCACATTTTCCATTTATGGAACTGGTGCTTCATATGGAAAACCAAAATGCAGGAGACAACACAAATATTATCTATCAAAAAATTTTATTGTACATATATAAGTCCACCTTTTGAATGTATTTGAGATGGTTGATATATGTACGATGAAAATGTGAGCCTAATGAATACATGAGTTTGCACATGTCAAGGTACTGAAAAAGATTAATGAAGACCAACAAAAATATTGACACAACTGATACAAAAGAACTAAAATCTCATGCGTTAATAGCAGATATAGCTAGAGAAAGGTTGAGATGCCAGAGAACTTTATGTACCCGACCCAAAATAGTTGGAGCAAGGCATGCTGGATAATAAATATAGAGGAAACCTTTTTCAAGTTGTACTAGAGTGTAGAGACAACTCACTACAAGAATACAGGGAAAACCTTGCACGTTGCACGCACCCACACGTGCACACACAAACACACAAACACACATACCAATGACAACAACAGAATCTCAAGATTTTGGCCAACAAAAATCAAGGGGTTTTTCGTAATTACCATTACAAACTCAACAAATGCAATACGAGTTGAGTGATGATAGTCTCCAAGCAGCCTCAAGCATTGAACCTATGGCAGAAAAGAAGTTTCTTAAAATAAAGTTAGAAAATACAGCGAAGACAGCACTTTCAGGCTTGTTATTAAAAAGGCTACAAACCTCTCCACAAATTGATTGAAAGAAGAGTTTGACATCTGCTTGGGTAACCTGCATCAGATGAACAAATAAATTAGTGACAAGTTTTCCAGCTTATACTCTTAAATCTTAACCACATTCTAATTAAATTCTAAAACTACCTTCTTGTCAATATTTGCACAATATATAGTTCTTGCACACATCTCGCGTTCATCTTCAGACTGAAAACCATAACCATCACATCATTTAGTTGCCAGATACGAGACACAAAATATTTGATCAGCAGCCTCTAGTGGGTATTAAATTTCTAAAACTGACAAGGGGGATATGAATGATAAATTTTCATAATACAAAGAGGGGTAAAAGACCATAACATAAATATATTCTCACCCTTGGCAGAAATGTGGGGTTAACAGGTGCAATTGCGGTTTTTGAAGGCAGCACTCTAACTGGGTAATATCCAAGCATGGTCCCAGCCAGACTCAAGGCAGCCCTTGCACCTTCTGCAAGTAAATGGATACTTATAATGAATTACAACACAATAATTCATAAATATGTGCCACATAAGAAGGGTAGTGAAAATACCCTCATCAGTGAACTCGACAAAGGCGAAACGGAGAACAGAGTTAGGATCACCACATATACGACAGTCAACAACCTTGAGCCAAAAAAAAGGGAAATTATTCAGAAACAAAATCCTCTATTATCGGAAATAGAATGGTATACAATAACGGGGGAAAAAAAAAAAAAAAAAAAACCACCAATCACCTGTCCACAATGAAGAAACAGAGCTGCAAGCTGTTCTTCAGTAACCTAAATGCAAAACAAAAAGAAAAAAGATCAGTGCAGAGGCCAAGAACACGGGAAAAGGGAAAAAAAAAATTGCCAACCCACAAAGCAGTTAAAGAGAAAACAATAACCCAACAAGAAAGTATCCGTCTTTACCTGTTGATCAATGTCAGATACATACACAGTCCTCCTAATTACCTCTTCTCGCTGTGCCATACTTGTCCGGGTATTCATCCTCCGCTTCCCTTGACTATAGTTATTCTTCTTCTGAAACAAATCATTCAAACCAAAATGCCATATATCAAACATAAAACACAACAATCTGAGAAGCCTAAAAGAACCTACCTCTGTTTGGTTAAAGAGAAAACATAAGTGAGCCTCAACAAGCTGTGGTGATATACTTCAAAAATATAAAACCCAACCCAACTAAGCAACTGGTTCTACTAAGCTTAGCTCAATGGAAATTCTCAAAATTTTGATTCCCTTTTTTCCTCAAAACTTTCTAAGCAACCAAACGGAAGAAACGAAACTGAAATAAACTCAAGCTCTGTTTGGTTGCTGAAAAAATGTAGTAAAAGAAAATATTGCAGACTTTTGATAAATAAAACACAGAGAAGAAGAAAAAAAATCGACTCAACTGAACCTAATGCAACTATTTCAATAAAGCAAGAACAGACAGAAAAGATAGCCTTCAAAAAAATTTGCTTTATGTTGTTTTCCATCACATTCTCAGAAACCAAACAAAAAACCAAGGAAAAAAAAAAAACAAACATAGCATACCCGTCTACTCATAAGTCCATTGGCATTGGCAGAATCAGTGTGCATTACAAAGTTGTTAGCAAAACCATATCCACCACCAGATAATCCATAGTTATGGTTTCCAGCAAGCGAAGGAGGCACAAATTCTTCAGCCATAGGATTCAACTTCGACAACAATTCCTCCAAATCCCTCATATCACGGTTAAAACCCTCACCCCCACCACCGCTGCCGCCATTTTCTATCCTCCTCTGCAATTCAGCACCATTGTTGGACCACTGATGATGCGCCGCATGATGATTCTGTACAGCGCCATTAGTGTCGACGCCGACGACCGAAAGGTGACCCATTTGGGACTTGTGATTGGTTGTTGGTGCCAATTGATGCTGGACCTTGGCGTGAAAATTCTGATCGTGCGGCCGAGAATTCGGGTCCGCCGTCATCCTTGCATCGGTGTGGTTAATGGGTTTGGAGTGATCGAGATCGTTGATTAATGGGTTTGGACTCGATGAGCCGATGTTCGTCCCGGCATTTTCGGCGACGGCCATGATCGGAGTTCTCAAATTCCTATTCTTTCTTCAAACTATATATATATATATATGTGGAGATAAATAAAATATGCCCTAGAAAGAGGATGAAATTACAATACCTGGCTAACCTAAAGGATGGCCATTGATGGAAGAAGAAAGAACCTGAGGATCGGTTTAGTGGAGAAATGGGAAGCCAAAAGAAGTCATCTGCAAAAGGGTAAAACAGAGAAGAGTTTTTCCATTTTTATGTATTGTTTTTACTGGCTCTGCAAATACAGAGAAAGAGCCTTAGAGAGAGAGAGAGAGAGAGAGAAGGGGGGGTAGGTTCTTCGGATCGTCCGTTTTCGCTGCTCTGCCTTTTTGGACTTTCTTCGCGACGCCCAAAGATGGGTGAAGAGAGTGAAGAATCACCATCGAGTCATATGGCCATCATCATGACATGCCATATTATACAGCATGCATATATGTGTATGTGGCTATGTGTAATTATTGGAATACTGTATATTATAATTATATGTAAAGGTGGCGGTATATACAGATCTAATTTGTTATAAATAGTCATTAATACAAGTTGTATGTAGACTTTTAATATTTTTTTTTATTTTCTTATCCAACTATCATAATGTATTCGAACTTAAAAATTAAATTATTATAGGGAGTAATTTGTTTGGTAGAGTACAAAAGTGGAAAAACAAATATAAGATGATAGAAAAGTGAAAAAAATGAGATATTTTTCATTGTTTTATTAGGTAGGAAGATTGGAGGAATAACATTTCTTTTTGCCCACAGATCTTTACTAAATTTGGAAGGAAATAGTTAATGTTATTTACTGCAGTAAAAAATATCATTGCTTGTAAGAAATTGAGTTTTCAATACTTTTTCTTTGTGAGGGTAATATGGGAAAATATGTAGTTGTTAATTTTCATTATCACATTGTTTACCAAACAAAAACATATGTTACAAAAAAAAAAAAAAAGACGTCTTTCGATCCCTCTAATCAAATAAAGAAAGTCTCCTATTTTTAAAGATGAAAGGTCTATTTCACCTATCTTTTATTCTTTAATTTTTCCATCATTGCTTTTAAATGGACTAATATTTTGATTGCTAGATATTAAAAAAAATTATTAAGATTAGGAATCTTGAATCCCTCATTTTTTTCTTTGTTAAAATATTTAGAATCCCTTGTAAGATCGAAACTACACGGTACACACACTCGTATATAGATAAATAAATTATATAAAACTCTCAATTATAGGTCAATCAGATTCACAATACCTTCTAAATTTCAAAATCGAACAAATAATTCAAACTAATAATTTTTTATACTAGTTTCATTGATTGTTTGATGAAAATACACCCATGTGAGCATTACAAGATAGTATGATACTATTAAATCAATTTAATGCTTAAATTATCTTTTTTTTTTAATATAATTGATTCGGAAATTAAATTTGACATAAATAAACCATTTATAAATTTATTTACGTGATTCTCACATGATTTAATCCCTTCAAATTTAATATCTAATCTAGTTATAAAAAGGAGTTTAGGTAGTTAGTTAATTAATTAAATAAAATAATGTGACGCTTATAAAGGCTTTTTTTAAAAGACTTTCTTTATAATAATAATAATAATAAATAAATAAAAATAAAAAAAGACAACAGATGAAAGTGGACAAAATGTTATGATTTTGTGGTTGAGAGTTATCAGTTTGGTTTGAAGGTTTTTTGAAAATTTGATGAAAGTTTGGGAGTATCCTAATATATGATGCAATATACAATAAGTTATTTAAGGAATTTTGCATTCATATCATGTGGGTTATAGTAGAGGTGCTCATGGTGGTAAAGGTCAATTCGAGATGCCACGTGTAAGAGGGTATTAGGATGTAAATAGATAGGGTTTCCACTCCTAAAGCTGTCTTTATCCACTGCAGTGACAGACATCAATTCAATTTTTTCCTTCAGAAGGGCATCACCCCACGCCTATGACTGTAAACCTACGTGTTCGGTGCTTCCAAATTTTGTAAGACTCGCCAACGTTGGACTTACACGTGGGGATGGAGAGGGAGTTCCCACCTTTGACCCAATGGGCAAATAGATTCTAAACGGTGTCGTTTACGTCACTTTTTTTTTTTTTATTTCAATTCAAATCTCAATCTTGACTTTCATGAGGGGTTGTCCACAATTCTAAACGAGGACATTGGAAAAAATGGACTTGGGCTGTTTCTTCGGTCCAAGTTTTCTCTGTTTTCCTTCCATTTTTCGTTAAAATTAACTTAAATTTTACGCAATGAGTTGATTATCTATTGATGGGACATATTGTTATTTATACTACTACATAAATCTAATTTTTTTTGTCGTTAGACGATATCTGAAAATACTAAAACATCTTTATAAGTTAATAAAATCAAGAAATGATTTGGTAATTTTATTAATTTTAAAAAACCCACTACAACCTGTTTCTTTTAATTCTCTCTGACATATATATGCGGTTTAAGAAACTAGAAAATTGATATAGTAGTTTCACTAATAAAATAGAAACTTAAAAAGATATGTTGCACACGCATCGCGTGTGCTCAATTAGTAGTTAAAAATAAATAAAACCCATACGTTACGTTAGCATGTCAGTCTTTTCAAAAATAGAGAATTGTTTTCTTGAAAGAAAATATTAGAGAGGAAAGTGAAAAATCACATGGGCCTCACAGTTTTAAAGGAAACAAAAATATAGAAAAATATTTAAGCAAATGCACAAGTTATGTGGGGTTGAACACTGTAATTTTATGTTCTAATATAATAATCTTTTCATCCCCAGACTAAAGAGAAAAAAAAGGGTACAATAATATTTTCATCCCAACAAGAAATAAATAATCTAATATCTAGGCTCACTTAGAAAATTAAGTTTAGGGACATCAAAAGAGGCCAAACCATGTGATGTGCATGTTTATTTATCGAAACATTTTTAAAAAAAAATGAAAAATATAAAATTAAAGGGTGTTGACAATTTAATGGACCACTAAGCATCTCTCTTACCTAATAATAATAATAATAATAAGTAATTATTCTATGAGCAATAAACTAATAATAGTTATTAATAAGGGATGTGGATGGTGGACTTCCTCCCATGGGACTCACCTAACCTGCTCATGACCCCACCAACTGGTAAATGTGAGTCGTTGATCTGATGGGCCACTTGCATATGATGGTGCAACATCAAGATTAATTACCATAAACTTGGCCAATGGTCATTTTCTTGCCACGTGAACAACATTGCTTCTCTTTTTCCAGGCATGCAGTTGCTAAATTGGGACAATGGATAGGGACAATGGGAAGGGGTTGTGATAATGTTCAAGTAAAAGAAATAAATAAACAATTTCTAATGCCTTGCTGGTTATATCCTTGTTGAAAGAGGCTGCCAAGTTCAAAAAAATCAATAAATTTTGATTGGTTGTTGGATTGAGAATTTGCTCATTCATGATTTGATAGTAAGAAACTTTTATCAATGTTTCAAATAATAACTACTTTTAAAAAAAAAAAATTTACTATATATTTTTAAAAGTGGAATTCTTACAAAGCCACGTGGCATAATTGCCACTAAAATAAAAAATCAAAACCAACCCCAATGAAGGCTTTTGGTGATCTGACATAAAACATACAAGCAACCCAATCAAGTAATCAACCTATCTTACTAATATAGTGAAAAGGCCTTATCAAGTCTTATCATCGATTGTCTAATATAAAGAGAAAATGGTCATATCATATATCCCCTTTAACGGCATAACTTGAATAGTTGAGTTCTTTTTTTAACCTTTATACACTTCTTTATTTATTTACATTAGGAGGTTTTGAAATATTTATACATTTGACTAAGGCAACGTTTGGTTGTACTTTTTAAAAGAAATTTTTTTTTAAGTAGTAAAAGTTATTTTGTATTTTTTTTGCTTTTTGCTTTTTGCTTTTTGGGGTAAATATGAACAACAAAAGCAAAAGCACATTTGGTAAAATTTATTGTCGCAAATTTTTGGAGTTAAAATCAAACTCATCCAAAAGATAAACATGACTTTTAGAAACAAATTTTTATTTCTTTTGCTTAAAATCAAATATTTTGTTTTTTGCTTTCTAGAAGTCCTTTTTATTTCCTCTAACCAAACAGTACTTTTTGCTTTTACAACTTTTTGCTTTTAAAAGCAAAAAAGATCTTAAAATAAGTGCAACCAAACGATGCCTAATTCTTTTGGGTATATGCAATCTCCTATCTTACATATACAAGGCAATTATAGGACAAAGTCTATGAAATGACTTTGAGGAGGAGTAGTGTGAGCCGAACCCTCCTGGGATCCCTCAATCAAGGTTTAACCTTCACACACTTCACCTTATAGCTTAGTTTGGATTTATATAATTTACCACAATTTCATTTATAAACATACACATATATATTATATTAAATTTCTTTCCATTTGAATAATTTGATTTGAATATCTTATTAGAAGTCGTGTTTGGCAACTGTTTAATCCCTTGGGGCATGGAGTAGATATAGTTTTGCCAGATAAATTTAGTTTTCCACACAATAATGCAATGTTAGATTTAAAAACCATCCTAACCCATCATTTGATATGTCCCAAATAGTAAACCAAGCAACCAACGATAGTTGGTCTGGCGGCAAAAGGGTGAGCTGTAAACTCAGACATCCCGGATTCGAAACCAGTCAATCTCTCTTGGCCAGTTATCAATCAGGGTTATTAGCTTAGATGTTAAACGACTCATGGAGCAATGGCCTCGTGTGGGGAGCGGGGATTAATCGGACTCTGACAGTTCGGACACCTCGTTGCTTGGCCAAAAAAAAAAAAAAAAAAAACTAGTAAACCAAGCCAATAGAATTTAAGCCTAATGACATTTCTCCTTCCTTTAGGGTGGAAGGTTCACATTTCAATCCCATAGTGCGCAAGTCTATAGTACCTAATAAATATCCAAACTAGTTTTGAAATGGATAACAAATAAAAGCTATGTAACCCCTCAAGATCAAAGTAACAGAACCTAATCATTTTCTCATCCTAATGCGACATTAGAACCTAACAAATTGTAATATTTTTTGGAAGTACATGCAAATCAAGGCCTTCTAATATTTATATTTTTTTCAGTTTGGTGTTTGGACCATATAGGCTTGGCTTGTTCCATGCACTATGGATCTGCACATGGCATGTGGTTTTGGGCAGAGAGTCGCAATCGCTAGGACAGAGAGACTTTTTCTTAATTTAGACCTATTTTACTATATTAGGCCAAGATTTCCAAAGAGCATGTTATAACTTTAAGGAGGCTAAGGCCTAAGGGTCACAATCACTTAGGCAAGTGGTTGGACCTTAGGCCTCTATTTGTTTTCTAAAAGCACATTTTATTGTGGGGGCTCTCAGTTGCCCTGGCGTTCAATTCTACTAAAAATGCAGTGAAATGTGGGCTGTTTTCACAGAGAAAAAATGGAGAAAGAAAAAGAGACACAATGGCTCGTTCAAAAGCCGTCACTTTGGTGGGGTTGGGGTGACCCGCTCACCTTTTGGGTAGGTAATTATAACTCACTGGACATTTCTTAGCGGATAGAGGCTCCTGATGGTAACACCCTAGAGGGATTGCTATTGTTGGTCGCCCCCTCTCTACCCTTTTACTTAGAAAAGAAAAGAAAAAGAATTAGTGCACTTTCAAGTTTCAAGTCTCTTGGTGGTGACGTTACTTCCAAAAAAATAAAAATAAAAAAAAATGTTGAAGATATCAGTAAGTAAATTCACTCATTCTCTATTGTATAAAAAATAAAAAGATAAAAAAAAAAAAAAAAAGGGTTAAAAAACCCTTTAGGCCATGTTTGTTTGGTTAGAATGAAATGAGTGGGAACGAAATCTAATTCTATGCTCAAAATAGTTTGGAATAGAATGAGATTGCAATAGACATTATAAAATGAATATCATTACAATTCACTACTTCTATTTCATTTCATTCCCATTTAATTACCTCATCCAAACGTGTTGTTTAGAATGAATTGAAATGTGATTTCATTCTATTAATTCTATTCCAACCAAATAAACATGACCTTTGTATAACTAGTAGCACTCCCCTACCGCCCCAACCAAAAAAAAAAAAAAAAAAAAACAAAAAGAGGCAGTGGTTGAAATAATCGCTTGCAAACAAAAGGTTGAAAGTACTTGAAACCTTGGCATCAAACAATCATGGTACTGTGATTTTGGCATCTATGATCATGGTTGTTGTGAAGGGTGTTGGGACAAAATTTTACATAGTCGTCATAATTTTAATGCTGTAGTTCCAGGTGTTTGCTCATCAATCCAACTACCCAAGGTGAGCTATGATTTTTTAAATTTTTTTTTTTTTAAAATTCGAGGGGTAATTTAAAAAAAAAAAAAAAATCATTTTTAGAGTTAGACTGGCTCCTTTCAGCCGATCATTTTCAGTCTTCATTTGTAATGAACATCACCATTTAGCACAATAAAACGTCATTATCACAAAATATCAGTGATGTATAAAGCCGTGACATTGATATATATATCCAATGCGGGTTCATTCATTGTTATTATTATTCGGATGTACGTAAGGCTCTAATTCGGTCTCAGGGTATTTAACTCAATATTCAAACTTTTTCATATTTTTACTCGTATTTCATTCAACATACCTGTGTATATTGAATTCTGAATAGAGAGGAAAATGCCAATGTGGTCCCCCCGGTCGCTAAGGCATCCAAAATGGAAGGGAGATTTTTGTGTACGTGCACATATGGGGTTCGGATTACCTGCTCGACGCCACACATGTTGCGGAGTAATTCAGGTCAACAGTGACAATCACAGACGATACGCGAGTGAGCCAGACCAAAATGACTGTTTCAGACCAGGAAAGGTATTCCACATCTGATTTGATTTACAGCGGGTCAAGGTTGTTTATTTCCGGCTGCAAGAATAATAGAGGCGTTGGCAATCTACATCGCTTTATAGCCAGTCAAAGTAGATGAGCTCGTCCACGGGCTCAGCTCACCGTGTGCCTGGTCCAAGACTCCAAAGCCAAAGTATGCTGTTTAAATATAACAAGAAAAGAATCCCTTCCTATGGATGGTCAAATTTTAAGTACGTGTATTCGGTATTCCCCACTCAAACCCGTCAAATCAAAATCATAAAAGTTTGAAACCGAAATCAACACAAAGATATTCCTTAAGCAGCATAAAATGTAACTAAAAGCATTGGTGAGTTCAAAGCTGCTTCATTAATCTCCACTACTTTTTTTTCCCCTTATGCTGTACAATAATTCATTCATCGTTGCCCAAAATGGTGCGACGTGCATGCAGTAAGGCCCATTCCTTACAGAGAAAATTTTGCGACTTTGAACCAACTATCATCTATTATACAACAATTAAATTAAAGGAGGATATCTAGTTTACACTGGTGAAGGAGAGAGTAGAAAGTCCGGCTGTGACCTCTGTTGCAGTATCCCACAAAAGGGACACAAGGGTTTTGAGAACACTTCGGGGGTAGAAAATCTAGTTGACTTGAAATCTAAAGGGTATCTGGGCATTTTAAAAAAAGTTTGGGGTGCTAGTTTTGAAGCCCATCTCTGACAACACACGCAAAACCATAAAGGAGTAGTTGGGCAAACCCGCATAGAAACTGCACACCGTGCTAGTCTATGGCTCTGACCAACTCCATCACTGTACTTCACACCTTGGCAAAATGCAACTTCTGGTGATTCAAATGGAACTGATGCTGAACAGTAGCTACATTGCTCTGCTCCGACGTAGTCACAAATTGAGAGCAGCCTGTGGTTGAAGGAATTGTGCATGACAACAGGTGAATGCAAATAAAAATGAAATAAAACTACATATTTTTGCAAGCCATTATATCATTTATAACAAAGCCTGGCACTTCATCAATGCCATTTTCTGCGGGAATGTAACATTTAAACGTCAATAGAACTGCCAGCAAAGGCATCACAGAAAAAAAAAAAAAATTTGGCGGAGTGGGGGAATAGGAAGTAGAAAAGAAGGAAAAAGGAAGATAAAAACACTAAGAGCCACCCAAGCATCAATTTAACAAAGAAAACAGAGAATTAAAAGGGGAAAAAAGAATTTCTAAGTTGTTTACAAAATATAGATTTCGTGTAAATGACCACGTACATTTTTATGATTTTGAGTCCCCCCATTTCTTAAAATAAAGTAGAATAAGTGAGCATGTTCTATATGTTTTAGGTATTTTTGTTTCTTTCAAATGAAGACTATTTAGTTGATTTGTCAACTTAAGAATCTACCTTCAGGCACAAGTAAATATACCATTTGAAATAAAATCATTCCATCATGTATCAACAGCATTTGAAACAATTTCCTATTGTTTAATTTAGCACTTGGAAATGAGCCTATTTTTGTTCCACGTGAAGGATCATTTAGACAATTAGATTTGAGACATAATTAGATTCAAGCACATCTCTCTCCCCCACCCCCCCAACCAACCCCAATATTTTTAGGTTAAGTTTCTTATACGTATAACTCCATTTGGGTCATGTTTACAGCTTGGTCCTCTTACACAGCATTACAGCCAGCAGCACAGAAAATGTCGATTGCTCATTCAGTCTTTACTTCTTTGTTATTCATCATCATTTAAATAGTCTCACTTCCAGAACCTGACAAAGTTCATATTTTTTGATATATAAAGCTAACAACAGAACCTATAAGGCTATAATTTATATCATTTTTCCTAAACTCAAGTAAGGAAATTAGCACAAAGAGTAGCCAGGATTACCTGCTGTCAAGGTTTCCAACTTCTGATGCAAGGAGTTTTAGTTGATCCTGTAAATGATCATGATCAAGTGCAACCCACCGTTCCATTTGTGCTAATCCAACAGGATGCCAGCATCCAAGTCTAGAAAAATCAGTTGCTGACTGGAAGACAAGACTTAAAATAGCAGAGAAACTAAAGCCAACAAGCCTTTCTCTGAGTTCCCTTTCACTGCTCAGTAGTAGCTCCATCCACGAAGTCATTTGCTCCTCTTCAGCATCATATAATTCTCCTAGGTTCTGCTGTTTAGTGTTTATTTTATCTGCCTTCAGTACCGATAGTACTACACGTCTACAAATTATATTGAGGAGGTGCAACTGTCGAGAAGTAATCTTTTGAAAAATTCTAGATGTATGCAACAACATTTCTTCAGTAGAAGGACTCAAGTGGGATCCCACATACGAAATCGAGAGCCACTTAATCAGTATACCTTCTACATACTTTGGTGCAGACTGCTTGAAAGCCAATAATGCTGCTGTGATATCCCAAACCACTAGGGGTTTATCCGGATGTTCATATTGCTTTAAAGACCACAGAATATTAGACTCCCAGTTAAGCAACTCCTTCTCAGAAAAACCAGGAAAAGCTTCAATATTAAACTCTGGGATTCTGCTCGATGAAATATCCAGTTCTTGCCCACCAATCCAGAAGAATTCAACAGCAGCCTTCTGAGTCCTGAGAGTTTTTGCAGAAAAAATTACTTTCTCAAGTGTGAAATATAGGTAAAGTAGCAAGTCAATCTGTGGTCCATACACTTCGGTTTCCCTATTTCCCCTATTTTATCTTTTTATAGGAAGTTTTGACACACATGTCTAAACATACATACATATATTACCTTGCTTGGTACATCTGATTCAAAAGACCAACATCAAAACTACGAGCCTGCAAAATTCAAGCACAAATTTATTAGTTCTTGGATCTATGTTGTATTGGGCGGGCCGCGGGGGGGGGGGGGGGGGGGGGGGGGGGGGGGGGGGGGGGGGGGTAGGGGAGAGAGAGAGAGAGAGAGTTTCAAAAAATTTATTATGCTATCAAGTACCAGTTTAAAATAAGAAGGTATGGACATGAGCTTGTGCTATAATCAGTTTATCAGCTGTGAGGTATGAGATCATTGATACAAGAAAATTTATAAGTGAAACTGAAGACACAAATTTATGAGTGAAGACTGAAGACGCAAATCCCTCGGGTATTATCATTTTATGAAAGTCCTTCGTAGAACCTCATGGATTTCAAAGGCTATTGGCAGACCACAAAGAAGTACCCATATGAGCAGAGCCCAGACATGGTCCCATGGTTATATAATTACTTTCAATAGATTATAGACTTACAGCTGACGGGTCTATAAGGAATGAGATAAGCAAAAAGGATATGGATGAAGTTGGTAAGAAAATAACTGGTCTCATGTTTTCAGTGGAGATAGAATTTTTTATAGAATGGGATCAAGGCTTTGTAGAGTTGAGTTGAGTTGGTTGCCAATCCCAAACAGTTTGATGCCAATAATTTGAATGATTACAACAATTATAAGGATGCCTTGGTTTTAACACATGCCAAATGAATATTGAGACAGTTCAAGCAAATCAACAATCCTTTCCATCAAATCACATCATACTTCAACAAAGGCTATCAAGCCGTCATTGAATGAGAACATATTTATCAACCACAGAGGTTAAAGAACTGAGTGGGTAACTTCCATTCCTCTTGCACCAAGACCATCTATCTCCACATAGCTATTGGATGATTGGATCTACCAATGACTATTTAATAAAAAAGGTAACACAAACCATAGAAAACAAAGGTAATAGATAAATATTCCTTAGGAATCACATGTAATGATCAACTATCCAAAATTCAGTATTCTCAGACCTACGTCACCAAGAATGGGGATTTTTTTAGTAAATGGAATGCAAATGAGATGATGGTACGCAATACACCACAGAATTTGGTAAGATAGTGCCATAGGGGTAGGCTTGCATAGATCAATTAGTTGGATGGCGATGAGTTAGTCCAAATCATGGAAGTAATTTTCTTTATAGAATAAATGATTAGTGAAATATATAATCTTTACAATGTACAAATTGTCTATTAGCTTTTTAAAACTTATTTGGGAATTCATCATATAACAGCATAGTAAATAGTGTTCTAGTGAGCTCTTAATATGCTTTTAACCTTTGCCTTTCATTATTCCTCTCAGAAACCACCTATTCTATAAGCTTTCCACTTACTCTACTTTGATGCTTTGCAGTACCAAAAAAAAAAAAAAAAAAAAAAAAAGAAAAGAGAAGAAAAGAAAAGGAAGAATACCAAAAAAAAAAAAAAGCACTAAATGTAGCATTCTAAAACAAAAGTGTACCATGTTCAGAAATCAGAACGAACGATCCTAAACATGGATCACTAGGGCAGTAGAGTTTTCTGGTGACTGTCACAGACTACAAAATTGCTAAAATAATTTAAGCTGAAGGTATTTAGTGTTCACAATTCAAGGGAAATAGTCTTGTAGAAAATCATTAACGATGGCATGATTTTACATCAAACACCATAAACAAAATTCTTTGAGTTGATAACAGGCCAACAGGTACTGAAAAAGGAATATAAAGAAAATACCATGCTAATTTGTGGGTAAAATATGCAATATAATATAAATCAGCAGCATATAACCTACTTGTTTGATAACATATGCAGAACTGAAGAAAAAGTAGAGCAAGTAGAACTACTTTGCTAGAGAATGAAGATGTATAAGGTGATTGAAATTAATAGTATAGCCTATGAGATTAATAGCATAGCTTTTGGGAGAGATAGGATGGGGGGGTGGGAGTGAAAATATATCATACCACAGCAAGCACCAGATTTCCAGAGGATACTGATACACCAAAGCACGAATCAAACACATTTGGAAGCTGCAAATTTGCATTTTGTTAAAATGGAAGAAGAATATTTAGAATAAAAAGGAAACAAAAATGTGTTACAACATACATCAGCAGAGCTATTCACACCAGGAGTATTTGAAGGAAGAGGCACTTCACAGAGAGAACTCCCACATAAAATCCAGCTACGCACAGAATTATCCTATTGATTCAAAAGAAAATGTTGTCAATGAACTGTCTTATACTCTTAATTATAAGCAACTTTATGACCTCCTTTATACCTTATATAGTGTACATCCTAATAGAGGACATTAAAAAAAGAAAAGAAAAGATCAAGTTGGGTACCAAATTGTGATTCTTAATTCTTCTCCCACTGACCTATGAGTAGAAATGTAAAATGGGCCAGGGTACTCAAGCTTGACTTGAGTTCAGCTCACTAAGGACTCATCCAAGCTCATTCATTAGCTTTATAGAACCAAGCTCGACCTAAAAGCCTAAACTTGTTAGTTAAACAAGCCAAGCTCAATAAGCTTCATACTCTGTTCCATAAGACTTATGAGCAACAGTTCTTCTGTAATTCTTGATATTGTCATGGATAATTCAAGCAGTCAACACTTACGAGCCAGCCAAAGTAGCTAATACTTTTTTTCCAATCCAAGCTTGAATGTGACTGATAATTTATGTCCAAGCTCAAGCCAAGTTTGCACATATTACCACTAATCATCCAAGCTGAGCCCAAATATTTCAATATTCGGCTCAGCTCATTTACACCTTTACGTTAGAAAATAGACTGATTGTCTGGTAAAAAGATTTTACTGATGAAAGACAAGCAACTCATTTGCAGCAGATAACAGATTATAGGTATTTAGACATGGAACTTTCTATTCACTTACCAGTATACATGGAACTTTCTCTTCTATTTTTTTATTTTTTTATTATAAGCTTCTTGATATATCTTTCTCAGGACAACTATTCCAATTGGCATACTAATCTGAAACCAACTGTTGTACAAAAATTTTCTGATTTGACCCCAATCTCATTTGGAAGAAATTGGAGACAATACATTGGCCTATTTGTCAATTCTTTTCACCACTTGGCCAATCCTATTACTACATCTTTCTTTTTTTTAAATAAATTATAGAGACTGAAAATCTATGGGAGATGTTGAATCTTTCTTTTTTTTCCTTTTTTTTTCTGATATGAGGAACCCCTTACTGGTAAACCTAGGCCCATGCAAGCCCCCACAGCCCACATGAACGGGTTAACCCAAAGCCCATGAGAACCATTGAACCTTGTGCAAGTGGCCTCAAGGGGTTAGCGAGAGGTGAACTCAGAACCTCCACTTCCTGAGGTATGGTCCCGTGCCAACTGAGCTACCCTTGGAGTTAGGAGATATTGTTTCTATTTTACAACATACAAAAGGGCATAAAAAATAAGAAATTATGAAAGAAAGAAACTTCATACAAGACAGACGAAGAGTCCCACCAAGTTACCATTCTGATAGACATTCAAGATTCTAAATAGGTAAGGCAAATGACTATAAACTCGAATAGTTAAGAGAACTTAAAATAACAACTGCCATGCAATTGATCTTCATAAACTTTAATACCTGGCTGCAGCTGTATAAACAACATCCATCAAAAGCCCAAGCTAGACCTGTAACCTGATGAATTCTCAAACACATTAAATCACCATTAATATGCAGCAAAAATATTGATCAATGACTAAGAAACTTACAACATGGTCATGTGCATCATATGAGCCAACTTTATCAAATTTTCTGGTAGATATATCGCATATCCATACTTCAAAAGACCCAGATCCTTTGCCAACTGCTAAGTGCATTTTGTGCAAGGATCGTTCAGGCACAATAACTGAAAGTACCGAGACTGGGACAGAATCAACAGTTATAACCTATTTAGAAGTCAAGAGGACGGAGAGGATTTTATTAAGTACCTTACAGAATTAATTTATAGAAATCAAGAGGCAAACACTTGAGAAACAATAAAATCTAACCTCCTTCAATAAGGAAAAGGGAGCATGATTGGCTTCTGATGACTTCATCAATTCCTTACTATATCCCAGCCAGACCTTCACACTGAAAAAAGGAGAGAAGGAAGCAATTAACAGAAAGCATGGAAGTTGGTTTCCTAATTTTATGAATTTGAAAATATATATATATATATATATATATATATATATATATATATATATATTCTTTTTTCTTTGACCATAAGGTCAAACTATCAAAGTAGTTACAGTATCACTAATTCAAATGCCAGAAAGAAAATCCAGTATATCACAAAATCAGACAGCATTGATCTGACATACAGTAACCAATAATGGCATACCTAACTCACCTCCCATCAGAACTCCCAGTAACCAATAAAACCTGAGGATTTGAAGCATCCACAAGAAGCAATGACCAACTGATTGCAGTAATCCATTTATTATGTGCCTTCAGGAATCCAACAAGCATCGCAGCAATAGGGACCCTGCTGTGGTCAACAGAGTAGCATAGTGGTTCATGAATTCTCCAGAATGAAATTCTACCACATTTGCCTCCAACTGCAAGTAGAGAACAGCAGTTGGATGAGTTACTTGGAGCAATTGGTTCATTTCCAGACGATGACAGCATCGGTGACCAGGCAGCAACAAGTGATGATAGCATTGCACTACGGGAAGCATATTGATTTGCAGATATCAGCGGTAAAGTGCAACTTTCTGGTATCACTTTGAGAGGTTTTGCTTTAGATTTAGGCACAGAAACAATTTGATGTGGATTATTTTCTTTCTCCTTGGTAGATTTGGCCTCAACGACCTAAAGAATAAGTAGAAATAATAAGAAATAAAGTTCCCTATTAAAGTTTGAAACTTGCCGCTCAAAAAAAGTTTGAAACTTCATAGATGTGCAACTTAGGAGCGATAGATGGTCCAAGCCAAAGAAAGCAAGTGATTGAACAATTTAAAAACTAGATATAATTATGTGCTCATATCATAAGATGAACAAATGAATTAACTTGACAATAAAAGCCATACCTTGGGCAACTCCTGGCCCTCCGTTTCAATCTTGACAATTGTGACCTGCCACAATTTTTGCTCACTCATCCATAATGGTGCCAGTCTCACAGAAATGGCATCTAATGTGACACAGCCAATATCCCCTGTGATTCAATAAGTGACAAAACAACATAAAGCGAATCATAAATCAGCTGGTCCTGCATATATACAGAACTTTGAGGAATGAATCAAAAACATATGTTCAGTTCCAAAAAGAAAATGACAAAATCAATGTATCTTCCAGCTTCTTATTGTACACCTACCAAATCAGAATAGAGAAAGTTAAAGTAAAACGGCTAGAACACGACCACGGACCACCACAAGGGATGCGTGATCCACAAACCGTGTAGTTAGCAGAGCACATGATACATTTTGTAGCATATCTAACCACACTTTACTTCCAGAGAACATTTTCTTTACAACTGTCTTCTTGTACCTTAAGAGCCTTCCACCTATACAGAACATTTTTTTCTCACGAGTCACCACGGATGTTATTATGTACTAGTGCACCAGAATCAACCATCTCATTTAGCTCTCCTTATTTAATAGACTGCCATGGCTACTCTTGGGTATTTTTCTCCATATGCCCAACTGCTCAATTATCTATTTTAACCTGTTCTCCACAATTCATCTTAATCACCTCAATTACTGATGTATGGCAGATAGGGGAAATATTAAGGTTGAGGGTAGTAGGCTTGTTAAAGGTTTAGGGTGGGGATTGGTTAAGCCTTGAAGGCTGGAAGCTGCTGGAATTCCAAAAATTAGCTGCTGGAAATTCTGGACAGCAGATATTTTTTCATCTAACAGCAACTGTTTTAGGTTTTTGAATGCTAGGGCTAAGGCTTAAAGGTTAAAGAGCGGTTAGGATTATAAAAGTAGGGGTTTTATGGTTATAACGATTGAAAATAAGAATTATTGATGGTTTAAAAAAAAAATACAGCAAGTTAGAAAATTTACGAAAAGGAGAAGAAGAAAATAGAAGAAATAAATTTTTTGTAGCTGCCTTTGGTCCCCATCACTTACTGAGCTTTTAGTTTTGATAGGAAATTGAATTATAAAAAAATAAATAATAAAAGGAGAGAAAAGAGAATATGAAAGGTGGTCACACCAAAGAAAATATAGGAAGAGAAGCCTAACAACAGTTGGTAAACAATTCCACAAAAATCCTCCAATGTAGTTGCTTATTTTTTTAAAAAGGTTGTTTCTTTGCTGCATCAATTATGGTTTCAAGTTGTCTGTTTTTATTTATTTAAATTTTAATAGTATAACACTATTTCCCTTTGACTAACATAACCTGATCCACTAGAACTGCCGAAGAAAATTTCTAGTTCAGCCACTCAACCCACTTCTGAAGGCAACATCCTCCTCAATGTCAAACTCTTGTGCAGAACACAATCCAATCATCCAACTTAATAGAATGGGTGCTTGAAGGCATTTTCAATTCAATTTTCATAAAAATTTGTCCCTGATGTATACATCTCAATTTCTCAGACCACTACCCTTTAAGGCTTTAACCCAATCTCCAGTCTCCTAATTTTCGGATCATATTACATGTTGTAAGCTTTGCTTTACTTGTTTTATTACTAAAAACAGATGAATCCTATTAGGTATGATATTTCTTGGTTTTCATTTTTAACATGGTTGTGTATATTTTTTGATAAGGAGCATGGTTGTGTATATAACAGTGTGTATCCTATTATTTATGATATTTCTGGATCTGTTTATCAATTTAAGCATTATTTTGTGCATCACAGGGTATCATCCGATATCAAGTTCTATCACAGATACCAAAATGAATCAAAGACCACTGATATTATACCGAAGACAGATACTTAAAACATACTTTGATGGACCCTATCAAACCCTTCAGCCCTTCTCCATCATATAAAATTGAAGCCAATAATCACCATTGACTTTTCAATGTTAACTTGGTTTCATTCAAGCATGATGTGTTGACTCTCCTCAAGGCAAAACTCATACAATTCTCTTTGACTGGTTCTTAACTAATACAAAAACCGAATGGTATGAGCAACCTATCCTACTTTTATCCATAACCAAGTGCACTTGGAACACTTTATTTTTTTTATCTTTTTATTTTTTAGGGAGTTCCACTATTATTGGAGTGTCTTTAGAAATGGTGAGATGATCTTTTGCTATTTGAAGTTGAGTGGGTTGTGGGAATGACAATAAAGTATAATTCTTGAGACTTAAGTGTGCTAGAAGGTCTCCAGGAAGTTCATTCATTAGGGCTGCAAAGACTGCATCGTGAAGTGGGCAAGAGAGAGGAAAAGGGCTTGTTGGAGGTATGATAATTTTATGAGACATTATTGGCAGATTGGAGGGAATGAGTATTTTGATATCATGGACTCATTGATCCACTAATGGTGAGGTGGATTTCTTAGCTATGCGAGCAACAATCATGGGGGGATTATTATAGAGAGCTCTGGAACAATTACACCCATTAAAAACAGAATAAAAGACATTAATGATAAAAGTTTAGACATGATGCTAATTGTTTCCAAATTTCAATCTCTAGTGCTTCAGAGCAAACTTAAACACACGAGTTTATAGGTCATAACGCACCATGGAGTTTCACCAACAGACCGCCCTCGTCAAAACTCATAAGCAGGCCTTCAACCCACCTGCATAATCATCTATTATCATGAACCCTCAAATAAATGATATGAGCAATAAAACATGAACCTAAGAACCAGAACAAGACAGGTGATTACCAAAAATTATTGATGTCTTAGAGAGACCCAAAGTACATAAAAAAAACTAACGAATGGTGGAGAACAAAACCTCTAAGGACATAATAGAGTAAAGGGAACATGATAATCCTAAAATAAGTTAAACAGAACTTTTACCCTAAATCATTCATGATTAAGAACACCAAGAACAAGCATGACTATACATATAAATCAATTTGAGAAATTTGAATGGATGTCAGTGAAAGAATCAAGACTGAAAATTTGCATCAGATCTGAAATATTTAAGATTAATATCATCATGTTGCCCAATCATTTGCTTATAATGACAGCCTTCAATGGACCCAGGTACACAAGTCATTTGAGTGTATGTGTGTAGGTAGTAAATTGGTTTGACCCCTAAAACTCAGGACAGAGGAACACAACTTGATTATCGAATGTCCAATATTTTTTACTTTTGTGCCCTTGGGTAATATGAAGTTTCTACCTAACTTGACGTGCTCAATTTGCATACTGCCCTCATTTTCAAATATCCATATATTAGATTAACAGACTAGAAAGCATGTAAGGACCTCTAACAAATTAGGAGCACTCTTCTATTGTCAAACATGTGACTTGGGTATATTTCCAACAACAAGGGTGTCTCAAGGGGCATGTCGGAGTGTTGGACACATATCGGACACCCATACCCATGACATGCCATGTCCAGCATGGGTACTCAGACATGTTGAAACCACGTAACATAGATTTCAGCTTGTTTGCCATGTCCACTATACAAGGAAAGGGCTCATAAAGAGTCAAGTATCCATTAAGTACTATATAGGATGGCATACTATCTCTTTTGAGACACTTTAGAGCTGATGTTGAAGCCATCTTAATGCAATAAAATCTTCTTAATGACAGGAAAGCTTCAGGTTTGTCAAAACCCATACTATAACCTGCAGACTAACCAATTACAAAAGTCTGCCTATGCACAATTACACCATCAGCATCCTGTCCTGAGATAGTGTACACTAGCTCTGAAATATGGATGTAGAATGATCACAACATAAGAATCAGTTCATGGTAACATAATCAATTGGTTACCTGATTCTTTAAATAAATAAATAAATAACCCAAAATACTGAGCCTTCCTTAATAGCTGAAAATATACATCAAGTTCAAACAGTCCGAACTTCCAAGTGCAAGGAGATTTCAAAATAAAGCAGTATCCAAGGTATATGAGTTTTCAAAATAAAGCAGTAACCAATTTGAGGCCACAGTAAATGCTGCATTTCATCTCAATCAAGAAGATAAACATTTGTGAAAGATGCCAAAAGAAAACATAAGGAAAAAAAAAAAACACATAATCACACTACCAGTATGGTGTCAAATAATTCACAATCTACCAGTATAACTCCTGTCTCCAGACCTAAAATATCATCACCAGGATCATCCAGTGATGGTTTGAAGATTCCATCATCAATATATCAGAGTTTTGAGATGCCACTGCGATGACATTTAGAATTTGAAAAATACTTCAAAATAACCTTTCCCATCAACTTGAGCTATAGAACTCAACTCGACTTAGCCACAAAGAAATTTTTTTGGAATCAGATAAAAAATACTATTGCATCAGTTAGTACTATCTAGCATCATATTCTTTGTCAAAACACAAACCATCAGATCATTTCTAATCAGCCTCAACCTGTGTTTAGTTTCACCTTCACCTTGTGGGAGACATTTTGTAAAAACTATCCAAACACTTTACAAAAGCTATGAGGAAAAACTAAGCTTGTAGTAAAGATTCCACATTCACTCAGAATTCAGAATCATTTAGGATTACCTATCATTTGTCCAAGCTTCGACCACTTGTCCACTACTAAGAATTTCACCCACTCCATGACAATTAGCCAACAATATTTCTTTTGGAAGGTTGCCAACATTCATGGAAGGACGAACTTTGGGGAAATGGTTCTCCCGATCAGTTGATTCATTAATTTTATCATATTCTGTATTGATTTCAACCCATTCATTCTGTTTCCCTGAAAAGATAACCAAGAAAATTCAATACAAAACTGACACGATTTAGGAAACTGACAGAATTTGAACTTGGATGTACCATTTTTATCTGTTTCTGGGAGCTGGACAAGAGCTTTTGCACCATCGAAACGCTCCAAAATACCAGAAACCCAGACACGTTGGGAACCATCCAGATTAAGAACCTATAAAATCCAAACCAGGAAAACGTGTAAGAAACAGTAGAGAGGAATCAACATACAGAAATATAATAGTTACAGCTAAAAAAATTAAAACAACCTCTATAGGTGAACCCTCTTTGAAAGTCAAGCACGGGAAGACTGCCACTTCAGTGAAGGCTGTGATTGACCTTTCAGTAAAAGGGCTAGAGACAGCATTGGCATCCTCACTGTTTACAGCATACGATAATTGCCCTCCCAAAGTTCCAGGATCCTCATTGCTGCAGCATGTTGACTTAAAGTGATAAGTTTAAGAGTTTTTAAAAAATAAAATAAACATGAGGAAAATATCTTAGAAAACAAAACCTTTCAAATCACATGGCAGTTTTAAAATTTACAACAGATTTTATGTGAATTTAATGCCTCATTGAAATAGATATCCAAAGGCACAGAGAGTGCTGGAAAATAATAATACAGCAATAAATTGTTTACATTATACCCAAGACGTACTCTTTTCTTCTCTTACGGCCCTTCTTTACAACAGAATTTGGCAGATCGTCAGCACATACATTCTCTATGCAGAGTTGAGTAGCTTGCCCCTAGTAAGAGAAGACCCAAAAATCTCGTTGCAAAATTAGGGTGACTGGTTTACTAACATAACTTGAAAGATGTACCAACTAAAATACTGTAACATGAATTAACATAACAATGAAAACCATGTGACAAAGCTCAGGCAGAAAAAAACAAAAATAAAAATGCAAACCAGGTGAAATTTTATATATATATATATATATATATATATAGGGTCGGGATCAACATACATAATTTTTTTACACAAGTTTTTAAATAACCTATCCCACCGTTGGATTAGATAGTCTTCCCACATAGGTCATGCACGTAAAAAATGAAGTTGATCTGAAATTAAGAGCCGCTTCATCCATAAATGTGAGATTTTTAGTGATTAAAAAGACAAGTTTTCTCACATTTATGGATGAAGCGACTCTTAATCTTGGATCAACTTCATTTTTTACATGCGTGACCTATGTGGGAACACTATCTAATCCAATAGTGAGTTTCACAAAATATGAATTGGAAATAGATTATCTAAAAACTTGTGTAATAATTTGTGTAAAAAATTTAGGATGATGATCAAGTGAGCATGTTCTAATATAACTTATATCAACACTTGCATTGGGAGTTGTACTTCGCGCATTAGTGGGTTACGGGATACATTGAGCCAATGCACGGGGTACAATCCCAATGCATAGTGCTGATATAACTTATATCAACACATACTGATCTGGTTAGGACTGAAGAGGGAGTGGGGTTGGATGAGCTAGCAATCAATTTGGGTTGTAGAGTGGGTGCCCTCCCAACCTCTTATCTAGGCCTACCCTTGGGGGCCCCTTTTAAGTCCAAGGCAGTGTGGGCTCCAATAGTGGAGCGATTCGAGAATAGGCTAAGTGGCTGGAAAAGAGGATATCTTTCTAAGGGAGGTAAGTTAACTCTCATTCACAGCGTCTTAGCAAGTTTGCCCACCTATTACATGTCTCTCTTTACAATTCCAGTTTCAATTGCCAAGAGACTTGAAAAACTCCAAAGAGATTTTCTTTGGGAAGGTTTGGGGGGTGAGAGGAAATTCCACCTTGTCAAATGGGAAATCATTTGCTCTCCTGAAGCAGATGGAGGGTTGGGGGTAAGGAAGTTAAGGCTTATGAACAAGGCACTACTTGGGAAGTGGTTATGGAAATTTGCAAGTCATAAGGAAGCCCTTTGGCGTAAGGTAATAATATGGAAATATGGTCAAGAGGAAGGTGATTGGTGGCCTAAGAATTCCTCTAGGCCTCATGGAGTAGGGATCTGGAAAGCTATTATGGCAGATCTTATTGACTTTGCTAGGAAGGTGAAATTTAAAGTGGGCATTGGTGATAAAGTCAATTTTTGGACGGACAGATGGTGTGGGGACCGTTCTTTAAAGGATACTTTCCCATCTATTTACAATATAGCTGTAAATAGAAGGGGCTGGGTAGCTGATTTTTTGGTCTGGGATGAGAATACCCCTTTCTGGAATGTCACCTTCAGTAGGAATCTTCAAGACTGGGAGTTAGAAGCAATTGTGATTTTCTTTGCCCAGTTGTATGATACCAAGCTGGATAGGGAGGCGGAGGATGCTATTTTTTGGGATAAGAATTCCAGTGGGAAGTTTTCAGTCAAGTTGTTGTATAGGAGCTTGATTACCCCTTCAGGTATTTCCTTTCCAACTTCCCAGATTTGGACTCCTTCTGTCCCTCCTAGAGTTGCCTTCCTTAGCTGGACTGCTGCTTGGGGGAAATGTTTGACTCTAGACATTCTTCAACTGAAAGGTTTCTCCTTATGCAATTGGTGTATCATGTGCAAAGCAAACCTTGAATCCATTGATCACCTCTTCTTGCACTGCAAAGTGGCTTCCGTGCTCTGGTCATACTGCCTGAACCTTTTTGGAGTTCTTTGGGTGATGCCCCCCACTATTCGTCAGCTTTTGGAGTCGTGGAGATGTAGGAGTAGGAACAAGAGGGGCCGGGACATTTGGAGATCAGTTCCCCATGCTATTTTCTGGTCCATTTGGCGGGAAAGAAACAATAGGACTTTTGAACAGCTTCAATTCTCTTTAGAGCATTTAAAGAATATTTGTATAGGGCTGACTTTTTGTTGGAGTAATCCGGAGTTTTTAGAAGACTGGATGAACTTCCAAAACTTTTTTGATTCCCTGCCTTTATAGCTTTTTGCTACACTGGTATACTATTGGTATATTTTTGTACATGGGTCTTGGCCCTTTTTTGTAAATAATATTCATTAACTTTATAAAAAAAAAAAAGCAGGACTGAGAGAGAGAGAGAGAGAGAGAGAGGGAAGAGAACTTACATCAGAAAATTCTGAGGAAATACTATCTACCTCCCCAAAACTGATTTTTGCAAGATAATCGTATAGCATGTCTGATATGTCAATAACCTACAGAAATCGAAAGCAGAGAAGTTGTAAATGTGATCAATACCGAAAAGGAAAAATAAAATAAAATTTTCAAATTAAACTTTTGATTGAAATTATCGCAGGAGAAAAAAATAGCTAGCTTTCTCAGTGAGTATTACCATTTGACTCCAAAAATACATAAGATGAGGGATGGGGGGGAAAAAATGTAAACAAATTGTTTCAAACAGAGTCAATAAGAATTAGCAGAAGATTAAAAACTATGATTTGAGTTCAACACAAACAAAAGTTGAGAAGTCACATAAATTCTCAAAGTATAGGGAACACAACACAACTCAGCTCCCACAAGTTTGGAGATTAGATATGCCCAAAAACCTTGCTGCACCCATCAATATGATTGGCAATTGTAATTTCCCTGATGGTTCATTTTTAACAAACAGTGTTTAAGTTCTCATGCAGAAATTGTGCCCGTGCAGAGGATGACAAAGCAAGAAGTTCTTCAAGTGTCTCAGGAAGAAGAGATACCATAATGGCTAATGACAATCAACCTTGGGTAAGATAAAAATTTGGAAATTTCCAGCGTGTACACTTCCCAGATCAAATAAAAATCTCCATGATTCTTGCTTTGTGATGAGTATGAACTAGTTAGTCCATAGATCTGATCTACAAAGCTGGAGTTCAAACCTTACCCCACTAAACAAAATTAAGGAAAAACAATAATGCAAAATTAACTCTAAATAATATCAATATACTAAAGATACTTCAAATCATACCCCTACTTTTTTAAGTATTCAGTACACATATAATTATAATTAATAAATAATAACACAAAGAACAATAGATGTATACAAGAGAATGATGCCCAAAGGTTGATTTATTTTCTAAACAAGGTAAATGGAAAATAAAAATAAAAAATTCTCCACACGTGTGTAAATCAAAATAGAAATTTAAGCTACTGTTCAAAAAAACCTTTAGAAATATAGTTAGAAACACAAACAGACAGATAAAAAGATAGATTGGTGGGTAAGGAGATATATATACATATATATATATATATATATAGAGAGAGAGAGAGAGAGAGAGAGAGCAGATATTCATATATAAAGAAACATTTTGTTGCTATCCGTTGCCGGTGATATAGCAACAGAATTTTTAATTGTTACTGGCAATGAAGAATGCAAGACAATGCACCATAAGACAGATAATATAGACAAATAGATACAAAAAGATCAGCAGATATGTAGATAGATAGAGCAACCAGAAGAGGGATGACAGTGGGAGGAGCATGAATTCTGTATATGAAGAAACATTCAATTGCTGTAAGTTGCCATAAAATAGAAAGGAAGCTTCAAATCATAACTAGCACTGAAGAATGCAAGAGAATGTACAACACAACATATTATCAATTTCACGTGAAATTAGTGAAGATGTTAAGGGCCTGTTTGGTCATCCAGATGGAAATGAAATAATCATAGTGTATTTTACATCGTATTGAAGGCCACTAATCATTGGAATACCAAACAGTCCCTAACAAAATACACCATAATTAGCCACCAGATATCGACTTATAACAAACAAGAAAGATGCTCAAGAAATTGATTCAGGAGCACTTGGAAACCACATGACACCATCATTCCATCCTGTTTTATCTTAATACAAGTTAATATGAATCTATTTTGAATTTCAAATCATTTAAAACTAACCTATTTGTTTCCTTGTTACTCTCCTAAATTTGTGTCTTCGAACACTCAAAAGGTGGTCTTTGCATTTTGGTGGTTCTGGTGATGATTACATTTTACATGAACTTGTCATTTGGAATTGTTTCAATTCATTTCAACGAGGTTTTCAAGCACCTCATAGGTAATAGAAAGATACACTGTCAGCCCCAATATTAGCTTTAACAAGTACTTGCCTGGTGCATACCTCAACCCATTCAGCACGGAATTCGCAAAATGGTTGGCGATAAAGCTTCACACGTCCATCCACAGTGCAAACAGCAAGCAAGCACCTGTTCCATGTTATAATACAAATGCTGTTAAATCCATAATATGTTCTTCTTGTCCATGCACAATAGGATCATGAATGCATTTCACAAACCAGCAAACACAAGGAAATATCAAATATGAAATGATCTAGTGATAGAAACTGAAACTCATACCCTGCATTAGGAGCCAATCCAGGATGGGACCATGAAATTGACCGAACACAAGGACGACGGTCCCGCGATAAACAAGTGGGCAACAAGCAACCAGAGAGTAAATCTGCGAATTTTACTCCAAATTAATGTACAATTGACTGAGATATTAACCATGGAAGGACAGTCAATATCAAATACAGACTTGTATACATTATATCATGTGAAAATCCAGCAAATAAAAAGGTAAAGATATAGAGATGAACAAAATTTGTAATAATGCCTCATAGTCTCCAACTTGTTGGATCCTCCAAACATGTGAGGGTTTTTGGCAAAACACAACCAAATATACTTGTAATTTCTCAACCAACCCATTAAATCGTTCAACTCATTTTTTGCCATCACATTTCATATTAATGCTTTATATTTATAGAACTTGACAGAAAGCCATACATTTGGTTAGTCTAAATGATGGAAGATGCGCATTTTCTGTATTAATAACATGCAAGGCAATGAAAATAGAATCAGGGGAGCAAAATATACAACAAGAAACTACACAGCAAGAGAATGATAAACATCGATTAAGTCATATTCTAATCACCTGGTTGCAAGATTAATCACTTCAAGCATACTCACTTATCAATTGATATTTGAAATTCGATATGCCTCGTGATAAACACAAAACTCAAGAAAATACCATACACTTGATTTGTCGCATTGAATGCATGCAGAGAGACGCATTCGATACATACATGTGTGTGTATATATATATATATACACACACACACGCAGACGCATGTACATACCTTTCCTCTCTATTACGCCTATCGGAAATGGTTTGCTATCGGGGATCGTGATCAGACCTCGAGGTCCATATGGCAATGCCGGGTTCTGAGAAAAAAAAATCAATAAAATTGAAGAAAAATAAGATGATACTCAGTTTGGTTGCAGAGAAAATTTGTGGGAAACGAAAAGCTTCAAAATTTCCGATCTTTTCTTGTTCCCACGCTTCTTTTATTTAACAAACGAAGCTTGAGTGAGAAAGTTCAACTTTTTGTACTCAAATCACACTCGAGGAGCACTGTAATTTACGGCACGTACCAGTATAGTAACGAGATGACCCGAGGCAACGGCGATTAAATTCTCGTCGGACCACGCGACGGCATCCGGGTACAGAGGCGACGCCACGAGCGGACAAGCCTGGAACCGTGAGGCCATTGCCGTGTCTCACTGAAACAGAGCAGACATGGAAATTGAGATAGTGGTGGCGATGAATTTGGAGGGAAAAGGTGACTGGAAATAGGGGCTCTGGAGTGGGGATGTTTTTTGGGTGGAAGGAGAGAGATCTCGGGATCAAATCCGGTTCAAAGCTGGTTTGGAGAGTGAGACGAGATGGTTTTTTTTAGTGTTGGGAGTTCGGAGAAGGCAGGAGAGGTGGAGCCCTAGTTCGAGTCTCCTTGGCGTCGCTTAGAAAGAGAATATAGGAATCTGTTTGGCAATTTATATTTTATAGCTCGTCGTGTCACTTGTGGGTCACATGCCTCCATTAACTCACTTCTACTTGGTATATAGGTCCTCTTCGCATTCATTAATTTCATGTCGAAAAGTCATAAGACCATACAACAATCATGTCACAGTCATGCATAATTGAAAAACATATGTACAAATTTTAGATATGAGCAGCTTATAAAAACATAAATAAAAATATAAGCAAACAAACATGAGGTGGTAAAAGTGGGGGACATGCATCTTTTATTTGTATGTATAAATATATATTATATATGCAATTTCGATCAAGTGAGTACGTGCTCACTTAACATATATTAGCACTACCTATCAGGGATTGTACCTTATACATTAGTCCAATACTCTATTGTATCTCGTAACTCACTAACGTATGTGATATAATTCTAAATGCAGGATTGATATAACTTCTATCAATATGTGTTTACCTAATCGTTATCTTATATAGATGGACATACTCACACAGACATAAGAAAACATATAATATATGAATACACACTTACAATCAATCCTCTTTGACTCTTTTAACAAGTAATGAAATAATAAGGAGATAAAGAGAAAGTTTCTTCACACCAATGTAGAGTCAAGTGTTATCATTGTAAGTTAAAGCTTCTAAAGTTACAGAGTATTTGTTTTGTTTTTTCCTACCCATCAAAGATATTCAAAGCTTCACCCAACTACTCTAGTGCACACTAGTAAAGTTACTACCTGTTTCATATCGGTTAACTTGCATGGTAAATTTGGTGAGTTAGGTAGGTGTAATAATAAAGAGTAAGAAGTCAAACTAATGACCTTTTTCTTGTTTAGATTTCTAAATTTCCAATAACCCAATGGTTATTTATTTATATATTTTTTTCATTCAGGCTAACCGCTCTATGAATGATGCATTGTCAACAAAATCTATGACCAATGTTATTACTTTGCATTAGTTAACATCTAAGATCAAGTTGGCTAAAAGCTTATCCAAGTCGACTAGTAACTTGTCCAATAAGAAATGAAATAGTTAAACACAGACTTTTCATTTATTGACTGATGTAAGTCATGGGAGCCATTAGTTCATCTCTCTTAATCACCTTGATTAATTTTTAAATCATAAGATAATAAATTGAGAAATTTTCATCTGGAGAAGTCAGGTTATTGAAAGCGGAGCGTAAAAGTCAAAGGTCCTATAGAAGTATAGATTGTCCAAAAACAGTAAAAAAAAAAAAACCATCGCACAAGGGCGCCTACGGCTGTATAAGCACCGTAAATATCAACAGGGCTAACCTACGCAATGTAGATGAGCTCACACCAGACCCTAGTCCCCAAAGTTGACTCACCCCGGTCCCTTTCCCTCGGACTTTCCTCTCTATCCATTTTCACCCTATATTTGCTTAGATTTGTGTGTTTTGAGACTGTAGAGGAATAAACCCTAGCTCCGTAGCTCGAACCCACTGTTGCTCGGCGAGCCAGCTTCTTCAGAGGCCAGTAACTCGGCGGTCAAATCCTCCGAGCTTTTTAGCTCTGGTATGGTGCTGCTAATCGAAGTCATTATACGTACATATATGTTATATGATTTAGTAGGGTTTTGATATCAAGCTTATGTGTTGATTGATGTGGCACGCATTCGTTATTTTTCTTGAATTTTTGATTTGGTTTTAGTTTACTTCAATGGACTTGAATGGCACGTTGTGGGTTATTTTATGGCGTTTTGCATCGATTTCTCTGACCCTCTCTTGCAGTCACGGAGCGAAAGCACTGACCTTTGGGGCCCGGAAAATATGGCGGTTTAGGAATGGTTCTATGGGACCGATGAAAGCTGATGAACCATAACCTATACTACTGGTTTATATGTACACAGATTTCATATAAAAAGACAATTAGGGCACGTTGAATTTTAGTGTATTTTTACATGGTACTTACACAAATCCATCACCTTGAATGGTAAAATTCAAGAGTATGATGACCATCATCACAAAAAAGAGTGAAATTCAATGTAGTGGCATTTCATGAATTTTTAAGAATCAATCCTATAACATCAGCTATAGTGATGACTCCAATTTTTTAAAAATGAGTTTTCTTCACGTGTGTCCTAAGGGCACATGTTAAGCCGCATTTAATTAGGCAATCATTGCATGGAAAATGATAAAAGTGCATAGAGAATTATACAAATTGCATGGGGAAATGTATTTACACAGTTTTATAAGTATTTCACATTTTTATAAGCAATTTGCATAATTTTCTATGCACTTTCATAATTTTCCATGCATTGATTGCCTCATTAAATGCAGCTTAAGGGCACACGTTAAGAAAACCCTTTAAAGATATTCTCATTCAAGGTGATGAATTTGTGCCTTCAATTCTATTTAAAATATGCTATAATTGTTTTTGATAACCAAACGACCCCTCAACAAATTTTTACATATATTCCCAAATGACAACTGATAATGCAAATCATAAGTATAAGATATCAAGAACAGACTAAGATGGAATAGTAATTAGTAGTATTTATTTGTTCCGTCTAGCTCAGTGATGCATGTGGTGTCTCTATTGCATGGCACCCCTTAATAAATACATAAAAGGTAAGTGCCTGGTAGGCTTAAAGATCTGGAACAAGGCTTTGTTGACTCAGACAAGTGGGGTTGCGGATAGAGCACAAGGAATTGCAGTTTGGAATAGTTAAAAAAAATGTTAGCTTTTGGGGTGAGGTGTATATTAGAGAAAAATGAGATTGCTTCATTCCACCTTTTTTTTTGCTAGGTAAGAGACACATGCACCTAAGGGGAGTCAAACCCAAGACCCCTTGAAACCTTTCCACCCTTATGGGGGAAGACATGCTACTAGGCACAAGGTCTGATGGCTTTCAAGTGGGTTCATTTTATTATTCCCAGCCATTGTAATGTGTTCATCCCATGTCATGTACTGGATCACTTTTATGATTTCTTGAGATAACTTCATTCATTTGTGGTGACGAAGCTAATTTCTTGCAATGAATCCGTTTTTGTTTTGTAATGGCTGTGATTTTAAGGATGAATTTGTGTGTATAATGCTACTGCAGAACAAAGTGAATTATTTTATTTTTATATGGAATGCCCGAACGACACCCCAGATTTTCTCTAATTGTCTTTAAAGGGATGCTCACATATCCATGAATAAACTGCTGGACATTGTCCCACTGATTGTCCAGTACAGTGGCTATACGCCTATACTTACTAGGTGAGCTTACCTCAAATTTGAAATATTACTTTCTAGAAACGGGCTTGCACACTAGTTCATAGGATTTATTTTGAGATGATCTTCCTCCTTTTTGGGAAGTTTTTGTGGGATATAATTTCAGCAAGTTCCTACTCGTAGAAAGTTCTTTGAACAGCCATGGTTGAAGGACCTTTCTTTATTCATATTGCCAGTGATCCCAAATTGAACCCTGTTCTCTAATTGGGGTGCTTCCTGTTATGTACAGACACCCTCAAGCTGAGTCTCTCTCTCTCTCTCTCTCTCTTTGTATGCGTGTGTCTGTGTCTGTTATTGTCACTAATTTGTTTTCTTTCAAATTTTTTTTATACCTCTGTGGTTTATTATAGTAATTATTTTTGTATGTCAAGGATTTTACATCTCATAGCCATGCTATATGCAGAGCTTTGTTATGATTTCTCGAAAGTGGACAATCAATCAGGACTCTTTTTTGTATAACTTATGGATGCACTCATATATAAGAGAGGCCAAAGACATATTTACCTACTCTTTTTCCTTGATGCAACTCAATGCGAGTTTGCATCAATTAAAAAAAGTCAGGAATCTGAGGAATATATTACCTATTTTTCCAGGGCTGTTTCTTCAATGCTGTTTAAGAGAGCTGAGTAAGGTAAATGCATGGATATTGTCAAACTTACCTCATCATCATGGCGCGGATGCTTTTTTTATGATAGGATGACTGGCGCTTGGACAAATATGAGCTTTGGAATCATACATAGGGATGTAGATTGGGAATGGGAGAAATCAGGGTGGAGTTATGGGTATTATTTTTATTATTGGAGGTTCTTGGTCACTCTCAGAAGATTTATACATCTGCAAAATTTCGAGAGAGGATGAGGAGACCAAAATTTATTTCAAATTTATTATAGCTTTGGAGCATCTTGGAGCATATGAGCAATGGAGCTTGTGGAGCCCGCTCAACTCGAGGATTGCTCTCTTGGTTTGCTTCATAGTTTTGGTTTTGCTTTAATTTTGATATTGTCAAATAGTGTACATGGTGATGTTAATTGGATATAAAAATAGACCAAGCTCCATTGCTTTCAAAATTCAGGGATTTTTGCTTCATTGAAGAGGTTTCATTTTCTTTGTGCAGCAAAACGTGTGCTTTGAAGAGTCTTTCTGGTATAAAAAATGAGTGGTCGTTTTTCCCGCACAATCTATGTTGGCAACCTGCCTGCAGATATAAGAGAATGGGAAGTTGAAGATTTATTTTACAAGGTTTGAGTTAGATACTTTTCCTTGCAATCCATTTTTGGTGGTGGTTGAATATAAGCCTCATTGATTCTTAGTGGAGTGAATGGTTAATTCATTCATGCTTTTCTTATATCGAACCTCATAAGTAACTGATCTGAACTTTTTTGAAGTGTTGTTGATTTCTTCTTGTAACTCGATAATTATATGCTTCTCTCTCTCTCTCTCTCTCTCACACACACACACACACACACACACACACATGTCTAATCCACCATTATGAAATAGTAATTTAAATAGGCATACATGAACTTAAATATTAGATTAACAAGCTCTGCTGAATTTTTCATCTGCACTTCCATTAGATTTCTTAGATTTTGAAATTAAATTCCAGTCAATTACTGCAGGGTTATAAGAATCCAAACAGAGTAATTTGAACATGGAACAGTTATAGATATGGAACTCTTCATACTGGCAACACAAGACCTTCAAATGCAAGTCGTATGTAGAAGAGGAGAAACAAATATAGTATATTTCTTTATCTGTTTATAACTAATTGCTCAAAATGGTTAGCACTTACAACAGATGTAAAATTCAACACTCCCCAACAAAACATAGAACTGATGGCTGATGGACAATGCATGTCGGGTTACTAATATAGTAGGTGCTGCCCCTTTTGGAAAATGAAGATTTATGGTTTTTGGACTTATACTTCCCACAATTATGCTATGGATTTTTTATGTTGATTAATGACGTGCAAGTGTTTTATCGTTGCAAAACTGTATGATAAGAATTGAGGTGAAGTACTTGTGCAGAAACGCTTAAAAAGTTATAATAATATTGGAAGCTTTACTTAAAAACGAAGATTCCATGGCTCTGATGAAAATTGTTGGTAAATTATTGAATGAAAACTCTGAGTAAGATTGTAATTCTTTGAAATAGGTCTTAGATTGGGTTGCAAGGGAAGCTGTTAAGAATTTAGATTTTTTTATCAGAGTTTTAGATAAGATACTACAAGGCTGATAGCAATTTGGGTTTAACTAGAGGGGCAATGGCTTTAAAATAGGCTGAAAAAAAGAATATTGAAGAGTGAAATTACACAAAACATAGACTAGCCTACCAGAGAGTTTGACTAGGGGATAAATTTATCACAAGAATCGCTTATCAAAAATTTATCACAAGAATCAGAATCTAGTACAGGTGACTCCCCCCCCCCCCCCCCCCCCCCAAAAAAAAAAAAAGAGAAAAAAAAGCACATTTGGGTTTGGATGTAGTAGGGATAGCGTGCCTATTTCTTAAATTATATTATTGTGTTGTGTTATGGACCGTTATAATATCTATTTGCACTAGTGATTTTGTTGGTTTCTTAAATTATTTTGTCTTTTATTTTCTTTTGTTTTTTATTTTTATTTCAATGCTCATGCTCACCTAGTAGTTGGGATCAAGGCTTTGTTGATTTATTGAGTTGAGTAGTTCTCTAGATGTTCATCTACTACTTTGATGTAAAAGATATTTGTAGAAATGCTTGATCATAGGGTCAGCAGCACAAGTTCTTTTTCTAATTTCTTTCATATTGAGCCATACCAACTTGTCTGCATATCTGAAGTATATTTTCACTATCTGCAGTATGGTCGCATATTGGATGTTGAATTGAAGATTCCACCTCGGCCTCCATGTTATTGTTTTGTGGAGGTACTTTTTCCATCTCAATTTGTGCTTGGATGAATGTAGACACAGTTAGCATTTCCTTTGGACTATTTTGTATTTGTTTGATTCATAGTTTGAAAATGCTCGGGATGCGGAAGATGCAATCAGGGGTCGTGACGGTTATAATTTTGATGGTTGTCGTCTAAGGGTAATAAGAGGTTCCAACTATTTTCATTTGTATTCTATTGTTTTTCTTTGAGTGCTTTCCCATCAGTTCTTCAATGCAGGTTGAGCTTGCCCATGGTGGTAGAGGGCAATCATCTTCAAGTGATCGTCGTGGTGGCTATGGTGGCGGTGGTGTTGGCGGCGGCGGCGGCGGCGGCGGCGGTGGGGGTGGGGCCGGAGGCCGGTTTGGTGCCTCACGCCATTCTGAATATCGAGGTGCATTTATGCTTAGGAGATTACATTGGACCATGATGTGCTGTGAAACTTTTTGTTCTCAGTTTGTGTATCTTTAGTCCTAGTTATGTTTTAGACGTCCATAGATAGTTCTAACACACTTAATTCGGTATACAGTTGTTGTTCGTGGGCTACCCTCTTCTGCTTCATGGCAAGATTTGAAGGTGGGGGAAAGTTTTCATACTATCAAAAAAATTTGTAAGTTTTGTGTAGCTACCATAGTGCTGACCTTCTTGGTGTCTTGATTTCAGGATCATATGCGAAAAGCTGGTGATGTGTGTTTTGCTGAAGTTTCCCGTGACTCTGATGGTAGGCCTTGTCAATCTATTACAATTAGTGTTTTTGGTACCCTAAATATTTATAAATTTTTTTTTTTAATACCTATCTCTTTATTCTATTTACGATCTTATTGATTATCATTAGAATGATGTAGATAACTACTAAACAAGGTTCACTTTAATTACCAAAGTTCTCTGATCTCTTTCAAGAAATTTTGCCCTTTTGATTTTTATAAATTTTATAATGAAAAAGGACTATCAATGAACAATTGCTTTGTTATTCCATATGGCCTCTGGATTTTTGAAGACTGTAATCTAAGTGATATGGTGTACAATGCGATTCTAGTTAGAGCCCACTGGTTTGGGTTTGGGGATTCTCAACATGAAGCTGATCCATTAATTATGGGGTTAACACGATACCCACCTGCTGACCTGCTTATTCTAGCAATGTTGAGAAAGTTTAAAATTAATGTAAAATTTTAAATTTACAATCAAATAGGTTTGCTTGGGTTTTGGGAGAGTAACCTCTGCTAAACTGTTCATGAAAATGCCCTATCTAAACTTGTAGTGATGGTTGTTCCAGGGTAGATTTTCCCATTTGTAATTATGGTAATACTATCTGTGGATTTAAAGGAGTGCACAAGGGTTCCATGTTTTTGAAGTAAGTTCTGATATTGGAGATATTTTCGAACATCTCTCTACAGGTTTGGGTAATGATATTCATGAATGTTTTTTGCTAAAAAACACGTTTATATGTTTATAAGGAGTTTAATTATGGACAGTAGTTGCTGACTTGCTGTGAAATTTAGTTTTAGTTTGGAAGCCTTCCTTCCTAAAACCTGTTTTTTGAGCTGGGACTAAATCTTAGAAAAAATTAGAGGGAAACCTTCTGCTAAACGTTTTGGAACATTGGGAAACTTTGAAAGCATTTTGAAAGCTCTTAGGAAAGTTTTTGGACTTGGTTGGGAAACACATGGGAAAACTTTCTCTCTCTCTCTCTTTCCCTTCCTCTATATAGAAATATATGGTGGGGCACTGCCCCATCAATTTTGAAGGGGCAGAATCACATTTTATGCAAAATGGTGGGTTTATCTGATAATCTAGACCTTTCAATATATTGAAGATGTCTTACACAAGTAGTAGCAAAAGAAAAAAATTGAATTAAAATGTTTTTTCGCTTAAACAATAGACTTAATTTTTTGCTCAAACACATAGTTATCTGTTCAAATAAAAGTAAATATATGTAACGTTTTGCATCATTGCTCCTTGTGAAATCTAACATATATATGGTCCCACCATTTGCATCTAAAATGATGTTGCTCCGTCAATTTTGATGGGACGGTGCCCCATCATAGATCCTCTCTACGTTTATATTTAGTTTTTGATTCACAATTTTTTTTTCTCATAATGGTTCACATCTATTTCTTACAAGTGTCCAAATTTTACATTTCAGGTATATTATTTGGTTTATTGAAGTATAAGTTTCCCACCACTGGCCCTTGTGGCCTAGTGGTACTTGGGTGGGGTGGGGTGGGGTGTGGGTAGTCTAGGGTTCGAGTCCCTCCAATGTAACCAAAAAAAAAAAAAAAAGGTATAAGTTTTCCATTTTCCCAAATCATTTCTCCTATTTAAGCTTTACACATATTTTTTTTAAATTGAATTTCCTGCTTCGTTTTTCTTGTCATTCCCACTTCCACTTCCTTTCTCATACCTATAGTACCAGCTGATGACTTTACTCTCTTGTAGGCCCCTCATTTTAATTTGTAGGCTTGTAGGATTTGGGCAGGTTGGTGGGTCGTGTTCATATTTAGTGATCTATATTTTATTAATTCTGATGGTAGAACTGAAGATATGGAAACAATCATTGGAGACTGCTCCATATTGTTGGAGAATTTTGATTGTTTGTATTCTCTGTCAATGTCTCTTCCACAGCTTTGTGATTCGATAATGATTTGTTGGAGTTTCTTGCTAAGGATTAGGAGTTTATGCCAAGGGGGGATGAATGACATCACTGTTATAATGAGCCTTTTCTCAACGTTTTACTTGCCCCTTTCTCATTTGGGCATGAATCTTAGTGTTTAATTTGTTTCACCCTCGTAATTTATGATTAAATAATTTTTTATAGGCATTAAGTTGTCTTCATTTGACTTGGAGTGAAAAACTTTGGAATAGGATTTGTACAACAAGAAATTTAGCAGTGCTTGGGTAATTAATGATGAGCCTCATAACCTCTATAAAATAACAACTTATTAGGCACATCAGTTTTAAGAGAAAACATTAAACTTTTGGATAGCATATTAGCATCCTAAAAATGTGTTGGTGCACTCCACTTTATAAAATGAGGGCAACGGGAAAAGGCAGGAACAAAAAGTATATTGTTTGAGACAAACAATGCTGATGATCCAACACAATGGGTTTTGGTAAACCCATTTATGGCAGTCTGATGCCCAATGAGTGGAAGCTAAAAGAAAGGGGGAAGCCTGAAAGAGTGGATATCATGCCATAGATGTTCAAATTAGACACCCTTTCTGAATGTAGCGAATTCAAATTGATCAATTGTGTGCCTTTGAAAAATCCAAACGGTTATCATGTTACTGGTAAATCTTTGGAGCATATGCTGCTTTCAACATCTAATAAACTTGGGCTCAAGCAGTATTAGCAGTGCTCATGTTCTCATTGGATTGCCTTACTTCTATATGTTTATGAATAAAATATATGCTTTACTGATTTTCCCACTGTGTCTTCAGGAACCTTTGGTCTGGTTGACTATACTAATTATGAAGACATGAAATATGCTGTAAGTTATTGAGAGGATTTTCTTTTTTTCTCTGCAATTTGTTTCCCCATCCAGTGCACTATATTCTTTACTCATATTCAACAGCTGATGTGTTCATCCATTGCTCAGATTCGAAAACTTGATGACACTGAATTCAGAAATCCATGGGCGAGGGCTTATATACGGGTAAGCTTGTTTCAATTATATTGATTGGGTCGGAACATTCATTTATTCCTGAAAACATTATAAGAGTTTGTTCAAACATATATAATATTTTGCCAACGGATATTTCTTTCTATACCCTCAGAACAGGTTCTCTTCCAACTTTAGTGAGTTTAGTCTGCTTTGATAGAGCATCCATTTTTAGCATACTTAGGAGTCTGATAAAAGCTTTTGTCATACAAAAGGGGGAAGGGAGTAGAATCTTAGAGGCCATACATCTTTGTAGGAGGAGGAAAACTTGCTGTATCCTATACCTATTTTCTTCCAATTTTTGCCATGAAATTTTTTGATGCTAAGCTCTATTGAGAGGTGTAGGATCATTCACTGTTTATGCATTAGAGGATCAAGGTTTGGGAGCTTGACTTAAAGTTCCACTTTAATAAGATTGTGCTGGTGTGTGTTCATATGTCAAATGGAATAGGTTAAGAGGTATGAGAGCAGCCCATCAAGGAGCCCAAGTAGGAGCCGCAGCAGAAGCAGAAGTCCAAGAAGGAATCGAAGGTATGATACTCTGTTATGTTGTTATTATCTTTGCCCGATTTACATGCTTTTCTGCATCTTGAGATTTTTTGTGGTTCTTTCTGCAGCAAATCATTGGAACGTTCTGTTTCTAGATCAGCATCGAAATCTAGATCTGTCTCTCCTGCCAGAGTATCCAGGTATTTGGGAATTAATTATAGTGTTCACCTCAATGCTTTGCTTTTATAGTGCTGTTTCTAACCCTTGTCAACGCTATTGGTCCTCTGCCTATTAAAATATGCAGACCAAAATCAAGGTCGAGGTCGAGATCTCCCCGCCAGGTGAGCTCTTGGTTTAAATGCTGTATGTATACAAATAGGCATTATATAATAGATGGAGGATATTAAACTATCTGATGTGGAAGAATTGCCAGTAATTTAAAGGGTGCTTGGAAAGAAAATTCATGTAAGAATGACATTTAAATGAGTGTCAACTGCCTACCTGCCTGGTCCATCCTAGTAGGTATTCACTGTCCGAAACTGGGCCCTTTGTCAATGCCAGGCTTTCCTCATCTAGAAGTTTTACATTGAATTTTTATGCAAGTTTTATGTTCTTATCTGACACCGATGTACCAGTCCGTCCTAAAAAAAGCCCTAAAGCAATCACTTTTTTCTTCATTGTTTTTTGGTACCATACTATTCTCTTATGGCATTATTGATTTAACATTTGATTTTTATTACCAAAAAGTGATGGAATCATAAAAGTGGGGTTTATGTATTACTGTATTAGAGAAGCAACTAGGTTTTCAGTGTTACTTTAAGAAACATGAGGGTCCTCAAAATGTGTATGTGCATGTGTGGCTGTTGGATCTGTAGATTTTTTTTTTTCTGTATTTGCGCTTTAAATGCTAACTGTAGGTCTTTTTATTGGTTTTAGTTTTATGCAAATCAAGGATATTTATATCATATTCATCATCCAACATAAGTAAATATCAAGCACTCCCCCCCCCCCCCCCCCCCCCCCCCACTCTCTCTTCCCCGAATAAAAACAAGAGACAACGGTTAGGTGTAGGTAGAATTGAAAACCAGAACTTCAATTTCAGACTTTGTTTCAATTTTCCAATGTTTCGAGCTAATTTCAAAGGTCCTTCCTTTCTAGATTGAGATTGCAATTTCACCTGCCTTAGAATTAGTGAAAATAGAACCTGGCTACCTTTTCCTATCCTGTCTCGAATATCATCTCATGGAGTTGGGTATTGGTGTCTAATGCGGGGTGTGCATTAAAATTTCAAATTCATGTCCACCATATCATGTGATAGAGAGATGTGGGCACATGTGCATGGTTGCATTATTCATTGGATAAAAGACTTTAAAATTAATTTATATTTTGGTTTTAAATGGAATTTTGTGATATCTTATGTCAACTTTAATTCTTTTCAGGCACGGTCAGATAGTGGCTGATTCTTTCACAACCATAGTTAAAGCTCCTTGTATCCTGCTTGGCTTGGATAAACGGTTTTGAGGACAAGTCTTATTAGCCATCCAAGTGGACTAGTTATTTGAAACTGTCAAAACAAAAACCTAAAGAAACTTGGTGTAGCTAGATGATGTTTATTGATTTTGCAGAAGACACTGAATCTGATGTTTAGTTGTCTTGTCCTTTGAGAGTGTTTTTTTAAGTACACTATTATCTAGCATTGTTTATGATTCCCTGGCAAATTTTTATGGAAGTTCACTTTTGCTTTGTGGAAGTGTTATAAAATAAAACTGTTGATCTTTAATGGTGTTTTAATTGTCTCAGTTTTATGTTTTATGGAAGTGCCTTCGTGGAAGGGTTGTAAAATTGTTGATCGTTCGTGGGGTTTGGATGTCCCATGTAAATGGAATCAGCTTATTGATTCTTACCTGGGATTTGACAGAGTCCATTGTTCCACTGGTTTTCATAGTCTTATAAGACAAGTTAACTTATTCAAATTTATTTAGGCCAGCGCTATTCGCGCTCCAAGGATATCCTCCTGCACTCCTCATATTTCTCACATATAATGACAACTACTCTTCAAACAACAAACATCTTGGAACAGGCACAAGATCTCCCTCTCTCTTCCTCGCTCTTCTTCTTCCTGCAAGAGCTTCCTACAAACAGCTTAAAATAGGCGCAATATCTTCCTCATTTTGTCCCTTTTTTGGCAATAGGAATTCATTATATTACAACACAAAAAAGTTTGATACACCAAAGAAACATGGATCAAACCTGCCAACGATTTATCCCCAATGCCTTCTCCTCCCAAGAATTAACGGGGATTTCACGTGTGCTCACGTGGTGGCTTATCTAGTGTCAATGTAGCATCTTAGGTGGAGTGCAAATTACATATTAGTGTCACATATTTTACAATGAATGTCAAGGTGGTATATAAATTATTAATTTGTTTGATTTAATGCATGATCTACTGATAAGTGTTTCATTGTAGGTCAATCTGAGACAGCTGTTTAAAGTGTTTCATTGTAGGTCAATCTGAGACAGCTGTTTAAATCCATAATGGGAGCCTCACATACACTCGCTTGAGAGCCCATCTATGCTAATGTGGCATCTAATGCTACGCACATGTGATGCCTATGATTGCAAAAATAGTTGAGCCTCCACCAATGACGTCACGTTGGCGCCAAATAGGCCTTTATTTGAACACACATAGGGCTCCTATTATAGATTTAAACGATCATCTCACGTTGGCTTACATTAAACCACTTATTAATAGATCGTGCATTAAAAATCAGTCGACTCTTCGTACACTGTACTGTTCTATATTTTTTCCATTTTTTTGGGTAGCAGATGATCATACCTTCAACCCAATGAAATTTGAAAGAACATCATTTGGGCCCGTCCACATATAGTGGGCCCAATTAGCCATTAGGTTTGGACTTGATTATCCTCAAAAAGACCACTCGTCACATGCCGTCCTTCGCTGTAGCCCCTGCTATCAAAACCCTAGACACGAGACTAAAAGGGCTGTATATGTCTCACCGGCAACATACTCCCATTTCCTTCGTCCATTACAGCTCTTTAAGGTACCACTCTCTCTCTCTCTCTCTCTCTCTCTCTCTGTATGTATGTATCTGTATACTATCTCTAGATTTTCTTACCGATGGTTTGAAGTAATATTGATTTCTGTGTCTGCAGATTACTCTCTCTCTCTCTCTCTCTCTCTCTCTCTCTCTCTGTATATATATATATATATACATACGTACTATCTGTTACAATGTCTACCGGAGAGCTCGCTTGCACGTACGCTTCTCTGATCCTTCATGATGACGGAATCGCCATCACTGTAATCTTCTCTCCTATACAATCCTTCACACAGTCGTGTATATATATATATATTGGATTTGTTATTTTAATTGGCTGTGAAACATTTGATAAACAGGCGGAGAAGATTGCAACATTGGTGAAAGCAGCGAACTTGGCGGTGGAATCGTACTGGCCGAGCTTGTTTGCCAAGCTCGTTGAGAAGAAGAACATTGAGGATCTCATGATTAATGTCGGGTCTGGTGGCGGTGCTGCTCCTGTTGCCGTTGCTGCTCCCGCAACCGGTGGCAGTGCGGCTGCCACTCCTGCAGTTGAGGAGAAGAAGGTAACCATTTTTTTCCCCTTCCTTTGGTAGACGAGAAAACTGAAAAAAGAAAAGAAAGTAAAAGTTTTTGAGTGTTTATGTTTTTTTTGGGTTTTCGAAAAATGAAAGTGATGTTGAGGGCCTGTTTGGACGTCTTAAGGACATATAATGAATCCATTAGTTTCTGCATAGGATTTAAAGCTACAAATCCATCATTTGAAATGGGGCCATTTAAGAGAATTGAAAGTGTTACTACGAATGGCGATTGAAGATCGTTTTAGGATCCATCATTCATCAAAGTGCTATCATTTCTAACCTTCTCCATTATTGGCGAGGGAATGAGGGTACCTGCCATTTTCTGTAATGGTGGCATTCATGACGATTGATTAGAGTGCAAAATTGTACTCCATATAAAACATGATGGGCCAGTTCAGTTTCCAAGGGATGATCAAACACAACCTAGGCCAATTGGTTGCTCAAGTGTCAATTAAGTGAATCCCCCCCCCCCCCACCCCCCCCTTCTCCCTTCTCCCTTCTCCTTCTCTCTTCTTCTTTGGCTTCGGTACATGTGATTGTGTATTCACTAGTTTGAGTAAGCTTACCATTTATTTTTTGAATGTTATACAGGAAGAACCAAAGGAAGAGAGTGATGATGATATGGGATTCAGCTTGTTTGATTAGGAGCTCCTTCCAGTATGATTTGTCCTTTTTGCAAATTTGGATCCATCATAGTGGTAGCACAGTTGAAATTTTGTCTTTTGTTTTTAGGAATTAATTTTTTAGGTGGTTTTTGTTAAGATGACTCTTTGATGCTCTGGGGAAGTTTCAGCTTACGTGTTGCTGGATTATTTTGCAACTAGTTGTGCCAAGTTTGTTTCTTCTTAATACTAGCAGTTTCACATTCCACTGATTTGAATGTGACAATATTTCTTAGCAATCAAATAAATGGGTTTTAGTTTTTCCCCCCTAAATTAGTTCCTTATTTCATTTTGGTTGTATGTCCATTACATTTTGTCTGTATACTTTGCCTTTTAGCGAACCTATATGGGTCATGAACCCATCAGTAAAAGGTGTTTGGGCCCTGCAAGGTATAATTGTGCATAGTGGTATTTGAACCTTCACTCCCCCTTTTGGTTTTAGTATTCCTTTGTACATATTTTGGATATTTCCTTTGCCATCCTATATGGATCTTCGTCCTGTCACCTACATCTCATGTGCTTGTTTGAGTTTTACATGGATAGAATCATAGAAACGGTCTCTCTTTTGTTCGTTTCTAAGGCTGGGACCTTAATTGACTAGTTGTTTATTGTTGCCCTTTCTAGTGGTACTATTATTCCGCATATGGTCTACTAATTGATGCTACAGCATCATATGTTTTTCCCTGGTCTGGGTAGTTTGGGCTGCTAAACATCAACTTTAGTTTCAAATTTCAATTGAATCATTGATCCTATTGAAATCAGAGTAGGGTCCCTAAATGTTCGACTTCCACAAATGCTTGTGATCTTTGGGAGAGAGAATACCATGCATTCGGTTATGATCAACACAATATATTGGCTCTACTCTTCTTTCTCATTGTCTCTCTCCAGAGTAATGTCCTGTTCATCTTGGATTCTCCTTCATTTGCATGGTTTTAAGAACGCTGACTTTGTAACATAAAAGGAGCTTAATGTTCACCCCTTGTTGATAAGAAGGGTTAAAGCAGCCCTTTGAATTGTTTGAGTCAATTCTGGTTAAGGAATCTTGGTCATCTTCTGCACTTAAAACCTTCCAAATTTTTCTTTGCCTATATATTAACATCTGTTTCATCACTCCACACATAAAAAAGATTCCAAACTGTAGAGTGGCAGGTAAAGCCGTCTTTGGAGCTTCTAGGAGCATCTCCAATGCGCTAGTTATCCAACCCCTCTTAGCTATTTTAGCTAGTCAAAGCATTTTTATCCTTTTCCAAGGGGCTAGCAATATGGTTAGCTATTTTAGCTATCTTTATTTTGGCTAACTATATTTAGCTAATGAACATTCGCTAGCTAAACTATTTTTAGTTAAAAAAGTTGACATTTGTCCTCTTTTTATGCATCATTCTCTTTTTAGCTCTCCACCAAATTAGTAAAAAAAGAAAGATTATTAATAAATATTTTGAAATAGCTTAAAAATAACAAATACTTTTGGAGTACTCACTTGGATAGCTAGCTAACTAGCTATTTAAAAAAAATATAATTTTGCTAGTTAAAGTAACAAAAAAATAGTTAGTACCCTTAGAGATGCTCTAAGTTAGTATCAAGAAAAGCGTTAATCTACTAGTTCTCTGAAGAGCAGGACCTGCATTGTGTAACTTAGAGCCCTCAAGGAGTGGCAACGTTCTCTTTAGCAATAAGAGCGATCTCTTTACACTCGAATCCAGGTTCACACAGCAACCTCCAGACTCGAAAGCATTTTCTCCCACTTCTTAGCAGGTCCCTGTTCCACAAAGGACAAGAAAAGGCCACGCTGAGTTCAAAGCAATTTCTCCCACTCTCTTAGTGATTTGTTTGGAAATTTTCTCAAAATTCTTCACATTTGTACGGTTCATGAATTATTGAATTGTATTCCTTGGATTTTGAAGGCTGAATGCAATCTTGGCCTTTGAGCAATGATTCACACCCATGGATGGTTTCAATGGTCTCCTACATCACATCACAAGAGGCAAGTTTTGGGGGTATAACTTGTCAGATATTTGGCTCACCTTCCATGAGAGATCTAGAAGATTGTTATCAAATTCAATACAATAAATAGATAATGAGAAAGAATAGCAAAATTAATTGAAATTTTGAGGAAAGAACGAAGAAAATTAAAGGATGACTGAAATTTTTTGGGTATGGTCAAACGTGGCACCTCTAAGTTTCCAACTCAAGAAGACTCTTTCACCTCTTGCCTGCATTGACTTTTCCTTGCCTACTTTGCTGCTCCTCTCTTTTGACCTTTCCCCAGGAGGATGTATAATGCAGTTTCGAGGCCACACGTGGGGCACACTCTCGAACGACCACAGACTACACAGACCGTGCGATCAAAGCGCTTTGAAGACACGCGTGCTCATCTTTACTCGTACATCTGGCAAGCTTCCAGCTCCATCCAGAAGAGAACATTCCGAGATGGATACGGCACGTCTCGATACGCCTAGTAAGCTTCCACCCGTGTTCGCCTACGCGTCAAGCCACAGCACAAAAGAAAGGAAGCCGCCCCTTTCCTTTGCAAGTCATTAACAGAGCAGGTCTTAAAGTTCATCCACTTCCACCGATCCTTCCAGATTTTTCTAGTTCTCTTCCCCTTCGTATAAATACCCATCGCTTCAAACCCATCTTCTTCGTCATAGCTGAACCGAAATTTGGAAATTTTCCCGTTTAGTATACGGCTGAGATATATTCATATATAGGAGATTCAATCATGATGACGTCGATGTTCAGTTTCTTCGATGCCGTTTGTGCCGAATCGAATGGCTGGAAGTTTGGGTTTTCGCTGGCTCCAAGTCCAGCTAAAGAGGAGAGGTCGAAGGTGTCGACATCTTTGTCGTCAACTGAGGTTAATAAGAAGGAGAAAGCAGGTGGGTCTTCGCCGCCGGTGAATGCTAAGAGAACGGAGCACCAGCAGCAGAAGAGTAATCCGAGGTTTGCGCCGGAGTTGGATGGGGTGCACTGTTTTGAAACCATCGTCCCTTATTGACAAGTATAAAATTGTAGAATTCTTTCTTGGGCGTGGGCATGGTGTAGTCCATCGTCTCAAAACATTCTGAAGCTTTTGATAGTAGAATTGAATTTGAGCTTGTAAATTTGGAATCAGGAAATGAAATCGATATATTTAATTTCTACACAGTTTGCCTTCCCTTTTCTTTCCTTGATAGACTGCCTTTCTAACCCTGTGTTTGGTTGGGGGGAAAATGGGAGGGAAGGAAAGTGGGGGAGGGAAGGATTCAAAATCCCTTGTTTGGTTGGGAGGGAAAACAGGAGGGAAAGGAAAACAGGGAGGACACCTTTTCCGTTCCCGCCCACCATTTTCAATCCGCCTACAAACGGGCGGAAAAGTGGATGGAAAGGCAGCCAAGAAACGGAAGTGGCCAAAATACCCCTGAGTGGCTATGGGGGTGCTTCGGCGGTGATTTGCCGGAAAAAATGGAGGATTGTTTCATCTCGCCGGCTGTCGTGGGTGCAGAGGGACGGTGGGATGGGGGTTTGGTCAAACCCATGGCAATCGTGGTGTCGGCGGCTGCTGTTGCTACTGCTTCATCTTCTTCGCCGGAAAAAATAGCAGATGTTGTTTTTTTTTTTGCTTCGTGGAGAGAGAGAGAGAGAGGGGATCAAGAAACGCAGAATAGGATGGAATTTTGGACCATCTCACCAATTTGTGGTTTCTTGGAATTCCGGATGAAAATTATGGAAATTATTTTGAAGTTTTCAGAATTAAAAATGGGAGGCCCATTTTTTTTTTTTTTTTTTTTTTTTCAAAAGTGGTCCCTAGCACAATATGTTAAACTATATAGTTGATCTCATTAATGGGAAAGATTAAGTCACTGTTTGGCTGCACTTATTTTAAGATATTTTTTACTTTTGAAAGCAAAAAATTGTAAAAGCAAAAAACACTGTTTGGTTAGAGGAATTAAAAAAGACTTTTAGAAAGCAAAAAGCAATAAAAATTTGTTTCAAAAAGTCATTTTTATCTTTTGAATGAACTTAACCATTAACTTGAAAAATTCGTGATCAAGAAAAGTTGTGTCTATTTTAGGCTTTTGTTTGGGTAATGATGATTCAGTAGACTTTCCCATGACATTCAAAAAATCACTGACGAAATCAATTTTACCAAACATTCTTTTGTTTTTATTGCTTTTACTTAAAAGCAAAAAAAAAGAAAGTAAAAAATTACCATTTGGTTGCACGCACTTATTTTAAAATTTTTTTTACTTTTGAAAGCAAAAAGTTATAAAAGCAAAAAACACTGTTTGGTTAGAGGAATTAAAAAGGACTTTTAGCAAGCAGAAAACAAAATATTAGATTTTAAGCAAAAATAATGAAGAGAGGTTGTGCTTGTCCCAGGCTTCTCTTTAGGCAACGATGATTTGGTAGAGTTTTTCATGACATCCAAAAGATCGGCGAAATCAATTTTACCAAATGTGTTTTTGCTTTTCAAAGCAAAAGTAAGAAAGTAAAAAATAATTTTTTCTACTTAAAAAAAGATTTTTAAAAAAATACAACCAAATGGTACCTAAATTATGTGATCAAAGTTGGCCACAAATCACCTGATAACATCTTACATTATTATTATTTTGTCAAATGAGGGTATTCATTCTTTTGGCTTGGTTGATCCTCTGACCGCTCAATCTGTTTTAATTAACATTCGAAGTGGTTGCCGACCCTTCGTACAAACTTACCGGGGCATAACATAGAAACGGCGGTCTTGCTCCCTGTCCGTCCTATGTTTTCTTCAATTTTAGGCAATCCCAAAATAAAACAGACTGGTGAGTTTGAAAAAGAAAAAAAAAAAGGGAGTAATCATTAATTGAAGTTAAAAGCAATGATTTGGGGGTGAAATCAGCCAGCATGCATGGACAAAAAAAATCAGAGGAGCTTCCTGATCTGAATGCAATATTTGAATTGTGCCGAGGCTGGGTTGCAATTCGTCTGTTTATATCGACCATATTTGTAATTGCAGTCGGAGCAATCAATAAATTTGGATGGACCCCATTTTCCAAGTCACAACAGATTAGCCAATTTGGTGCATCAAACAACCAACATGTGGAAAGGAAGTGGCATTTAGTCACCAAAAATTTTGGGACCCAAGGGCCGCAAGTTGCGTAGAAAGATGGCGTGAAAGATATAAATCAAAAAAAAAAATAGCAAAATCCGCATATTGACGTGGCTCACTTTCCATCATCTAATGTGCTACTCCAATAGCTTAGATTAGCGTTATCCCTTGTTCTTATCCTCCAAGCCACCCAAAACCCATGTACTACCCAACCAAGCAAAGGCGTGTATCCGTCCATATTCCACACCCAAGGACACTCGCATCAAATCCAAAGCTATCCATAATTTTTCTGTAAATTCGTTACCCATCTAACTTGTTTGAAGCCTTTCGAAGTGTACTAAATGTAGGTACACGTGCATTGCGCGTGATTATTTTTCAATAATATGAAATATAAATGAAAAAATAATTTTTAAGGAGTTGGATATCGGTTTGGTTAGATTTTTACTTCTAATGAAACTTATAGTGAGTAGTATAACTAATTTGAAAAATTTTAAGTTAGTTACAAATAAATTTAGAATATAATAATTTCCAATAATATATAGTAATACAATATTATATTGATTAACCACAAAATTTCAACAATTTGAAATGAAAATTTAAATAAAAAGATATGTATTATCACCAATTTACAAAAAGTCGTTGCTTAATAAGTTGAAAGAATTATATTTTGGTAATTGATGAGTTCGAGTACAATAAAATAAAATAAGTAAGTTATTTGCACAAATCAAAGTAATATTGATGAATTTCAAGTATATCTTAATCATGAAATGATCATAATACATGTCATAGAGAAAAACAATGAATTCAAGCTTATCAAAATCTAACCTCTATCGATTGAAAACCAATAAATCTTACTTTTTTTTTTTTTAAAGTTTTGATAGAGAAATATCCATTCACAATGAAAAAGTTAAAGAATAACCCTGCATAGAACTCTAATGAAATACAAAGAGAAATGTTTCTTATATAAGTTAATTACAAGAGTATAGATGTCTTTTATATAAATTTTACTACAATAGTAGTTGTCATCTATTCAACTACAATAAGATTAAAAGGGTACACAAAGATAATTATGTATTTAAAATTTAAAATAAAAACATATTAATCAATAAAAAAATTTTCTCACATTCTGCTCCACAAAGTATACCATTTACAAGGGAAAAGCCAAGACAAGAGTCCAAGCAAAAACAAAGAACAATCCCATTTTCCACGTGTAAACTTCAATTTCATCGCATGGAAAATTCGTGGCATAATTGGTGGTCATTTACATCACTGTCCTTGGTCAATAAACAATGGGGAAACCCCTATAAATCCATTAAAACCGCCCGCCTCTTTCCTTTGAACGCAGGTCTTCTCTTCCTCTGATGCTTACCTTTCTTCCCCCTTTTTTTTTGCCTTCTTTCTCTGCGTTTCATTCTTTACTTCTCTTCACCACCAAGGCATCTCATATTCCTTTGCTTTACTCTCTTTCCCTCTCAACATCCATATATAAAAGGCGAATTGTCTCTTCTGAGGATATAAGAAGCTCTCTCCCCTTTGAGCAAAAATGGCTGTGGGTACCATGTATGCGACAATGCCTGCCGTTGCTGCTGCGGTTGGGCTTTATTTCTTGGATAAACAGCATTCCAACACGAAGGTAAAACGCCTTTGGATTTTTCAGATAACATCTCTATTACTTGTTTTCTTCTATCGGTGCTGAATTTTACATTTTTTTTTCCTCCCCTGAAAATCCAAGCTTAATTTGTTGACTTATATGCAGGAATTGGGAAGTGGGTTTCGAGCATCTATGAAGAATTCGGAATCGAAAGCAAAGGAAGAGGTGAAGATCACTCAGATGCCAAAGTTGGCACCGCAGTTTGATGGGTTGTACTGTTTTGAAACCTTGGTGGGTCATTAGTCCACTCTCTTCTGCCATGGCTAGCATGAATCTCCCACTGCCAGGTGCTGTGGCACGAAGCTAATGGCCATTAATATTCACGTACCCTGTCTGTCATGGAGAACTCCAGGGGCCAGGGGTATTTTTATTTATTTATTTTATTATTAAAATAGGTTGTGGCAATGTATATAGAACAAAGATTGTTTAGGAAAATGATATTCTTCTCGATTTAACTGTTGCAGAGCCATTTTTTCCTCTGTGGGCATCTTCAATGGTGTGCTATTCTCTCTGTCAATACCACAATTTGGCACAAAATATAAATTCATAATCTCCAACGATGTGCTACACATGTCGAATCTTAGAAATGCTAATTCTTATGTCAAATATGGTGCAGGTTTTGTCATATGACAAAATTTCCAAATCATGTAACTGTTGACGTTTCTTCAACTCTTGGAGATGCGCTAAAAAAATATAGCATTAGCATTGCAAATATGGTACAAATCATCAGAGTGGGCATTTGAAATTTTGGCAAAATAACAATGCAAAATATAGCATTTGGCACTGCGGACAAATTTAGCATAAACCATTAGAGATGTCCTAACTGTATCTAAACTTGATTTAAGTGGTACTGTCTTTGAATTAGGGAATGCATTATGTAGTCTTCTTTTGTTTTGGTGATTGTTATGTTGTATTATGATGGACTAACAATGGTATACACATTGCTTAAGCCTTATGTTGCAATGACATTTATGGATGCTGGAATGTACAGTGTCTGCTACAGCACTAACCCACCCCACTAAGTACACCATTTTAATGTGGTATTAGCTATATCCTTGCAAAAATAGAAAAGGCTATTTTCTTGTTTGGCTGAATTATCTTAGTCCTCATACCAATGAATGTGGCAAGGGAACTTGAGGAATTAATGGTACGATAATGGCCAAATTAGTTTGAAATGAAAAGAAAGAGTGATAGGCCGTAGTACCACACAACCAAGGAGACCTACTTAGCGAACAAACGTTCTTGAAGGTGCCTGAAATGCCAATATTTTGATGTGAAAATTTCATGTGATGATACAGATTGAGCAGATGACTTATGTAGACCAAAGCGATAGATGCTAGACGGCTAGACATCAGAATCTCTGATCCATCGTGTGATCATGACGGCGTCAAATTGAGTAATAATCTAAGATAATAGAGTAGAAGACATTCTAAAGAGTAATGATCAATGTTTATGCCAGGATGAAGGTAGAGGAAATAACCATATAAAAGAAAGAAGGTTGCAATTTAAAAGAACACCTTTATTGCCTGTGTTTCAGCAGTATAGGATCCTAAAATGATAGTTTTTTGCTTCCACGTAAATGCAGTCACAAATACAATCTCTTCTCTTCTGAATCCAACCATAGCGGCTTCCAAATTCAGAAGGATTAAAAAAAAAAACAAAGATATACAACCCCTTACCTTTTATCTTTCTTGTAAGAGGTTAGTGACATGATTACCTCATAACCGAGCAGCTCCCTAGTACAGAAAATTAGACTAGAAAAGAAAAATGAGAAGAAGAGTATAGCTCGCTCATTCAAAAAGCGAGTCACCAATTATCGTCCTATGACAGGTTCTAAACACTAACCCTGATTTACAACCTTGCACCCTAACCCATAGGTTAGGTCCCCCACTCTAGTACTTCACAAATTGCAAGGTCGAAGTTTTGAACCCCTATCCTTCCCCTTATAAGTAAAGGAGAGAAACTGCCTTGGCTACAAGGCTGGTGGTCTCCTTCCAATATTTGCAAACCTTCTGGCCACACTGAATATAAATGCCTTCGTCAAGAGCCCCCGATCAAGACTACAAGCAAGGACTACAATCCCACCAAAAAATAGAAGCTTTGGTATGTTCACACCCCGTGGCTTGTCAAATGAAGCAACCATTTCAGTCTCTGATGAATCGTCGTAACTTCCTAAGGATCTCAGGTACTCTGAACTTATTTTAGTGTTGACCTGAGCCATAAAGCCAGAATGAGAGATTGAGACCCCAGCTGCTCTCTCCTTCTGGTAGGCACGAAGGCCGGCCTCAATCTTCTTGACGGTTCGCCACATCCCTTGTTGTACTCCAAACTTAGCGATTTCCCATGGGATGCCCATATCTTCATGATGGAAAAGTAACACCTCACATGCAGACATCTGGCCATCACCTTTCCTTGATTCCACTGGTCCATGTACAACAGACAAACACTTTCGTTGTTAATTTGCTATAAGAGTCCAGGTATACATAGAAGAATGAGGAATAATATCAACATTTAAACATTATTATCTTCCTGGTGAAAGGTCTTAAGAGTTCTAGACAGATTTATTGTCTTTTGGAAAACAAAGAAATTTCCTAACGATCCATGGACATCTACACATACCAAAGCTCTTCTAATGAATCTGTAAAGGAACATCAAATTTATTAATTTAAAGGAAAAATGACTTGATTTACCTGCTTGAATGCACCAACTTGAATAGTACAGGTCAACACGTCTAGGTTTGTCGCGCCTTGGGACAGAAGGGCAGGGTACTCCCTGAAACATGAACCAAGGAATAGTTGGGAAATCAGATTGGAAATCCAACATTTTAAAAAAAGAAAAAAAGAAAAAGGCCTGAGCAACTTAACAAGAAAAACTGACCAACACAATAAGCACCCTCCAATGTGGAAATTGCAAGAAATTTCTACTCGTATTTGACATCAAAATTTCCTTTGTTGTATTATTCACAAATCACAATAGGTCATCTCACCTAAACTAAAAAATATCTAGTTTTATTCCTCTCAAAAAAAATTTCTCTTTACTGCAGATTGCAATGCATCAATGACATAATACCCTGAAGTGGGGACCACTTCAACTACCCTGCTTTAATTTCATGGCAATAACCTCTTAAATCTCTTCGCTTCGGCGCCTTTTTTCCCCCTTTTGGGTTTTTTTTTTGGGGTTTGGGGGGGGGGGGGGGGGGGGGGGGGGGGTTGTATTAGTGCCAATTAACTTCATATACACGTGCTACTGCCGCTATTGTTTTTGTTGTTGTCGACTTGTTGTAACATAATTCAAAAACTACTAAAAATGTTTTTCTCCTCCTACCTTTGTTGCACAGTAATATGATCTTCCTGCTGCCCATATTCGACGACCTATTGTGTAATCTCTGTCGCTACAAAAGAAGGGGAACTGTGGCACAGAGGATTGCAAAAGGTAAATTATTTATAACCAAGACAATCTATCATTTGAAACGACTAGAAGGAAGTCTCCTCACCTTCCGTATCCAATGTACTACCATGGTTCCTGTGGTGGGACACTCTTCTATGGTCACAGCATGCACAAGCATATCATCCCACTGTAATCGGAACTCATCATCCCAGAAGAAGTCCCTCAGCGTCTCCGGTGTGGCATCCTCATAGACAGTTCTGGTACGATATTGGGGAGGACCAGTCTATCAAACCCATCAAAGAAAACACAATCAAATGGATACAGACAACACTTAATCATATAAGGCCTAAGTATAGTAGTTACATTTATCTTTCCAATGCCATTTGATTGTTTATGTGGAAATGAATCATATGACCAAAACAATATATAGAGGAAATCCTACCTCTGGATCTCTTCGCCACACTTGGCAGCTCATATTTGGAGTAGAACGATCCATTATTGGAATCCAAGAGGGACCTCCATCTTTCATCTCAGCAAGCTGATTCAGATGTTGTAAATCATCCTCTGTCAGAAGCGACTTCTCACTTCCGAGCGGTGGCGTAGTACTAGACATGTGAAATCAATTAGTGAGTCCTTTATTGCTGAAATATTTCCCTTATCCACTAGTGCGCATGAAGGGTAAACAACAAAAAATCAATGCCACCCATGTGTTTTAGATGGCAATTGTGGGTAGAAAGGCATCATCTAGATATCAGAGTATGTTTTTGATGGCAATCGTTGATAAAGAAATGAAGCCAATTCAATTGTTTTCTATCTGTGATTATGCCATTAGCAACCAATCAATGTAGTCCTAAAATTCAGGTGAAGTCAATAATACCATGACATGAAGAAATACTCAAAAATAGGAGGTGAACATATCACTGTTAACGAACTTTTGAATCGTCTTACAATAGTATTAACTAGAGAAGTTGAAAAAAAAAATCCTAAATACCTGCAATCGGAATTATGGATTGGCAACGGAACAGAGGATAGTTCCTTATCCACCCCACTATCTACAACCCAAGCGCCGCGGCAACTGGGTGGTTGCTCCTTCAATGAATTCAAGCATGGCGCCAGATTAAACGACTTCACTGGGGACGAAATCAATGGAGATGGCGATGGTGGTGCTGATAAATTAAAGGTTTTTGATTCTGAATACTCTAATTTTCCTCCGCCCAAGTTTACCCATTTGGGCTTCCATGCCCATCCGAGCACAACCCCAACAAGAAAAGCAATCCATATAGGACCCAGAAATAGAATCATCTCTATACAAACCCCAGCACTCGTGGGTCTTTCCAATATCTCAAATACAGCCTCAATCAAAGCCTAAAAAATGACGAAACCAAACATGTATTTTCCCGAGAAACCAAACACCTAGAAAATGACGAAATATAAAAAGAGAAACATACGTAGGAATATTCCCCTCATACCCACGAATATTTACACATGCATATGTAGACGAATAATAAGAAAAGAAAGAGGGAATAATGGGTTAAGAAGAAGAGAGAAAGTGTTAGGTTAGTGATTGGGACATGAAGGGTGGAGAGAGCAGGGGGGTGTTTAGATGAGGTACTTGTGTTTTGGTATGTCATTATCTTATATATGACTTCTCCTCCAGCCAGTAGTATGTTTTTGCATTTGGAGGGAGAACAAGAACACCACCCAATTCAGATATGTATATTTATCGTCTTGAAGAATAATAGTAAATTGGGTAAAAAGGCCAGATTTAGGAGAGAAGAAGCAGCGAATCCTCTTCTTACCTGTGTTCTTATCCGAAGAAATGTTTATAAAAAGTAAACTACGGCGTATGTGTGTGTACCGTAGTGGCTTTGAGGCGGCCGTGGTCTCTCGGTTTTCACGTTCCCTCAATTTTGTCCCCTCTTTCCAACGGAAAATGCTATTGGGTTCCTTTATGGTCGCCAAAGGCCAAAAACAACCTGCTGTCATGAAAAACAGAGGACTCCACCTCATTTTCCACCTCTGTTTTTTTTACACATTATTATAGGGTTACTTTTGGGGCTGTTAAGGGAATCCAATAGCATAATGGTTAATCCATTATTTGTAATTTTCAAACGTAGAATAAGAAATCCTTTAATGAAACTGTTTAGCCTGCTATAATCAGGAGTGGAATTATCCCTTAGCTCAATGGCATCTTCCCTCCTCTTGTAATTAGGCTACATGATGAGGTGAGTTATTTGGATTTTAATCGGTTTGAGATTGATTTGATAAGAGGCTTGTTTGAGCTTTTATGATGGTATGATATTTATCCGAGGTTCCCACCCATCCACCCATAACTGAGGCCTAAAGAAGCACCACCTCCTATATATCTACCGGTGGGTAAACCTATGTTGAAAAAAAGGCTTTGGTGTTATCAGTCAAAGTTACATTGATGATGTAGCCAATTATTCCTCCATCTCACTAGATTTTTCCAAGGGTCCTCACCTGCCGTAATTGCTCTCTCTAAAGAGAATGATTACAGAAGAAAAATTAGTTCGGTACTTTGGTTGGGTAGTTTTTTATTTTTATTTTTTATTTTTTCATGAGCAATATTGTATTAAAAGGAAAAAAGGGGAGTACGACAACCCCTTCTAAGACTTCCGTTCTTAGTATGGAAGGAAGAAAGTCAAGGATGGGGATGGCTTTATAAGGATTACAAGCAGCTGCCTAGGATGCCAAAGAGTGGGTAGCACCATTAGCAATCCTGGCCATTGATCTTACAACCCAAAAAGGAAACCCAGAGAGGCTGGGTAGTTTAGTCAGTAGGAAGTGTTTGCATTTAATAAATAATGGTGGAAAACCTTTTAATTATATTTCCAAAAGGTCCAACACTTCGAAGGTTAATTAAATTTATTTTTATTTTTATGGTTATCTCAAATTGCTTTCATTTTTCAATTGACAAGGTGGACTTATTAACTTATCCAAAAAAAAGAAAAAGAAAAGAAAAACTAAGGAAGAAGATGGACTTGCTATATTAGTTTTAGAAGTCCTCACTAAAAGCATATTTTCTAAAAAATTGCATTTAAATGAGGCATAAATGTCACGGATATTATTTCATTCACAATAAAAGGTTTTAAGATGAAGAAAGATACTCAAAAAAATCGGTTTAATAACAGACTCGTTTGAGCTTGTTTGTAAAATAAATGAGCCAAGCTCAATCTTTTCTCAGACAAAGAAATATACTTAAGCTTAGTTTGAGATCGGTTTGATAACTGATTTGTTTGAGTTTATTTGTAAAATAAATGAGATGAGCTCAATCTTTTTATAATTTATTCAATATTGAGTTAAGCTTGAGTGGAACACTATTTGACTTGATAGACTAGCTAATACTTTGAAAAGTTACAATAAATTATTTGTGCTTGGTTCAAAATTAGACTCGTTTGAAATGGCTCTTGGATAAACAACTTAAAACTTAAATCTTATTTTTGTGCGTGTTAATTCATTGAATCAAGCCTAAACAACTCCCACTGCATTTAGTCCTCCCATAATGGCACAGTCTTCCCGTTTTAAATGTGGGCCTGGGTCCAGCCCAACTAGCCAGATGCAGCCGCACAAAGACCGAGTCAAGACCCATGTGTTTTACGCCCGGAAGGCCGGAACAGCATAAGAATGAGTCCTATAGTATTCTGCAACTGGGCGTATCGCACACCCATGCGTACTATAGAATATGCGAAACCATGAACGGTGTTTGATTCAGTGACAGTGAAACCCTCTCTCTCTCTCTCTCTCTCTCTCTCTCTCATTTCTGCATTTCTGCAACGAATTTTCTCCACACTCGAAATCCCAAAGAAATGCTCTGTTCGATCTCAACCGGAAAATCCGGTTCCAACTGGCTTGACCGGCTCCGGACCTCCAAAGGCTTCCCGTCCGGCGATGACCTCGATCTCGACCATTTCCTCAACCATCAAGAACCTAACGCCTCCAATTCACCCGATACCAATCCATCCGATCCAACATCAAACTCCAGTTTAGCTCAATCCGACGAAAAAACGGTTCTAAACCGGAACCAAACAACAGAGATTTCTACCGAAAATGGCGAGAAGGAATGGTTGGGTATAATGAGCAATGTTCTTTCAGAGCTCTTCATTATTGGAGACACAAACGAGATTTCGAGATTTTCCGGGAAAAAGAGTTCTAGGAAACAGACCAACCCTAAAATTTGTGTTCTTTCGGCGTCGACGAGTGGCGACGAGAGGTGTTCAAACGATGAACGTTTTGCAGTGATGGCGTTGCCGTCGAGTGGCGATAATAGTTTGGTGGAAATGAAGGATGCTAGTGGTGGGGTGAAGTTGAAGAAAGAGAGAAATGGTGGTTGTGTGGATGTTGTTGAGGAGGATAAGGAGGAGGAGGAGGAGGAGGAGGAGGAGGAGGAGGAGAAGTGGAATGGAGATCTTTCAGGGTTTTCGCGGAGCGAGGTGACGGTCATAGATACGAGCTGTGCGTCGTGGAAAGTTGATAAATTGGTGTTCAGGAGAAAGAATGTGTGGAAAATTCGCGACAAGAAAGGGAAGTCGAGGCATTTAGAGTGGAAGAAAAGGAAGGCGAATCTGTGTGATAAAAATGGTGGTGGGAAGAAGAAAATTAGGCTTTCCATTTTACCATTTGGTTCGTCCAAGGATGAAAATGGAGAAAAGCGTTTAGTGCTATACAATGATGTAAGATCATATTTAGTTTGTTACATGTTGCCTGTGTCGCTTTTTATTCATTTGCATTGTGGGTTCTGCTTAGAAATTTGATAATCTTTTAACTGAATGATTTCTTGAGTGGGGATTAATATCCCTATAGCTTGATTTTTTTTTTTTTTTTTTTTTATGTATGTCTGTCTCGGACGCCATTCTGTTTTGTTTAATCTTTTGGCTGTGATTAGTATTGTATTGCCGTGTTTGTTTTGCATTATTGCATGTTTATGAGGCGTTGGTACCTTGATATTTTTGTTGATTTTGGTGACAATTTGGATTACGATTGACAGTGTAGATCAAATGGTAGCATTTTTATCATGGACTTTGTGTTGCATTGCGTGGGAGAATTTAGATATAAGTTTAGATCAATTAAAAGTGTCTAAAGTTCCTTTAGGAGCTTAATGATGTCTGTCATGGTTTGGCTCAGTGTAATAGTATTTTTTTTCAAGGATTTTAGATTGCATAAAACATGGTTAATGCAGATGCCCTTATGTTTTATTTGCCTAATTGAAATTCATGTACCTTGATATGAAAATTTTCTATGTAGTATTCAGTCTTTTAGTGGTCGACTGTGATTTTAATTATGAAGCTCATTTCATGTTAAGCTATCAATGGTTTTGTATATTTGTCTTTGGCTTGTAATTCTATGTGGATTGAATGTTGGTAGCTGTGTTGAATCAAGCACCTAAGGCTGATTTTGCTCTCCTCTAATCCTTTTTTTCCCCATCACATTGGAAATATCTGAATATCATACTGAGTTTTATGTGATGATGATGTTTAGTGTGTTTCAGAAATCATTGGATTTTGAATTTTTTAGCTGGTCTGCCATCCATGGTTAAGGACTTTTATGTTATGAAATTTATTTCTCAAATCGGAGAACTGCGATTGTGTGTGATTTGGTCTGGCTTAAAATTAGGAAAATGGATTCTTTTGAAATTTGAAAGAGCTCTCTCCCTCTCTCTCCCTCTCTCTTTCATAGTCTCATAGGCATGGTGGGGAGTATTGACACAAAATAAGTCGCATGAGCATTGTTGGGGTTGTAGCACATGTCTTAATATCTTTCATCATTGCCTGTATTGAAATGCTTAAATTTGGTTCTACATATATTAGTCATGATTATTGTGAGGACTGAAGAAAAATCAGTTAGATTTTATGTGGCTTTTTGAAGTTTAAGGTTTTGTTTAGTGATTAATGAAGAAATGTGACAACATGATGGGGAGTTTTCAATTGCAGACACGTAACCATGCATTTTGATATGGACCTACTAAGCAAATGAGGGTGCAAGTAAATTTGATGATGCGAGAACTGAAGTATTGGATGATATATTTGTTGTATTTTTGTAAGGCCCTTATAATAGTTTGGTTGATAAGACATTTCACAGTGAATTTTCTCGTCTCTGCTTGTGAAGATAAACCTTATCCAATAATATTTTGACTCCTTATCTTAGATTACCGCCTCTTTTTTAAAGGAACCCTATTTCTAGCCTAAGATTTGCAATTCCTAATGCATTCAATCTTTAGCCTTGTGTAACACCTTCAATGCCCCAGTGATTGTTATGCCTTGGACATCTACAGGCCCAACGAAAGATCCTTTAATCCTCATCTAACTTATCTGTCATAAAGGTGGCTGGAAGGCTTTTACTTGATCCAAGGCCCATCCCATGAATGGTATTGTTGTCCAAGTTACTTTAATTAATCTTTTGATCTTTTCAAGCGTTTTTATTAATGTTATTCTGAGCTCTTTGGAACTTGGTAGAAGTACCTTACTACTAAACAAGATGTTTAGACAATTGAGTAGGCAGACCACATTGAGAACCCCTAAGCACTTTCTTATGTTTTCACTACTATGTTTTATTTCTGTGGGAACCAAATTAGTCATTGTAATGCAGGTTTGATCCTTTTGTAAATAGACATTTCTAGCAATGGGTGTGAATTGAATATGGCTATTTGTGCCTATTGCAGTTACTGTTTCGTTTCGATGTTTGAATCTTCCAAAGGTTGTTTTCTTGAAGAGAATTGCTCATTAGTAATTATTTATTCTTTTATAAGGAGATAAATAAATTTTCTTCTTGCCTTCCATGGTCCAAGTAACTGGGTATATGTGTCCGCTAAATAGATTATCATGCATTGATCTAAGTCCTTGCTGAGCTGCCAGTTGCTTCATTGAATTAAAAGAATTGTGTTGATGACATTCTAAAATAACTACACAGCCATGTTCTAATGTATCTTGCCTGAAGTTTGGAAGTAATTCCTCTGACCATAATTTTGGCATCAATTCTCAAGTCATTGATATCCATTTTATTGGACCTTTTAAGTTTCAGAATGTCTTTCATTGAGTTGAAGTCCTTCTTGATTATGAATCTCTTTCTTTGGCATTCTAACTATTTTAATACTTGTAACCGTTCTTTTGTTCTTTTTGTAGATGCCTTTAACCTTTAGAGGGGTCTTTCCTTAGTGCTTGTATATGTCTTATGTACTTGGGCTAAGCCTTTTGTTATTAATATACCTTTACTTCATCAAAAAAAGAATGTTTTGCTTTGACACTGTTTATTACTGCGATTTTTTTTTTTTTTTTTTTTCTGTATTACATCACTATTTGCATCATCTTCTCCCAAAAATTATATGGTAAAGTAAGATTGAACTGTTGAAGGGTTATCTTTTTCATTTTGCTGGGTGAGGATTAAATGGAAATGGGTTTTTATGTTTTTAAAAATGAGAAGGGGGAAGCGATATGAGTTGTAATATACTAGCATTTTTCTTTTTCACCAGTTGTATGTAATTATGCATGAGATTTACTTCTGCTATGGTTACACTTTCTATGGTTGTAGAGCTACTAGTCAAAGTGTGCCACATGATATATGGTAGCGCTGCTCCTCCATTTCACTATAAAAGCAAAACAGAGGGTGAGTTACTAAACTTTCCTCGTTTTTCAGTCAAATGAAGGCAGTGCCATCCTGGATGTGGCATGCTGTGAGCTTGTAACTTTTCATAACTGGAGAGGTGCCACACTTGTTTATGTGGGTCTATTTAATGTATGTTCACCTTTGCTATGCCTCAATCAACTTTAATTATGAGGTTCCTACCTTATGCAGGGACAAAATCATCAGAATGACAAAAGGAAGAAAACCTGTAAAGAGATGGCAGATATTTCTAGCCAAGTTCCTAAGAAGAGGCAAGTGCATTTAGGAGCTACATGCAGTTTTTGTTTCAAATACTTTCTTGATGCTTGAATGTAAACTTGAGATATCTTTACCCTTAATGGGTGTCTTGCAGGTTACCTTTTCCTAGATTGGCAAGGAAATCAGGAAAGGGAGGCTCATCTGTTATCCGCTTAAAAGTCACTTCTAAAAGCAAGCAAAATGGGGCAAACCTTCCAACGAGTAATGTCAAGGACACTCAAAGACAATCCAAGGCTTGATAAATCTGCTATACCGAAGTTTTGAAATGGAACCGGCTTGTCATCTGCAGTACAACCTGCCATATTACTGTTCGTGATGGGCTGACGGCACAAGCAGTCATCCATTGGTATTTTTTGTTCTATTTGCTAAGGTCCTTGAGGATCAACTGAGGAGTTCGGGGTTAATTTATGTCAGCAAATGGGACTTGGAACCTGAGGTCATGATAGTGAATTGTCATGACCAGTCAAATAGGGTGTGCTTTTTTGGTTTATCGTTACTTTGTATCCATAAACACTAATCCTCACATTAAATTTTTTGTTCTGATCCAAGCTAAGAATCCTTTTCTTTTGAACCTAATGATTGGAAGTGCCCGAGTCTAATTAATATTGCCGGTGTTGTATGTAGGTCACTAGGCTCTCTCTCTCTCTCTCTCACACACACACACACAAACTTTCGTTCCAGTAAATTTTGGAACTGTATAAATGCCATTCTTTCGAATTTCAGTGAGAGCTCTCTCTCACTGTTTATTGTTTTCTGTACCATTTTTAGAAAAAGAGAACATCACAAAGCTTAAACATGAGAGTTCCAGGTAGAGTTAGCCCAGGAGATCGAACCTACAAAACCCAGCCTCACAAGGCGGAATTCATCACTATTAACGAGTCTAAAAACGCACCAATGAAAGGATTAACAACAATAATGATGTCCTTGAAAATATGAGCTGGAGAGTCTAGAGTGCATCCATCTCTTTCGAGGTGGCAGAACAAAAGGTGAGAATCCATGGTGCACAGCACACGGGTTTTTCAAGATTTGGCTTCCTTTCAAAGGCAATTGATGGAGACGAGCCAGGGCTTTGACCTGCAAGGGAGAAGAATCATACACAAGGAGTGCTCCTGCTGCAACTCAATTTCCTCTGAATTCTCTCACCACAAAAAGTAAATATCTCCTTCAGTGTACGAAGATGGTGCGTGATTTCTCAACAAAAAAACAATGTACCAAACAAGCTTTATAAGAAGAAGAGGGTGACGAAAGAGTTGGATGTGAGATCCCCATTGGTTCAGTTGCGCTTAATTAGAGACTCACCTCTTTATTCAATGGGTACCCCAAAAAAAAAAAAAAAAAAGAGGAAAAAAAAAGAGAATTATTTACTCAACCGTTTACACCTATAAGAATGCCTTCAGAATTCTGTGATAGACAAACAGTTTTCTCTTCTTTGCAATCTTGCTAAACGTCTGTACATGTAGGCTAAAATTGGAAATTGGGCAAAGAAGATCCTGTTGAAACACAGGAAGGTTCACTTGAAAACAAATGCTTCGAAATCCCACTGCACATTCTGCAGCATATGAAGGTTTGATATATCAAAACAAGACCTTTTGATCTCCCAGTGAAGAAAAAAATGGTCCCTCCCGCTACTCTTACGCGTGGAGCACATGAAGGTTGATGCTTGGAAAAAAAATCCATTTTTCTTCCACTACTTGTGCGGAGCATATGAAGGTTGTTAAAATGATACCTCATAACAATCCTCTGTGTGTGCGCGCGCCAACAGGCGTGCATATTTGTTTTCGAAGGGGGGAGGAGAGGTGTAATAATTGCTTTGTCAAGGCAACCAAGATGAACTATATAGCACCCTTCTCAGTTCTCAATGATATATCCGACTCTTTTCATGCCTGGTGCCATTACTCTCCGACATTCCTGTTTTTTTTTTTCCCCTCTCTTCCTCTTTGGTCATGGGAAGACTGAAAGAAAATGATAATGAGGAGGATGCTTAAGAGAAACTGCAGCAAGAAGGATGCAAGTAATACATTGCTCCTGTTGTTCTGTTCCTGAGCCAGAAAGTCCATGCAGGATGAAGCGTGGGAGCGACACAAGTAGTCAATCAAAATGTCGTGGCAATCAGCAACAAATCAGCAAGGCCATCTTCCTCAAATCATGTTCACAGCAGTCCCACACTTCGACCCCATGATGATTTTTTGCAGTCCCTCTTGCCAAGCGAATTTGGAAGCCCAAGCGGCTACTTGAAAGCTACGGTTGTCCAGCTTGTGCAGATTTTTATGCAACCCATGTATTCGCAGATCCAAGCTCGATCTACTGTCATCTCTAACAGTCCCGTACGTCAAAGCCTACAACACCAGGATTTCTCATGGAGCAGCCACCAGTATTAAGCTAAGAAACCATTTTTGGGGCGGCCCTTCTAATATGAAGCTGGTCTCCTTCTGGATTTGGGTGAGAGCTTCGAGAGCTGAGTTTAAAGCGACGGACGTACCTGTTACTCTGTTAGACCGTTGAAACTCGAAAGAATATTTGTTCTCTTGAACCGCCCTTCCTATTTTCCGAAGAGTATACATTTTCTTGATCGGGTTCAAACTTCAAAGAATCCCACAAGGATTACACAGGATCTGGGCTTGGGTTGGAAGGCCTTTGTATACTCTCTCAGTCGGCCAGTGACCCAAAAATAGGGGTTGGGGTCTAGACGAAGGAATATAATATCTTTTCCTGTAAAGAGATTGATGAATTTAATTGTGACCACAAATTACCACCAGACAAAGACAATTATAGTAGAGAATGTGTCTCGAATTACAAAGTTTGTTTATAAAGAAATGCTCCCTAGGAAGCTAATTTGTTTATGAAGAAATGCTCCCTTGGCTAATGGTGTTGGTGTAAGATTGAGGGTCATGCATTGGATGCCACCCTCTCCTATGTCAATAACATGCTCTAAACCTCTTACCTTTTTAAAGTAGAAGTCTCTCAGTATCTACTTCATATGGTTACATTGTCAACTCATTGATAAAAAGTAAAGAGACACCATTGGGAATGTCTATGGGTTTTAGCACTTTCGGCTGCCTAGCATTTTTCTTGTTCTCATTTCAAAAAGAAAAATGATGGGAATTTATAGTTTTACTTGTAAGTACTTCTATTTATCAATTAATAAATACTATTTTCTGATAAAAAAATTGGTGCATAATTAATTTACATTTTTTCTTTCTATTATTTATGGGTTTTCTTTTCTTACACTAAATCTGTGTTCGTAATATTTTGCAGGGGTAGATGGTTGATAACTCATCAGTTTTTTGTGTGGTGGATACATGCTCTTAGCTTGTCTTCTTTTGTCTATTCTTTTTTTGGCTTTTTTTGTTTTCACTAGAAAAGTTGCATGTAATGATAAGTAGGATGTTGTTAATGACATGTAATGACAATTTTGGATATTTTATTTAATGAATTTGATTGGTTAGGTGTTTGAAGTTTGGAATCAAATCAATTGTGGTTTTACATTTTTGATATTGGTGTGTTTGGTCATCATTTTATACGAATAGGTTAGGGAATGAGTACAAACAACTATATATGAAAGCACAAAAAAAACAAAAAATAATTGCAAAAGACAACGTTTAAGAATTGTTGTAATAAAATTATCGAAAATTTGTATAAGCACAAAATTTTTGAAATGTTGTTGATGTATCTGGATCAGCTATCTAAGCATAACATTTTGCAAATGTTGTTGTTGTGTCTATCCCAATTACAACATTTGTGAAATGTTGTTAATGTAAGTAACCCAATTATCTAAGCACAACATTTGTGAAATGTTGTTAATGTGTCAAACCCAACATTTGCCAAACGTGGTAAGGGGCCATTGACAAGGTGTGATTTTCCTTTCAACAACAGTTTATGAACATTGCTGAAAGTCCTACATTATCCACAACATATGTTACAGCAACATTTTAGAAAATGTTGTGAAAAATTTTTAACAATGTTTTTTCTACGTTGTTAAAGGTAATTTCTGTCGTAGTGGAACATCACAACCTATTAGTCTATAAATGCGATACTTTACTATGTGGAGACTTCAGGTTTATGAGTAAATCATTGCAACTTCCTAGTCAGACTTAAATTCCACACCACCAAAAAATAAAATAAATAAATAAATAAATAGGAAGAAGAAGGAGGAGGAGGAGGAGGAGGAGAGGGTGAGGAAGGTTTCTCGCCGTATATTTTAGTCATCACTTTTAATTGAAAATCAAGGAAGACACACCCGCGACAGTAGGACAGCACCTCCAGTCTATTGGTTGGAGGAAGCTTATCTATCCCAAGAGACATCATTACCCAGGAAATGGTTGCTGTTGCTGTGTCTACAAACCCTTTTTCTTCTTCATCTGCTTCTTGTCTCTCGCAGTCGCTGCTCTCTCAAACGTCTCCATACTCGGTAGCTGCATATGCAACTTTTCATCCCCATCAATGGTGTCCTATCACAAAGTTCGGTATAGCAAGAGCTACTGAACCAAAACCGCTGTTATCCTTAATGGGTTTTCGACCCACTAAACGCGTACTCATCCAGTACAGCAGCATCAGCAGTAGCAACTCGTCTTCCAATATGTTAACTGAAACGGGTGAGTAACTCTCACAGTCCTATTGTCGAACACATTACGTCTCTTTGGGAAAAAAACCTCTCCAGCCACACATAGACAATGATTAGTGATTACATTTCCATTCATTGTATGTTTCTTTGTTTTGCTGTTTCAGGGATGCCATTCTCACTCTTTCAAGAAATCGGACTTGATGAGAAAGAAACTGAACTACTTTTGGATAAGAACCCAGCTCTAAGATTCACATCTCCTGACTTTATACGCACACGGATACTTTCTTTGCAGTCCCTTGGAATCAATGGATTTGGGCTAAATCGCTTGATTACAAAATGCCCAGATGTTTTAACAGCTATGGAAATTGAAACACTGATAAGCTTTATTCATGATGATTTAGAAGGGAAGATCGAACCTGCACAGGTTGAGCGACTTTTATCATCCACAGAACCTAGATTCTTGGTGGGTTTTGATAGAAAGGTTAGGTTGCTTCTTCATCATGGAATTCCCCAAAACAAGATTGCTCATGTTCTCAACAATGTCAATCTAACCAAGGCCTTGTGTCTTAAGTCAGTGGAAGAAATTGAAAGAACAATTACTTTCTTGAACAGATTTTGTAGCATTGAGATAATTGTTCGGCGTCCAGTGATTCTTAATTATGATCTCGAGAGACAGTTAATGCCAAGAATTGGGTTTCTCACACAGCTTAGTGGGGAAGATGAGGATGCTACGGGAACTGTGTTACGCAAACTCCCGGCAATTTTAAGTTACAGTGTGGAACATCTAGAAAGTCATGTAAAGTTCTTAAGATCATTTGCTGGCCTCACCGATGAGGAAATTTTCAAGATTTTTCTTGTTTTCCCGAATGTGATCAGTGCCAGCAAGAAGAGGAAATTGCATCCTAGAATAGATTTTCTAAAGCAATGTGGGTTGAATTCCAATGATATTTTCAGGTTCTTAATTAAAGCACCTCTGTTTCTAGGCCTATCCTTTGAAGAGAACCTTGTCCACAAACTCAGCTGTTTGGTGAAGATTGGGTTTGAATACAGAACGAAGGAATTGGCAGTGGCAATGGGAGCTGTGACCAGAACAAGCTGTGAGAATTTGCAGAAGGTGATTGGGCTATTCTTGAGTTATGGATTCTCTTGTGAGGAAATTATTGCCATGAGCAAGAAGCATCCGCAGATATTGCAATACAATCATAGTTCTTTGGAGGAGAAGATGGAGTACTTGATTGAGGAGATGGGCCGCGAAGTTGGAGAGCTGTTGGCTTTTCCTGCATTTCTTGGTTACAAACTTGATGACAGGATTAAACATAGGTATGAAGTAAAGAAGAAGATTATAGGGGAAGGAATGTCCCTCAACAAGCTTCTGAGTGTGCCAACTGAGAGATTCTTGGACAAGAAGAGGCAGAAGAATCAAGTACTTATGATTGACAATCTGAGTGGAAGTGAGGGTTAAATGAATTGGATAACAATTTTTTAAATTACACCTTCATTGCCCTCAGTTACATGTTTCATGGTTCAAGGCTTGCTTGAAGCTGCTTATCTCTGCCCAGTTCAGATACATGAGTTTCAGTTTCTCTCTATTAGCTGGCTTGGCGAACGCTTTGACAACAAATATTTGCTGTTTGGTTAATGGAGAGAACTTGATGTGATTTCTCCAAACGGGCAGACTTTACCTTTATGGTGAGATTGCTTGAAGCTTTGTAATGAGAAATTTGCTTAGGGATAATCTTTGTCAAATACTCTATGAATATTGCCCTTACTGTGTTCAAAGTTATCTTATGAAATAGATTGATTTTGGGCTGTATAAAGCATTATAAGGAGGGTTTACTCTTCTTTGAAAAAGGGTTCCATGTTCTAGTACTCTGCATCATGTTTTTGTTCATTAGTGTTCTTTTTATGCTTAGATGCATCGATCAAAATGCTAGAAAGTTGTTGCAGAACCAGTGATGGTCTTGTGATGCATTTTTAATATGATCCGAACACAACATGCTGCTATGTAAATCCATGCCCTTGTCAAGCGCTCAGCTGTACGAGGACCACCCATGCTGTCCTCTGGAACTTGGCCAATGAATTGGAAAGTTGTTGCAGAACCAGTGATGGTCTTGTGATGCATTTTTAATATGATCCGAACACAACATGCTGCTATGTAAATCCATGCCCTTGTCAAGCGCTCAGCTGTACGAGGACCACCCATGCTGTCCTCTGGAACTTGGCCAATGAATTGAAACTATCTTTCGCTTAATGGGTGTTTCCATGGAGGTCGGATGACTTGTTGACAGCCTTCCTTACTAATGCAGTTATTGGCGCCCAACTCAACTCCAAATATTGCAATTAGATTCCAAATACTTTACAGTTCTTGAACAATATTGGATGATTTTAATAGCTCATACTTCTATGCTTAACATGCTATATACTTCTATGCTTAACACAAAGTGCATTTCCCTTTTTTTAAGTGATTACTGCCTGCTCTGGGGGAGACGATGGGAATTTCATTTGGAGATTCAAAGAGAAGAATACAATTGAGGATCTGTCATGAGGGGGAAAAGCCCTATATATATATATATATATATATATATATATATGTATATATTTTTTTTTAATCTATTTGCAGTGGACATTACAAATTCTCTTTGTGAGTTTTTGGAACACAACCTTCCTAAAGTGAAGGCTTTTCCTGAGGGCAAAGAACTAATGAGTTCATTTTTGAAAATTAATGAACTATGAGTTCATTTTATTATTGGACTCAACAAAGGCTTGTGATGGTCCGCATCTGCCAGTGAATGACTCGGATGGATTCTTTTGGACTAGAACTTCAATAATTATCAATACTACGATAATAATGAAGACAAACAAAGAAGACCTAAGATGCCAAAAGTGACAAATATCCAAGGCAAAGAAGGCCAAAAATGCCAACAGTAACAAATATCTAAGGCTTGGCACAGAAGTAGACAAAATTATATCTACAAAAAGGGTTATAAATGAATGGTCCATCAAAGAGTAGGTTTCCAGAGGAAAATGACCTTGTTGTGTCGACTCCAAGAAGAATTGCTAAATTACCCTGCACATTGACATTTAAAGGTTGATTTAACAAGGAAAACAGGAGTAAAAAGAGAAGAATCAGTGTTCACATAACCCTGTACCAGCTATGCTCAACCAGACTTCACAAGTAAATTATTTCTCTCTCCCTCACCTTTGGGTGATGGAAACACCTCCCTCTCTAAATTATTAGGGGAGAGAATTCCATGTTAAACTCATGGTGCATCTCAATGTCACCATTGGGTCTACATTGTGCATATATTTCTTCTTTTACAGGTTCTTCATAAAAGTTAGCATCCGATAAAACTGAATTCAATGCAAGACTGTAGACCGTCCATTAATTAAGTCACAGAGGCATCTTTTTTCCTTATTTAAGGAGTCACCATACCATCATTACTCACACAAGCAGAGTCAGATACATGCAGAATGAGATCCCTTCTGCAGGGAAAGAAGAGCAAAACAACTCTTTCATTTGTTTTAGTTGCTTTGTTCTTGATTCTTAATGAGCAGGATTTCTTGCCATGTCTTGTAGATGCCAAAAGCAATGTCAGTAATCTGGAGAACACTTAATCCCACTACCATTATTGTTGTCATCTTCTTCTAAAATTTCTTGTAAAAAATCCTACAGGTTTACATCGTTTATATGGGTAAGAGGCAGCATGATGATCCAGAGCTTGCCAGTAATTCCCATCATGAAATGCTCGCGACAGCACTAGGAAGGTACAAGAAGAAAAACCACAATCTCATGTTTCTGTTGGTTTCTTAAATTGAGATGGGTTATTTTCACAACTATTGGTTCACTAGATATGTACTTCTCATGATGCAGCAAAGAAGCTTCTGTAGAATCCATGGTCTACAGTTATAAGCACAGTTTCTCTGGTTTTGCAGCCAAGATGACAGAAACTCAAGCACAAAGGGTTTCAGGTATTTTCCACGGTTAGCCTGACTAACAGGTTCAATAAGCACATGCTTTAGAATTCAGATCTCTGATACATCTTTCATGTGATATATAAGACATATCTTATGCAACAGCTTTCATATCGTGTGGAAAATGTGAACTTTAAAGCAGATGGCAACTCAACAGAACACAAAAAACCATGACGAGAACACAAGCGATGTTCTTAGTCAGCATAGTAATTAAATCCATATCAAATCTTACACAACAGAATCCTTATACGGAACTCGGCAGTATCCAGAAGGAAATGCTGGGAACCCTATGATAATTCATGAGTCTGCAAATTGGTTAAAAAGATAGATCTAATATTCATGCAATCTCAAATTTGTATTGAATTTCATCCCCCATACTGACATTAGGAACATCTTCCAACCTATGATATTTCAAAAAAATTATATGCAAGTGTATACACTCACTTTTACAAAGTAATTTATTCCTTGTTCAGTTAGAGATTGCTACCTCCAGTGCCCTGCTTGAGTGAGCAAGAGTGTCTTTCTAGAGAGCCAGAATGATATGTGATTGAATTTGTGACACAAACGTGACATTGAAAGCAATCAATCTGCATCTTTCAAACAGTGTATCCTCTTCCGCGTAAATTTTCACAACAATTTCCTGCATTCATTCATTGGTTGTAGAGTTACCTGGTGTGGTTCAAGTCATACCCAATCGCCTCCATGAGCTGCAAACCACCAGGAGCTGGGATTACCTTGGTCTGTCTTCACAGTCTCCAACCAACCTTCTGCATGAAACCAAAATGGGAGATGGTATTATCATTGGTCTCCTTGATACAGGTTCTCTCTCTCTCTCTCTCTCTCTCTCCACAACAACAAAGCCTTATATAGTCATATAACAACCCTCTGGGTTGGCTACACAAATATTATTTTGCCCGCCCTTTAGCACAACCTAGGGCCATTTGCCATCATATTCTTATTACATCAAGCCACTTTCTTGTGATATTCCCTGTATCTCTAAATTATACCCACTTGAATAACGAGCAGGAATATGGCCGGAAGCAGAAGTTTTTCGCGATGAAGGTCTAGGACCAATACCCACTAAATGGAAGGGTGTCTGTGAGTCAGGAGAGCTCTTTAATGCCACAAAATCCTGCAACAGAAAACTAATTGGCGCTCGTTATTTCATCAAGGGACTTGAAGCTGAGTATGGACAGCCATACAATGCCACAGAAAACCATGAATACTTGTCCCCTAGAGGTGGGCTTCAACATGGCACACACACATCTACCATTGCAGCTGGCTCCCTCGTTGCCAATGCCAGCTACAATGGGCTTGCTTTTGGAACAGTGAGGGGTGGTGCACCCCAGGCTCGGCTGGCAATGTATAAAGTGTGCTGGAATCTGCAGGATGGTGGAGCATGTACATCTGCTGATATGCTGAAAGCCTTTGATGTAGCCATAGATGATGGTGTAGATGTCCTATCGCTGTCGATTGCCTCCGCAATCCCCTTGTTCTCTGATGTAGACATGCGTGATGGGATCCCCATTGGTTCATTTCATGCAGTGGCAAAGGGGATCACTGTTGTTTGCGCAGCAGGAAATGCAGGCCCAGGTACTCAGACAGTAGAGAACACAGCACCATGGGTCTTAACTGTTGCAGCTAGCACCATTGATCGGTCATTCCCTACACTCATCAAACTTGGAAACAATGAGACAATAATGGTAATTTATCCACAACCAGGATCATGCACTGGAAATACCTTTTATTTTTATTTTTATTTTTATTTTTTCCTTTTTGTTGGGGTGGGGTGCTGGGGTGGGAGGGCAGAAAGAAACTATATGAATGTCTCACCTACATATCTAACTCAGCTACATTATTGTTATGAAATGGTTGTAATTTGTAGGGTCAAGCCATGTTTACAGGAAAAGACACTGGATTTACCAGCTTAATGTATCCGGAGGTCTCAGATCTCCAAAATCATCGGTAAATGCATTTTAGCAATAGAAATTACTTGTATAGCTTTTGATGTTTCATTGTTCATACACAAGGGCCTTTTCATCCCTCTATCTGGATTCTGGCCCATCTACTTGACTCCCACCTCTTGAATGGGAAATATCTTAAAGTTCGGATCATCAATAAACTAAGTTAAGAGGAAGCTCAATTAGTGGGCATCAAATGGAGTCCAGTTGGCCCTGGCAAAGAGGTGTGCCTATGCCCCCATATTAGGGCTATACCTATGGTATAAATTCAACTCACAACCCATTTGGCTGCATCGCATATTCATCCTACTGCTCTTACTTGTTACATGGAACTAACAAACGGTGTCTACAGTGCTTGTGAATCTCTCTTGCCGAATGATACTTCAATGGCTAGAAATGTGGTGCTCTGCTTCACTTCAGATGGCAGTCATCTGTCAATGTTGGATGCTGAAACAGCTGTGCGAAAGGCTGGTGGTGTGGGGGTGATTGTTGCTAAGAGTCCCACTGCTAATCTTGCATCATGCAGCAGTAACTTTCCATGTGTTCAAGTAACTTTTGATATTGGAACCCAAATACTTTTTTACATCCGCTCTACCAGGTATCACCAACATCACTCCCTTAGCAGACATTGCCATAATCATAACAAGTATTATCATATATGAAATGGTTGTCGGGGGACTTTGCAGGTACCCCCAAGTAAGGTTAAGCCCGTCCAAGACACATGTTGGTAAACCTGTGTCAACTAACGTAGCTTACTTCTCGTCCCGAGGACCAAGTTCCATTGCTCCTGCGATATTGAAGGTATTTATTCAGTGGTAATTATCAATTGAAAAAACCAACTCAACTTATGAGGACTCACTCGAGTCTCCGCTTGGCACAGCCAGATATAGCAGCTCCAGGCGTCAAAATATTGGCAGCAGTTTCTCCTTCTGATAAAAAAATGAATAATGCATTCGCTTTTCTATCGGGAACATCCATGGCAACTCCTCATGTCTCCGGCATTGTTGCACTTGTCAAATCATTGCACTCAGATTGGTCCCCAGCAGCTATAAAATCAGCAATTGTCACCACAGGTAACTCTATTTCAAGTTCCATTATTTTCATCTTCCTTAATACTTCCAAAGTTTAAAAGCACCCTATAAGATTGATATGGCCATATAAATGCAGCATGGAAAACTGATCCATCAGGTGAACCAATTTTTGCGGAGGGAGAGCCGATGAAGATTGCTGATCCATTTGATTTCGGAGGTGGAATCGTGAACCCCAATAGCGTGGCGGATCCTGGTCTCATCTATGACATGGATACAATGGATTATATTCATTACCTCTGTGCCATGGGCTACAATAACTCTGTCATTTCACAGCTTACAGAACAACGCACTTCCTGCCCCAGGAAGCAGCCTTCTATTCTGGATGTGAACCTTCCTTCCATAACCATCCCAAGCCTCACAAAGTCCACCACTCTCACTAGAACTGTCACTAATGTTGGAGCTGTTAACTCCGTATACAAAGCCCTAATTGAGCCTCCGCTGGGCATAACCATTGCAGTACATCCTGACAATTTGATCTTCAACTCTACAATCAAGACCATAACTTTTACTGTCATAATTTCCACAGCTCACCAGGTGAGCACAGGATACCTTTTTGGAAGCTTGACTTGGACTGATGGGGTGCATCATGTAAGAAGTCCCATATCTGTGAGAACTGAGATCATAGAATATTACATTAGCGATGGTTAAACTGAGCGGGCAAGCATTACCAATCCATAGCTGTAAATTTACGACACTGAATTTGAATAAAGAGGAAACTCATGAACATGGTGAGACGACTGCAGCATAAGCTTGCCTTTTCTATTCTTTTTTTCCCCTTTAATTCATGCCCTAAAATGTCATGTGATGGTATGGGTGTTAAATCCCCAAGAAACTGCTGTAGGCTTTTCTAAACTAGTTATGAACCATGATGAATCCACGCAACACAAGATAGATATAACTAATCTATCATATGGATCAAGTCACATAGCCACGGCCATGTCCAGTCCTACAGCTCTGAAGTTGCATCCTTGTCCAAAAACCAAGTCATCTCTCCCTTTCAGGTGAAAACATTTGAACATTTCCCAGTGGTTTGTACACTGCATTGGATTTACCAGGCCCGGCCACAACAAGTGCAATGTGTGTAGATGAGTTGATTACAGTTAAAGGATTCAAGTCCAATCATCATTGATGAGAGAGAGAGATGAGTGTTACCTGTTGACGGCGGAGGACGGCGACGGCGGGGGGGGGGCGGAGGAGGGAGGACGACGTGCGAGAAGTCGAGAACCTCAACCACGGGAGACGGACTGAGGGTGTGAATCAGGGCTTACGCATCCCTAACATTGAAAGCGTCATTAGCAACGCCGCTTTTTTATTTTTTTGATTTTGATTTTGATTTTTTATTTTTAAGCTAGTAGCAAATACACATACGTGCCACAATGAGCACGTGCAACCAGTCAAAATTTTCCTCTTTTTTATATTATTTATTTATTGGATAAGCAATTTTTGATAATTTTATTGAAGTGTTGATAATTTAATGAGTTGTGGTGATAACATTGGTGAATAATTTATGAATTTTTGTTTGTCTTAATGTATAGAATTTAGAGGTTTTTCTTATAAAGTATTTGATTTCCCCATACTTTTAATTGACAAACTTGTTGATCAGAACCTAAGAAGCACAGACACTTTGTAGAGGTGCCGTATCCGTGTTGAAACACGTTACTTTTTCCACACAACACCTCTCTCTCCCAACTTTCTTTTTCTTTTTTTGTTTCTTCCTTTTCTTTTTCCTTTTATCTTATCAATGATATGATGTTATAAGCTTTGATCATGTACGGGATGTCCCGGATATCTCGTTCGATTATGACTGTCTGTGAGCAACACGTAAGCACACGTGCTCACAGATGGCTGTGATCAAATGGGATACTCTAATATATCCCGCATAAGATCACCCTTCATGATGTTATATGCATTATTTAGTTATATTAGTTATATATATATATAATATTTTTTTTATTAATGACATGTCATCACAGTGTTAGATTTCAGATTTTGAGGATTTTGCTAGGTCAGTGTATCTGTGACTCTATGTCCATGTCGTGTCGTAACTATGTCATGTGCCGATGTCCATGCTTCTCATATGAGAACTAATTTGTTGGATTATGCCCATAAGTTCAATGGTACCAATCCCCTTTCATTGAACATTTATCAACACACACACAAGCACCAGAAGCATAATTCTCAAGCTCCACAAAATAACATACAAATAGATATGACATATTGACATCTTGGCAGCAATACGTGTGGCTTCTGTAAAATATCTGAGTATTGAAAAAACATGGGCAACAAACAGAGTTGATTAAAACCTGCTAAGCCTGAGTATGAAAGAGAAAATTGAGCTAGTTTCGTTATATATAGATTGCAAGGTATTCATACAATGTTCATTTCTGTTCCGATGTGCTGGGCACCACATGGTGCATCTCATCTTACAACTATAATCACCATACCTGAACAGGTTTGAACATTTCAAAAGTTTGTCCACGATCTCGAACCCTATTGGGTATTGTATGCATGCCTTGGCATTTACACATCGTTGTCATTAGAAAATCTATGGATGATTTGAAAACATAACTATTCTATGCTATCTTGCAAAAAGATCTTCCTTCACCAGGCCAATCTATTCTGCCAAAGAGGGCTCCCTATCAAATTCTACCAATTTTTCAGTTTTACTGTTTTCCTTTGGAATAATTATCCCATATCCTCCAGCTTTCCTCTTGTACACAATATTAATCTCACCTGGAGCCAAGGCACGGAGCAATTCCACAGTTAGAAAACAGATTATAAGCAATTAAAGCCAAGAAAAGGACAGAGCAGCCCTATTTCCATACCAGTTTCTTCATTTCGGAAGCCATAGAAGTCATGATCAACATTTTCCAGCTGTTCAATGGCTTCAGTTACAGTCAAAGGTGGCATGTCAAAGTACTTTGTGCGAACAATCTGAAGGTCGAGTTCACAAAGTGAGTATATTAGTCTGGAGAAAATGCTTATATCTAGGTACATAACAGGCTGCTCTAAGCGATAGCAGACATAGTAGAAATCCTAGAAAGTCTAACAGTTAGCAAGGCTCCTTTATACACACATGTGGATAGAAAGAAACAGTGTCATATCTTCATTAAAAATAAAATAAAGGCAAGACAAAGTTTACAAGATTATGACCCAATTGTCCACAAATTGCTAACAGAATCCATGTCATTTTGCAATTTGTATGGAAGTTAAGCATGTTCAATTATCAGCATATTTATGCACCACAACCACCAATGGCTCCTCAAAAACATTATTGCAATAAGGATAACAACATGGCAATCAATTGGTCAAGAACGGTAAGAGAGGCCTTTTTATTATTCTAATTTTTTGAATTATGTACGGACCTCACTGAGGTTTTGATCCAGTTTCCTTCTTGTATCCCTAGATCATCTAATTAGGACATGGTTTGAGCTGCTCCTTCTCTTTTAAGGATTTTTCAGGGGCTTATATGCCACCGTAGTTTTATCTTCTTTTTTGGGGATATGAATTAGAAGCCATGTGGGGGTATGAATTAGAAGCCATGTGAGGCCCTTGTATTTCTCAATGTTCTTAAAAAAAGGTCCCTCTACAAAAAGGCAAAATATAAAATATGATGATGGCATCAAATGGCTAAATATATAAGCATGCATGCAAAACAATATATAACCAAACAATACAAAAAGAAGAAGAATTTCGAAACAACCTCATCAATGAAGTCTCCGTCCTCAGGTTGAGAAGCTGCCTCAGAATCCTCCTCCACCACTTGTGCTGCAGGCTCCCTAACCTTCAGTCTATTGAACCCCTTCATGTGCCGACCATGGTCCGAATCCTTCTCCTTGATCTTCCTCAATTTCCTTTGTATAATTGAGGACACCAAGTCTATACTCCCATAGATTGTCTCAGCATCTTCCTCTGCCCGAACCACTCCATGCTTCTTCGTAAACAAAGTCACCTAATACAAAAATCCTCAAAAATTTGATCCACAAAACATAACCCCAAGAAATCCAAATTGCCAAATGGAAGTAAAAACGAGATTTTGATTCAGTGGGAGCACCTCACATCTTCGAATCTTGGGGCCTTTCCCCAACTCTCCACCTCGAACAGAGAATCTAACGTCCACTTCCCTCACAAGGTGGCTATGCCTTTGAACGGCCTTGCCAACCTTCTCCTCCACATAGCTCTTAACTGCATCACTTAACTGTATTTTAAGCATATTTTTTTTCCCTTCAAATTCCCATTCGTATAAAAGAATTATGCTAAAGCAGCCAAAAACAGAAATTAAGCAAAAATAATTATGCCCCCCCCCCCCCTCCCCCCCTCTTTTCTGTTGTTGATTAAATGTAGGAAGAGGGAAGATAAGAGGCTGAGGGCCTATTTGATCATGCAAATGGAAATTAAATAGTTATGGTGTATTTTGCACAGTATTGAAGCCACAAATCCATCACCTTGAATGAGAATACTTAAAAAAATTGGAGTCATTACCAAAAGGGGCGTTATAGGATTAATTTTAGAGATTCATTAAATGCCTCTAGTTTTGCATTTCCACTCTCATTTGTGATGATGGCTATCCTTTTTAAATTTGAATTTCCCATTCGAGATGATGGATTTGTTCACAAAATTATAGGCAAAGCACAATGAAATAATTCAATTCAAATCGGACGTCAAACAAGCCCCGAATTTTAGACTTTTTACTATTTGGTAACCCAAAATTACAGAACCTTCAATAAACTAAACTTAATACACCAATTTAGGTTCACGTTTTAAATTTTTTGTGATAATTTACTCCTTCTTCTAGGCAACCAAACGGAGGGGTTAGGGTCGATACCTCTAAATTCTTGCCTTGGAGGATCAATTTAACGGAAGAGAGGGGACCATCCCACGACATCCGAACGAGGAGTGACTTCCTATAAATCTTCATCGGTTGAACCTCAATGGATTTGAAATTAATGCTGGGGCTCGAAAAGGTAGAATGGAGAGAAGATAATGAGAGGTGGCGATGGGGCTTAATAGTGGAAGAAGAAGAAGAGAGATAGGGATGGTGAAAGCTGGATTGCAAAGTGGCGGAAGCAAACAGGGTCGTCGCCATTTTCTTGAAGGCAGAATTTGGAGGGCTTTGTTTGTATGAAGACCTTTGGCACAGGAAATGTGGGATTGCGTGAAGTGGGATATGCAGGTGGTGATGGATCGACGGAATGTATAAGAAGGCGAAAGGAGAAGAGGGTTTTGGAGAGGTTTTTCCTTTTCTATTTCTACATGAGAGAGAGAGAGAGAGAGAGGGAGAAGGGGATATTTCGGTGTGAGAAGTGGGGTAGTCTGATTCGTTATCCGGGAATGGATAAATTTTGTAGGTGTCTCGTGACACGGTATCTAACGTGTCGGGATTTGTGACGTCTAGATCTTCGTGGGCGAGGGAAGTTCCGGTGGACTTCAGACCATCGGAAGATGGGTAGTACAATCATGGTATCCAATAAACTCTTCCTTTAGTATTGTTTGATGCATATGAAATTAGAGGACCGTACGTGCATACATGATTAATTGGATATGTAAACATTTTCGAGATTAATTGGATATGTAAATATTTTCGAAAAAGGATAATGTTTCACTCATATTACGCCACGTGTAATAGTTAATTTTTAAAATATGGATATGTGGACACAGATACGTGGACATGTGAATACAAATATATATATATATATATATATATATATATATATATATATATATATATATATAATCATACAGAGGTAATCCCATCAGCACGTGCTGATATAAATTACATTAGCACTATGCATTGGGGGTTGTACCCCTTGCATTGATTCAATGCACCTCACATCCCACTAATGAACAAGGTACAACTCCCAATGCAGGTTTTGATATAAATTATATCAGCACATGCTTACCTGATCATCATCCTATAATCATATTCATTTAGACACATAAATATATATATATATATATATATATATATAGATACATGTCTATAATAACATAACATAAGGATACATGTATGTAATCAATTCTAATTTGTTTGTTATACACGTGGCATGATATCAGTGGGAGGGTGAAAAAAATAAACAAAAAAAAATTAAAAAAGGTTATGGGGCAATCGGTTCGCCTTGCTTGAGAAATGAGGGAACTTGGTCATATAGGGAACGGCTATTGCAACCCCCCATTCCTATAAGCCCACCCCCCATCTTTTAGGTTTTTAAGGTTTTATGCAAAATATAACAAGTTTTTATGAAAACCGACCGTGACGTCCACTAGAAAACATCATTTTGAACAACTTTCCAAAAGAAAGTTTTTTCAAAATTTATCGTTTAGGTAGACTTTTTGGCAAAAAATGAAATAAATGCTATAAATGGCTAAAAAGTATATCTAAACGATAGATTTTGGAAAAACTTTATTCTGCAAAGTTATTCAAAATGATGTTTTCTAGTGGACATCAAGGCTGGTTTTCATAAAAACCTTTTATATTTCGCATAAAATCTCAAAAACCTAAAGGATGAGGGGTGGGCTTATAGGAATGGGGGGTTGCAATAGCCGTTCCCGGTCATATAATGTTAGCCCATAAACTGAGTTGGTTAGGGCTTGATACAACTCAGTTTATGGGCCAACATCAGACAAGCTGGGCTAGTTTGGGTTTGGACCAATATAGCTTTGTAACTCTGATCAATCGAAATTCAAATTCTTATCAATACAAAAGTTGATTTATTATATATTTTTATACATAAAACATGTGGATTCATGATCATATGATATTAAAAAAAATAATAATAATTTGATTTACGGGCTTAACTATTAAGCTTCCAGGTTGATCTTGTGTTGGGTGATTTAGGCCCAACATCAGGCTTAGGATAACCCTTCAAATTTATTTGTAAACCCCGTTTCTTTTCACTTTTCAAGATTTTATGAAAAATATAAAAGATTTTTATGAAAACTAGCTGCATAGTATATCAGAGAACATTATTTTGAACAACTTTGAATAATAAAGTTTTTCCAAAATCTGTTGTTTAAGTAAACTTTTTGGTCGATTATAATTTTCATTTTTGTAAAAATGAATAAAGACTGTAAATGGCTAAAAGGTCCTCTTAAACGACTGATTTTGAAAAAAAAAATTTCTTCTATGAAATTGTTCAAAATAATGTTTTCTAATAAATAATGTGACTGGTTTTCATAAAAACCTTTTATATTTTTCATAAAATCTTAAAAAGTGAAAAGAAGTGAAGATTACAAATAAAATTGAGGGGTTGCAATAGCTGCCCTCTTGTTCATATGCAGTGGCCCAATCCCAAAGTAGCCCAGCCCGTCTAATGCCCAGCCCTTCTTTTTATATTTTTTATATTATTTATATTATTTTATTTTTTTGGGGGGAGGGTGGATGGGGATTTTTTTATTTTTTTATTTAAGGGTGATGGGAGTACAAGCAACTAGTCCACCCTATGGATACCCTTATGCTCTTTCATTCGTCTCAGTTCAGGGGGGGTGACAGGGACTGCTTTACCTACCCATAGGGTTATCAGAGAGTTACCTCTTTCACCCATCTATTTCACCCATATTCTATCATCTATCTATATGTGATAGTTTTTCTTTATTTCATGTTGGCCCTCACATGTTTGCTTTCACCTATATACTTTTAACACATAAGGTGAGTGATAAAAATGGATGACAAAAGATGGGTAAAATAGCATTTCTCTCATTAAGTGAGGAAAATATTCTAAGAAGAGCCGTAGTTTTAGGAGGGAAAAAAAATTATTCCCTAATACTTGGTTTTTGGCGTGAAACCATTGCCAAACACTTAATTTTCTTCCTGTATTGTACAGTCTTTCTAATGTTCGATTATTTAATTAAATCATACTAGTGGTACCTTTATATATATATATATATATATATCTTCCAGTACTAAGAGAAAAAAAATTAATGTACTAGTGGATTATTGTGCTGGTCTATCTTATGCCCTCCTTTTTTTTTCACGTTTGGGGGCGTAGCCTCATGTGGATTAGGTACGCATTAGTGTGGGGCTCGAGGATTGTCTTTGGAGGCTTATACTTCATATGGGACAAATCGCTTATCCCCACAAAAATGAAAAAGGGGAAACCATCTCAAGCCTTTCCAAGTAAGAGTGTTACAAGGGGCTTTGGAAGTGGATTAGAAGTTTTTTCGCATAACAAGTGTTTTCAAACAAAAAAAAAATTTAGGCTCAAGACGTAAACACAAGGGGCTATATTTTACATTTTATTTTTATCATTCTCTCTATTTGCAAAAATGGGTCTTGTGCTACCAATTTTGAACGTGAGGCTCTTTTTTTGCCCTTTAAAAAGTTGGAAAGAGGTTAGAAGGTTGCTCATTTGGAGGTACTATTGTGTTTGTCTCTTCGTTTTATTTTATTTTTAAATAAATTTATTTTTTATTGTAGAACGTCATAAAAGTATTAGGAATCAAGACCCAACTTGATTCTTAATACTTATGGATCAAACGTCTACCTTATGTTTCTCAATCAGTTAAGGATAACATAATATGCTTTCATCGTTGTTGTATAGCTTATCGTGCATTGTTCTTTTAAAACCTTGAAAAATCGATCCATAGGCTGATCGGCTTGACCATTAATTTTTGGCATAGTGACGAGTTCAAGAAAATGAAGTTCTTCTTGTCTTTAATTTTGTTTCCATGGTTTTGCTAGATAAGATACACGCTCATCCTCCTCACGCATATGAGAGGGTCAAGCCCATGACTCTTTGAAACTTTTCTTCTTTTATCGAATAAGACATTCACCACTAGGCCCAAGTCATGTTGGCAGTCTTTAATTTTGTTGAATATCTTGAATTCATATGCCTTTTTTTATTTTGGAAAATTGATAAAACATACTCCAACCCCTAACCTCTGTTATATCAGCATATAGATATCAAGACTCTCCCATGAACTTGAACCAATATCACTTACTCGATAAGTAGAGGGATCATTTACGGAAGGTGATACAAGTGTTACTATGAACTTAAAATGCATTGTAACTTTGAGAAGTTATGAAGTCTCTTGTCAAGTAAAAGATGTTGGGTTCAATTCTCGCCAGTAAACCACTTTCAAGAAATTTGTCATTTAATTAGCTAGTACATATAGGATGGAGGATTGCATTTGCTTGGAGAAATAATAAAGTGTATAACTATCTCATGATTTCATTATTGAAAGTGATTCAAGAGTAGTTGAAGGAAAAATCCAAATGCCATGAACCTTAGTCGAGATATTTATTTTTGGGCTGTATTGTGGGGCTGCAAATTGTTTGACAAATTTTAAGATATTCCTTACTATAGTGTCGTTGAAAAAAATAGATGGCCTAAAAATGGTTTGGGGGGTCTTGCAATGGGGAAGACGTGAGCCTTGGAAGCACACTGCAAGGTGCCAAACTAACTAAGACTCTAAAAAGAGTGGCTACAAATTGTGGGGTGAAAAAGGGAACTGCAGAAAGAGTGCACCGCAGGCATACGCCACCACTCCTCAAAAAATATCCAAATGAAAAGAAGATATTATCTCAACCCACACGTGGCTGTAAAACAGACAAATCACCGCCGCTTCAAACGACCGCACATACCTGCCGGGGCATTCTAGCAATTTACTCTTAAAGAGGTGACATGTGCAAATGGGAATCTCCGAACATGCTTCTGAGATATACCATCGGTCCAACAGCACAGCGAGTATCGTCCAAACTCATACACGCAACGAGTACAGAATGGACAAAGTATCTGAAGAACTCTCTAGATTTAGAGATGAAGATAGCCTTTAGCTTATGACTTCAAAGCCACGAATCAAAACCGCCCCTACTATGCTGCCACGTGTTGCGTTTACATCCATGAGATCAAATGTGTGATGACAGCACTCACAAAATATCTTTCCACAGCAACTCATTTTATGTATATCTTCTTATGTAGGGCCCACACACCAATATCAAGTGGCAAGTGCCCATTGCAAAATATCTCTCTACCCCTGTTCACATATCTTTATTATATTATATATATAAGAAAAATTATGATGAGGGTCGCCTCATGTGTATTTGATGGGCTCTCCCCAAACACTTGTACGACGACTAAGGTTGTGCGTGAATTGATTTGGAGCAGTTTAAAGAAAAATTATCAATTACAATTTTTTCAACTCGCAGTCAAACCATAAGTGTTAAAAACTAAAGGGTGGGTTAGTTTTTTAGGTGATTTGTCCCTAACGGTTTGGACAAGTTTGGCATGTTGTATCATGACTTTAATTTCTAGTTGGGGCATTTCTAATAGATGGCCTTAGCTAATTAGTACGTTGTAAATAAATTAATAAATCAATTAAATATAATTATTTACGGAAGTTAAGTGAAACTTGATATATACATAGTATTTTAATTCTAAAGATGAAAATTATGATTTTATGATAAAAAACACTTGATCAATATTGATGAAATTAGTGATAATTAATGTTATTAAAGGTTAAAGGATCCAAAACCTAACATCCTAGCAAAATACTAATAAGATAATACATTATTATGAAATTAGAGATATTTGATTTTTATAATTTTATACATATATTATTAAAGGTGGAGCGATTTGGTTTATTGGTAGTTTGACAAGGTTTAATCTACCAATCAAACCAAACCGTCAATTTTATTGCTCAATCAGCTCAAACTGTGCTGCCTAACCTCTCAAACTACTTGGGTCGGTATAAAATGAGGCGGATTGATTTGGTTTGGCAGATTGGAAAATTTTTACACATCCCTAATGACTACTATACAATGGTTTGATCACCTACATGACGGGCGTGCACGTTATGCAATGATTGTTATTGTTTGTGATCGCAATGTGTAGATGCTTGTAAATCATGCGTGATCACAAATTATCACGATCACGCATGATGATGAATTATTAAGATCGCTGTGCCATATGTACACCCGCGCGCGGGTGATCAGAACTTTATATAGCCCTTTTGGTATTTGACCTTAAAAAGGTTTAAAAATTTACAGCCACCAACCAGAGGCCAATGGGTCCTTTCCTTTTGATCTAGCTATATCGGAAGCTGACGTGGCATATCTGGGCCACACAATAGAGCCTTGGAAGATATTTTTGCGGCTCGGCAATCAAAGGCCATTCGATTTGAGGTGGTTGCCGCTTTACTTGGCACCATCACCGTCCGATGTCAGCCAATTGCAGTGGCTCCTTAAGATATTTTCAGCTGAAAAAATATTAACAAAAGGATTACGAGAGGACTTTCGAGTTCTCTACCTTGCTTTCACCGACTTCTCTGTTCTCCTTTTGCTCTTCAAATTTTAGTGCGATTCATGGTGTGTGATTGTTGAAGGGTTTTGAATGGGAGAGGTTGTGGTGAGTAGTAGTGAAGAAGACCTGAAGATGGAGTGTGAGATGGAGACGAGGAAGGATGATGGGTGTTCGGGTGGTGTTGTGATGTGGGAGAGGTTTCTGTCGAGGATGGCGCTTCGGGTCTTGTTGGTTGAAGCTGATGACTCTACTCGGCAGATTATCGCCGCCCTTCTCCGCAAATGTAACTACAAAGGTAAATTCATTTATAGATATTGTGGGTATTCATGTATTCATGCTTATTTACTTGCTTCTGCTGTTGATTTTGTTGAATCTTTCGTTTCTTTTGTTTAATGGGGAATTGGGTTTTGGTGGGTTTGTTTCTTTAGAGTATCTGCTTCCGTCTTTCTCTGAAATTGGATGTTGTAGATTTTGTATAGCTTAAATGGTATGCCTCTTCTGGATACTTTGGTTTAGCTGGAGATTTGAAGAGTATTGTTTGGCAATTTTCGGTTTTGAGCCTCAAGATAGTAGCTTTATGAATTTTATCTTGGCCCAGTTCTGTTTTACTGATATGGGTTGTCATGGGAATTTATAATTGCAAGCTTGAGCTCATAAAACTGGTTCCTTGTTAATTGGCATGAAGATGGTTTGTTTTTTTAAATCAGGGAAAGGGCTTCTTTGATTTTATATGAGGAATTCGCTTTCTTCCATTTTTAGCTGATTCAGTTTGGATGGGCAAAATGGGATTTATTCAAGTTTTCATCTGTGTTGAACTGACCCTATGCGTGTATGGAGATCTATCTTTCATATATATATATATATATATATATATATATATACACATATATTTTACTTCATATTCACTTGGCTATGTATTAGATCTGTGTATTAATTTTTCCAGTAAGGGTATGTTTGGTCGTTCCATGTGAATTGAATTGTTTGATTGTGTTTTGCGTATAAATTTTATGGGAATAAATTCATCTTTGTGAATTGGGAATTTCAAGGGTAGCCTAGTTGGTAAGGGCGAACTTGTAATTATGTGGTTAGGCGCCTGGTCATGGGTTTGATTCCCCACTAGGACAACCCAAGATTTAAGTGGGGTGCTGTGGGCTTGTTGCGGTGGGTTGCTGAACTAGTCTCCCCAGCGGTTTAGGTTTCATGGGTGGGTCCAAAGAGCCTTGTTGTGGGATGGTTCACCCATTATCAAAATAAAAATAAAAATTGAGGATGACAATCAACATCACAAACGAGAGTGAAAATAAAAACAAGGGCATTTCATGAATTTCAAAAATTAATATTATAACATCAATTATGGTGATGATTCAACTATATTTTTTATTTTTTATTTTTTAAATGGTCTCATTCAAGAAGATGAAGTTGTATATTCAATACCGTGTAAATTACAATGGCTCCATTTGGAGAACCAAACCGACCATAAATGGTCATTAATGCTATAGTTGTTACTTGCTTAAAACCTTTAATTTCGATTATTGGATTCATTTAGACCTGTCACTCTTGAAACTGAAAACATTTGCTTTTTTGGTTTGAGCAGTTGCTGCAGTTCCTGATGGATTGAAGGCATGGGAGGTACTTAAGGGAAGACCCAATGAAATAGATCTCATATTGACAGAAGTGGAGTTGCCGTCAATTTGTGGATTCTCTCTTCTTACCTTGATTATGGAGCATGATGTCTGCAAAAACATTCCTGTTATAAGTATGTTCTAAATATAAAATTTTAAATATGTAATTATTGGTTTAATTTTACACTATTGTTTAACATTTTAGTATTTCTTTCATGATAATGCAGTGATGTCCAAGTATGATACAGTTAGCATGGTATATAAGTGCATGTTGAGAGGTGCTGCTGACTTTCTCGTGAAGCCCATTAGGAGGAATGAGCTGAAAAATTTGTGGCAGCATGTCTGGAGAAGACAATCGGTAAGTTTAATTTTTAAGTACACTTAAAATTATAAGTTGTTTTTGGGTTCTTAGTGACTTAGAAGTCATATTGATTTGGTCACGTCCTATCAGTCAACTGGTGGAAGGCATGGCCCTCAAGATGGGAGTGTTGCACAACAAAAGGTTGAAGCCACTTCTGAAAACAATCCTGCAAGTAATCATTCAAGTGGTTATATGGCTTGTATTCCGAGAAATGAAGAATGCATTGAGAAAGGGAGTGATGCTCAGGTTAGTGTTTCTCATTTTGTAGTCATTCTCTTGAAGCAGCAAGCATTACTTATGTTGTATTATTATATTATTATCTCTATAAGAAGATATGCCATTGTCTTTGGCATGTATCTTCTGTTATCTGGGATTCACTTTTAGGATGTCAGTATCCTTTGTTACATGGTATGGTGCAGTGAACACATGTATTAACTAAGCAGCCATTTCTTTTATGACAAGTGTTAAGGGGGCATATGGCCATCAAATGGAAGTAAAATCAATTCAGTTGCTCATACTGTTGCATTTGAGGTAGATTTGGCAATGGTTTAGGTTGGACCTGTTTCAAAGCTGTTCTACCCAATCAATCCATTTATAATCAGGTTCAAAGTCTTGAAACCCTTCCATTAGTGCTTCAAGTCTAAAGTCTGAAGTCAGCCTGGCAGGCATGCCTAAAATGAAGGCGATTGAAAATTTATAAACATATCTAAAAAAGGGCAAAAAATAAAAATAAAAATAAAGTAAAAAAAACAAAGAAAAGAAGGTTGAGCTTGGCTTCAGGTTGATTTTCTCCAGATGCTTAACCTGTTATAACGGCTCTATGCATGCAACAAAATATACTCTTTGCATGTGTGTGTGTGTGTGTTGGTTTTATAAAGCTGAAGATACTAACATCTGATCATGGTAACTGATTTGGCCCATGGTAAGGGTAGAAACCACTCGACTCAAATCGACAAAGTCTTATCTCAACTATTTGGAATAGGCTACAGGAATCCTTTTTGATACTCTTATCTATACAAGGCCATGTGTTATGTTAATTCATAGTCTATCATGTTAAATCATGGTATTGACTTGTGAGAAGAGACTTCATGACCTTCTGTATAACAAAATATATAGACCTTGATGTTAGAGAAAATGTATTCATGTATCTAACTATTTGACCCCAAATAATTGGGATAAGGCTTTGTTGACTTGAGTTGCGTTGAGCAGATCCTATTTCAGATCTTGGAAATTTTTTTTCTAATATGATTGGTTGCTGCTATGTTTTTACTCTAAGAAACCTTTCCATTAACAGATTAAAGTTTGAAGTCATGAGATATTGGTACTTGACGTCCTTGATATTCACTTTCATCATCAAAGAGATCAGCCTGAACACCAAAGCCTTTTTGTTTTTTTGGTTGAGGGGTGGGGAATGATTTTTGTGAACATCATTACTTCCTATTTTAATGTGCCTTCTTTAAAAAAAATATAAAAATAAAATTTTTTAAAAAGACTTCCCTGATAACAATTATATCTGAAAAAATATCTGAAAAATGGAATGTTTCCCTCAGCGCTTATAAATTAGAACTTAAAAGTGCTTTGAGAGAAATAATAGACTTATTTCAGATGCTATGTAAAATCTGACTGGATTGATTGTATTTCCATGTGGTGTGCTAATACCCCTTAACTCAATTAAGACTGCTCATGGATTAATTTGTACTAGTGCTTGGAGTGTACAATCTATGCAACATCATTTATGAGGCCACTTATGTGTAAAGGAATTTCCTTTAAGTTTAGGTTGGCTTCATGAAGTTTAATGTAGAGACTGCATGTTTCTCTTGTGCAGAGCTCTTGTACAAAGCCAGACTTGGAAGCTGAGAGTGCCTACATGGAAAATTTGCATGATCTCTCACAGCCAGAATGGAGCAAAACCCTTGTGAGTGACATGAAAGCACAGAAGAATGAAGAATGTGTGGAGTTAGGTCAGAGATTGGTCATCCGTGAGAGTGAAGCTAGGGGTAAAACACTAGTCTTTTTTCAGATTGGTATCTTCTCATTTGTTCCCTTCAGCTTTATGTGTAGGGAAGCATCTGATGTTATGTATCTGTATTAATCAATTTAGGATCAGCCATGTCTGCCAGCCAGGATGCTAACACAATGACTCAATGCGAGGAAGTGGAACCAGAAAATCAGAGGGAGGATGCTAATTTCACTAGTGAGGCTTGTGACAACAATGATGTATTTGTCAACTCTGCTAGAGAAGCCATTGACTTGATTGGAGCATTTAATAACAACCCAAAATGGAGTTACAGAAACTCTTGTTCAGATAATGGCACAAACAAGTTTGATTCTTCTCCACACTTGGATCTTTCCTTGAGAAGGTTTCATCCTAGTGGCTTTGAGAATCAAGTTACCGATGAAAGGCAGGCCCTGAACCATTCTAATGCCTCAGCTTTTTCACGGTGAATTTCCGCTTCATATACCTCATTTTCCTATTTCAATTTTGTGCAAAATTACTATATGAAATTAATATTAACATAAGTCGATGATCTGATTGGCATGTGCCTGTATATCTTGCTTAGTGTCGTTAAATTGCTATATATATATATATATATATATTATATATATCTAAAACGGAGGAATGGTCCTCCTGTAGATGCCACGCGTTAGCTTTTTTTTTTTTTTTTTAAATCACATGCTCAACAGTGAATTTTTTTGAAAAATTACCTTTTGGTGATCCTTTTAGAACTTAATACCAATAAAGGATGTAACCTAACAACTTGCTACAACTTAACTATATACATGTGTGAAATGACTACTAATTTATTTTTTTCGTATTATTTTTTTTAAATCACATGCTCAACAGTGAATTTTTTTGAAAAATTACCTTTTGGTGATCCTTTTAGAACTTAATACCAATAAAGGATGTAACCTAACAACTTGCTACAACTTAACTATATACATGTGTGAAATGACTACTAATTTATTTTTTTCGTATTACATTGAAAGTTGATCACTAAAACGTAATTTTTTCAAAAAGTTACTTTTAGTGACTTTTGAGGAAATTGCTTTTTCAGTGACCACTTTCCATTTTAATATCAAACAAAAGTTTTTTGAGGAAAAACTTTTTTTTTTTTGGTGTTCACTACTCTTTTTCATGCAAGTAAATTGTCGCTTAGCATTCATCATATATATCTTTGTTTTTATGTGAGAGAATTGAAAAACATATACTATACAATATTCATGCCAAACTTTGTAAACTATCATATTTATTCGTTTTCTTTATACCTATTCATCTTCTCTCCAAAAAATTGAATGTATAAAATTATAAATAGTCATAATAAGAAAGAGAAATAGATAGAGGAAAAAATGATTAAAAAAAAATGACATGTTGAAATCTTCAAATTCTCCTGATCTGTCTTCGACGAAAAAAAAAAATTATTTTAATCAAATTCTTTAGATGATTTATTACCTAAAATTGAAAAGATCTATATGTTTTTTTATCTTCTTTTCATTCCCTCTTTGCTCCACGCATTCCCTCTCTCACTTCCCAACTTAATAGCAAACAAAGGAAATTGGTAGTCATTTTAAAACATGTATACAAATTTGTAGCAAGTTGATTGATAATATCCTTAACATGTGCCCTTAAGTTATAATTAAGAAGATAATCATTATATGGAAACGGTGAAAATGTATAGAAAATGGTACAAATTACTTACAAAACTGTAAATGTGCTTAAAAAATTGTGAAAATACATTTTTACCAAATAAGGGATATCTCAAACCTTTAAGCCCAAACAAATCCCACATGATGCACAAACCATTCGGAAGTCTATGCATCCGATAACGAGGGAACGAAGATACGAATTCGAAACTTGATTCCTGAGCCGTGATTCTTCGCCATCTAAACTACCATTACGAATGCGTATCATTTATCTATATATAAGATGATGGTTGGGTAAGCATGTGTTGATATAAATTATATCAACACCCGCATTGGGGGTTGTACCTCATGCATTAATGTGTTAAGGGATACATTGCGCCAATGTAAGGGTTACAACCCCCAATGCATGATACTGATATAACTTATATCAACACGTACTGACCTGATCAGTGCTATATATATATATAATTTTTATTTTTCATAATATGTATTTTTACAAACTTCCCCCGTGCAACGCACGGGTTATAAACTATTATATATATATATATATATATATATATTGTCCTGCATCCGACTATTCCTTTATAGACTGACAGGTGCATGTTTTACCAATTTACCCAAATTAAAACTTATATGATATATACTTTGCAATGAAATTATGTAAGATGCATAGTAGTAAAATATAGAAATGCAATGAAATATTTAGAGAAGTCGGAGTTTCAAATATGACCTGAACTGTTGAGTTAAATTGGGAGAAAAAGAGAAGAGGGGAGAGGGGGGGATTGGTCATGTTATTTTTATGTTAAATATTTTACTTTGTTGAACTGTTAGAAACTTTCTCAGTTGGGTTTTTAATTTCTAATCAGTAAAATGATCCAATATGCAGGTACATCAATAGGCCCTTGCAGCCTCTACATCCATCATCAACTAGTGTTTGTAATCAACAGAAAAAAGATGGAACCAACTCTGATAAGCATTTGTCCAGTCTTCTTCCTGGTTATAACTTTGATACTACCTGTCCCACTCTTAGTACTCAAAGAAGTGTGATCTCTCTGGCTACTGGGCAATCTGGAGAAGCTGAAACTGCACTTCCATGCACTCAACAAAGAGTATTTCCTGCCCCAGTTCCAGTGAGAGGCATAAGGTTTGATAGCCTATGTACTGGCTATGGTTTGCCTCCAATTTTTTGTACACAATCAGGTCCATCGCCAATCCCAAGTTCAAGTTCAGCTGGTCAGAAGGAAACCTCCTTTCGAGCAAATCCATTTCATCAGTCCCATCTTGAGATGAATAATTCTCAACAGCTTTATGACTCACTTGATCAAAATGCCAACAATTCTACCAATCAAACTACACACAAGCAGGAATACAAATTGGATTCTTTAGATGATCGAGGACGTGTTTCTCCTGCCACTGATCGAAGTGCAAATAGCAGTTTCTGTAATGGTGCTGTCAGTCATCTTAACAGCATTGGGTGTGGAAGCATGTGTGGAAGTAATGGCAATGTCAATGCGGTTGCTGTTGTCAGGTCTGCTGAAGAGAGCAAGAATGAAGGTCCCTTCAATCATGAAGGAAACTCTCATCGATCCATCCAAAGAGAAGTGGCTCTAAACAAGTTTCGCTTAAAGCGGAAAGACAGATGTTTTGAAAAGAAGGTACAGTATTATTATCATTAACACATGGCTATTCTATGATCTAAACACAGCCAATTCTGGGTTCTTCGAGGACTTGGTTAAAATTAGTTTTCCCAAGTACGAGATGGAACTGAAGATGAAAATCAAAGTAGGAATAAAAGCTGGTTCCTAGCTAAGAAGGTCCTTTGGTTGATTTAATCAGATGACTCAAACCTATTTTGTCATTTTCACAAATACCATGACAACAATTAGTACAACTGTTTGGTTGCTTAAAGTTGCCTAAGATGGATGTGAAGCAAATAATTTATTTTTTAATTTTTTATGCACGTAATTTGTTTATATGCTACATTTTTTTGATGCCATATTTTATTCACAGGTCCGCTATGAGAGCCGCAAAAAGCTTGCCGAACAGCGTCCCCGAGTAAAAGGACAGTTTGTTCGTCAAGTGCATACTGATCCTTCATCTGCAGAAAATGATAATTATTGTGGCAATTCATTTGATGGTTAGCCACTAAACTTCAGTCAAAAGAGGGGTACGTGGTCCCAACTGCAAATGAAGACCTCAGATCCAAAGATTCAAGGGTGCACAGGGTATTTCATCGCTTGAATTCTTGAAGCTTGAGATGCAAAGAGGGGACACTAAAACAAGGAAATCCAATCATTTATCTGACTTCACTAGCTTATTCCTCTCAATGAGGATGGCTGAAATTATCTTGTATCTTAGTGTCTTAATTTTGGATCACACTTCTAACATTTTGTAAGGAGGGCTGCCCGAGTTGATTCTTTTTTCTTTTGTTCATATGTAGAGTGTTTTTTGGTCCAACAACTCAGACATCTATTAGTATGTAAAACCGAGTGTAGCTCATCAAATCTTCTCATCGCTTACTTGAGTTGAATTAAATTGGTTTTTCTCGATTTTCCAAAACTTAAATTATCTGTGTTGTGATTTTGAAATCAAAAAGCAGGCGAGGAAGGTTTTCAAGCTCCCAGCGCTCACTATTTTGCATGTGGGTCGAATTTAAATTTAACTTTGAGCTACGGGAATACTGTGCTGCCATGATCCTTTCAGGCTCTCGTGTTGTTTCCTGCAACCTGGATAGCCTATAGTGTGCAAGCCATCGATGCCATTAGTGTCGGTAATGCCTTTACCAAATAGTTAAGGTAGGAAATTTGTATGTTCCAAACTCGACTGTTCTTCTTAGTTTTCCAACTTTTGAACACTGATTTTTGGCTAGCAAGTGGATACGTACAAGATTTTCCAAAAAAAGTTTGTGTTACAGGCCATTTTAGTGCACTTTCTAACTTTCAGTACAAAAATCACTTTGCCCAAACATTTTTGAAGAATGTTATGTCCCATAATTTCTGCTAGGTGTGGTATTGCGTTCAGAAAAGTATGGAAGTCAGTCTCAAAGATGCCACTATAGAAAAATACAAAGGCTTAACAACAATTCAATTTAGGGATGCTGCCACTGATGTACCTGCCCGCAGTAGTACCTGCGTTTGAGTGGAACTTTTCCTCCGAGATCATCTTCTGATTGAATAGATTAGTGGACATCAATTTTAATGGATTGAATCTTTGTCTCAAACCTCAGGTTTGGCATGTTGGGACCAAATCCTTTCCTTATCAGCGGCGTGTCGTGTCCACCATGTGTTTACCACTTTATTACCCTAATAATTTCAGAACACCTTGAGAGGACCAATCAGGGTTGGGACTTGGGAGATGAACCAATCTACTTAAAGATTGGCTTGATTGAGTTTGGCTTGAGATTGACTTGATAAAAGGCTTGTTCAAACTAATAACTTAAATTCCAATAATGGAAAAGATATTGAGGGTTTGAAAATAGAGAAATATTTATATAAGAGAAATAAAAATTATGATCTCGATTTAGAGAAATGATAGAAAATAGTAGTAAAAATTGAAAATTTTCTCTGAAATTTTGGGAAATATTAAAAAAAAAAAATACTTTTAAATTTTTTAATAATATCATAAATAAATTGTTTATAAAACAAGTATGTCATGTGTAAGGTGCAAAAGGTAGCAAATGAAAATTTTAAACTTAAACTAAGTGATTTATTATGTTTATAATATTATATATCTGCATTATATTTGTTATATGTGTACATTACATATATATAATGTATTATTAACATATTAGATTTGACATTTTAGTCTTTTACTCGAGCTTGCTTGTTGAGAAACGAGCCCAGCTCGATCTCTGTTTTTATGATTATGGAGCGATGCCCGGATGGCCACTGACTTGGCTCTGGATGACTCGTCTATAATCCTAGAGTTGAGAGCTGGATTTGGGTCACAATATGACATTTCTTTGGTCCCCATCAAACCACGCAAACACACACGTCTCCTTAAATAATGAAATAAAAAGCCCAAGATCTTTTTTCTTCAAAGTGGTAATTAAAAGACACACGGGCCTGTCTTGGTCCCAAAGCAAAGAAATAAGCAAAGTTTAAGGGGGAAAAGAAGAGAAAAGATGAGAAAGCACTTTCATAATGGGGTCCGACCAACTTTCTCCTCTGATTGAAGGGCTCAATAATAACTGAAAAAAAGAGTAAAAGCAACACTAACACCATCCCCCTGATTTCAAACGTCTCAGCCTCTCAGAACGTAATATTCTTATGAATATCCTAATTAGGAGGGACCCATAACATAAACGTGCACGACAACGTACAAGCGGAGCACATGCAGACGTTGTATGGTACTCACCATCATACGGTGGAAAACGAGTTAGTGGTGTTTGTAGTCATATCCAAGGGCTGAGATTATTGATGGGGTTGATGCATAAACTGGGCATATGATGGCATCTCAAGTAGCAATGTTGTACTCCCATTTATACCCTTTTCTTAACTTAAAAGTAATGGCCACATCCGCATTAGACACATTAAAGCCCAGAATTTGATCACAAGGAAAAAAAGATGATTCCAGGGGGTTTCCAAAGCTCTGTTTTACAGATTCTCCATAGTCTTTTGCTCTTTTAGTGCACAGCTCAATAAATAATTATAGAGACCCACAAATTCAAAGTCCTCTAGCAAGTGTGTCACATAAATTATGCATTGTTGCACCGCTATAGTTTATCATATTTCTATTTGTAAACAACCCACCAATTTTGGTTTACCATATATATATATATATATATATATATATATATATATATATATATATAACAAGGTGGAGAGAGAGACAGAGAGGGAGACATTAAACTGGCCACCATATATTTCTCACTTGCCCAATCAACAAGAAAGGCTATTGGCTACTCTCTCTTTAGCTCTTTTAAAAGCTATCCTTTCAATTATTCTAAAACTAAAAGTGCTTCCCGTCTGATTCCGGCTCAGATAGATAGATATCCCCGTATCCCTGCTCTCCCATCAATCAACATAGTGCCATATATTAAAGGAAAGGAAAATGAACCACTTGTAAAGCGCGCCCATCTCTCAAAGATTGGCAGAGTGCATGCATATTCATGATGAGAAGATGTTGTAATTTGAAGCCTTGGTATCCATCTTATTCTTGAGTGTCCCTACATGTATGCCATGTGAACCACAAATGTGACTACAGCTGGTGATCACCATCCATACCAACAATGCTTTTTCATATATATTCTGCTCCTCTGCAGCAAAAATCCATACTGTACTATCCGGCCTCCCTAATCATGTTGAACTTAAACCAAAAATTACCATCAATCGCAGGCTCAATAGCTCAACATTAGAGATTCATCAATAGTACCTTGTTGGATTTATCTGTTTCTCTAATAAAATGTGATTGAACTAACTCGCCCTTTGAATTCCATTCAAACACTAAGGCTCTATTTGGTTAGCGGATTTTATCAAGGAAAGAAATTAAAATATAAGGAATTATACTTTTCTTCGTTTGGTTGCATTGGAAAAATGGAAGAAAAAAAAGAATTTGAATAATTTTGGCTTGATATGATTTTATCTTTTCCTTTCATTTTCTTTCCTCCTCACTTTTTTTCCCTTCCTTTTTTTTTCCTTTGTAGAATCCATGAACCAAATAGAGGGTAAAGAAATGAAATGAAATGAAATCTTGGGTTCTTAGAGAATGTTGGGGTTGGAGTATGTGTAGGTAGTAGATTCTCTTATTTCTTATCATTTTAGAGGACTTCTAGGCTAAGAGAATAAAGGTGTTTTGTATCTTAACAAATGATTTAGTTTCTATTATATTTTAGTCACTAATTCTTAATTAACTTCGCACAAATGATATCCGACTTTTTTAAAGTGTCACTGTACATCGGACTCGAAATGATTTTGGGTCCTTAATATATGAACTTCACATAGTAAGTTATACATTTACAAGAAAATTAATCATAGATATAACAAGTTCATTTGGTTTTAGAAACAGAAAATAGTAAAAAAAGTATATCTGGTAATGTGTTTTTAAAAATTATTTAATTATTTATAAAAATAACTTGTGTCTAAAAAACATCAAAATAATATTTTTAAAAATAAAAACATTAAAAGACCAAAAAAAAGAGAGGAGAAAAACTGCATGTTCAATTCCCATTCAAAGTGTTTTCTACTTTTTGAAAATAACTTTATGAGAGAATTAAGTGTTTTATGAGAATTAAACCAAACATGGTTGTTGAAGTCAATGTCATGAAGCATAGTCTACATCGTGTGGTGTTCTACTGATGCAATGGTTAAGGTGTTAATCAGATGGGCCTATCAGTTAATCATCCTTTTTAAGCTAGGCAGCCTATTTTATATTAATTTCACTAATTCAATGTATCCCAAAAATTTAAAAAGGTGCATTCCAGAAGTTTTTAGGTTTCTACGTACAAGAAAAAATGTAGTAGTCTAAACTTTAATGGTAAATATCTCCTAGCCACCTTCCTCCACCAGCAGGGAACTGCCAGTCAAAAGTAGCAGCGGCAAAATAATTGTTGCTTTCTACTACCCAGTGCTCCCTTTTTAAACGCCATGACCTCTCCTTCCTCAGCTGTGTAAACCTCCACTCCTCCTTCTCCCCTCCTCCTCCTCTCTCTGGCCCTCTCTGTCTCCCACTGCAAATGTCTCAAATCGATATAAAATCACCAAAACACTGCGCCAAGCACGGATTGAACATTAACAAGCTCTACAAGAAACTATTCTACATCTTTTCCACCTTTTTCTTCTCACTTCTCTCTCTAATCATCCTCATCTGGCTCATCCTTCACCCCACCAAGCCTAAGTTCTCCCTCAAAGAAGCCGATATCTACCAACTCAACCTCTCAGGCTCTCACCTTCTCAACTCCTCCATACAAATCACTCTCCTCTCCAAAAACCCAAATCAAAAAGTTGGCATTTACTACGACGAGCTACATGCTTATGCCTCTTACAAGGGTCAACAGATAACTGTTGATACCTCTCTTCCCCCTTTCTATCAAGGGCATGAAGATAGCAATCTGTTGACGGCCTCTTTGGTCGGAACAGGGCTGCCGGTGGCTGCATCTTTTGGTTACGAAGTGGGACGTGATCAGACGGCTGGGAAACTAGTTCTCAACCTGAAGGTGGACGGACGGCTCCGATGGAAGGTGGGAACATGGGTTTCTGGCCGATACCGGCTTAATGTGAATTGTGTTTCTGTCATGGATTTTGGACCTACTGTCCCATCTGGTCCACTGAGTTCAAAGCAAGGGACTCAGTGTTCTACTTCTGTTTGAGTTTTAGGATAAACTAACATATGTGCTCACTATATATCTTAGAGAGTTTCCTGGTTTTTTTTTCTATTTTGGATTAGTTTGTTGTTTGTGTTTTTGGTTGTGTTTGTACGTAAATAAATGATATGATGAATGTCAATAGGAGTGAAAGTTACCATTATAATGAATGAAAAAGCTTGTTAATTTGGATTGTTCATCTTATCTTTCTCTTCTTTTCCTACCACTATGACTTCATTTTTTTTGCTTTACAAGTGATGGGTAGAGTGGAAAGAAAGTTTTATGGTAACCTTTGAAGGGTTTTTTTTTTTTTTTTAGAGAGAGAGAGAGAGAGAGAGAGAGAGAGTAGTGGAAGGATGAGGAAGGATTGTTTAACCTTTGCTTCTTTTGGCTTTGTTCCTGGCCGGGGAGGAAGAAAGAGAGATAGGGTTGATTTTTGATGAGATTCCATGGAGAAAAGAGAAAAATGAAGGCGCGAGATCAACCTGCTTTCTTGTCTAAGGAATCTTCAAATTTTTCCATGTCAATGCCTCTCACCTTTAATTATTATGGGGATAATGGAAGTCTGGGCTTTCCTCGTGCATAGCCACAATTGCTGGGTCCCTATGGTAACTTTGAGGGTTCTGCTTTGAATCATCCCCTAGGCATGGAACTTGCACTATGCCCAAATGGGTATATCTTCAAACAGTTGCTTATTTCAAGAGATAAAAATCGGGTTTATTTCTGTATAAAAATCTTACTACCAAACATACTTTTGATGCCACTGTAGAAACAATTTATTCTTTTTTCTTTACTATATAATAAACTAAACTGGCACAAGTCAAGGGGGAAATCATTACTCTCGTTTATTCAGTTTGCATGTTGGAAAGAGAAATGGAAAATGGAAGGAATATTATCAAAATTGTTTATTTCAGATGTCTGCAATGATTTTTCTGAAAAAAATAAGGACCATTCCTACATAGAACTTTGAAAGACGAGAAAGAAACTCTACCAAAAGCCCTTCTTTATTATTTTTTGTATGTTTCCCTGTCAATTTTTTATCCCTAAAACAAAATCTCAACTTATTAGGAGATTTTGATAGTGAAAATTTGGGATAAGGACAAAAACAGTTTCATCACTCTGATAGTCTGATTTAAAGAAAAGTAAAGGTAGGAAAAAGAGGGAGAAAGTCTAGGTCCACAGATTTTAAAAGCCAAAGAGCTTTTCAAGGATTTCAAAAGCTAGGGGCTTAAAATATGAACAAGAAATAGCTGTAAAGACCTCAAGAACTTCTCAACAATGGCTTCCCCCCACACCAACCTCATGCCAGCAACTTTGAAAGAATATATCTGGCTTACTAAAGAGGTATGAATAATCTCAGACACAATTTTTGAACTTTAAACTTGTTTTGTGTAATTATTTTCATTTTGTGCAAATAATTTGTGTTAAACTTTAAACTTGTTTTGTCTTCACATTTATTTGCACCAAACCGTCTCAACCCAAAAATCATGCTCCTCAGAATTGAAGAAATATGCACTCTCAACTATGAGTGGCAAAAAGAAAAAGAAAAGGAAACCATAACCCCGCCGCCCTTTAACAAACTTCCAATATAGAGTCTTGGTTTTGATAAGGAACTTCAACTTCCAATCTCATAATTACAACCAAAAAGTTCTCCATAAAAAAAAAATACCTCTACTAATGAAAACCCCACTAAATCAAATTGGATGCTAAGCCCATCATGAAAAGGTGTTCAAGCTTTAAGGAGATTAAACCCAAGTAGATGATACAACCCTTGCAGCTTTGCTAGTGTATTAGGATATCTATATAAATTTACTAACAAGATATCTGAAGTTTCAGCCGACTAAACTTTGGGTATGGGAATGACCATGGCCCACTCCGCATTTGGTGTTGTTAGCCCCATGGGAGGAGTCGAACTTGGGACATTCTGCTTCCTGAGATATATCATATAAGTGTCAAGACAAAGTGTTTTACTCCATTAAGTTGACCTTTAGTAGCATATGGTATTAAAGAAAGGGCTCTAATTTATAAACTGGTGAGATCTATTATACAATAAGTGAATAATTCTGGAAGTCTTAAAATTTAAACCCAGCTCTATGGTACAACCTCCAACAGGCTTCCCCAAGTCGGTTTCGGACAAAGGAAAGTAAGCATACATTGCATGATAAAGATTAAACAATGTGTCCCAACTTATTCTTTACCTTTCCACCCTTATGTTGGTAAAAGTTACTGTTTTCTTTTGTTATTGGTCCTTGAGCAATGACTGGTCCCAATCACTAGAGGTCTAGTAATGGTGTCTTTTCGACTCTTTTAAGTTACTAAAAGTAACCGTTTTCCTTTTGTTCTGGTCTATAAAACAAGGGCAAGTCCCAATCACCCAGCAGTTCTTACAAAAGTGATAACGGTCTTTCAAAGACAACTTTCCCTTCATCCTCTCTCTCACACACACACACCTACAGAATTATCACTGGTTTATTATTCACAAACTGGGGAGAATATTTGATCTTTAATGCCAAAGATTAGGATTTGGCAGAAATCCAGGAATGAATTTTGAAACCCTAAATCCATGGATTTGAAATGTCGAAGTGAGGGGTGTCATTTAAAATCCATGGTACTAACAATTTCATATTGAGCCTCTCAGGTCACAAATATGGAGTTGTAAGATCACATTCTTTGTTACTCGATCAAACCCTAATCCTAACCAACAAGTAATTTTTCTCTTTTCTCTGTTTTTTTTTTTTTTTTTTGATAAAGTAAATATGTATCGATGATCAAAAAGGACTTGGCCCATGTACATAAGCCATATATAAAGAGTAAGCACTAACCCCTAACAAGTTTGAATGAATCCACAAAATTTAAAAAAGAAAGATTACAAGTATTGGTATGACTACAATACCACAAAAACAAAGACTTGAGTAATGATGATTTGAGTTCAATGATAGACTTCTCCGCCCCATCAAAAGTTCTAACATTCCTTTCTTTCCAAATACACCACAAAATAGCATGCAGAGCCGTATACCATATGACTTTCTCTGTTCTTCTGCCCACATCCATGGCTTCTTGGCTCCATTTCAGCAGCTTGATGTAGGAAAAACCAAAAATATGAATCCAAGGATAATTCAAATAATGACAGGCATTGACAACGATACATAGATGGAGCTCCAAACTAGAGAAAAAAAGAGATTTATCTGGATCTGCTGATGTAAAGAGCTGGTTGTAGTCTGAAGTGATATAAAACCCAAACTGAAGAGTGTGGTTGGCTTAATGGTTCATATGGACTTAGAAAGGCTTACTATGTTGGCTACAGAAAATGCTTAATGTTTAAGCAGGTTTGCAAATCCTTTTATTGCATGGTTCATCCAAACAATAGATTCTCAAATCTATTCATTTCAAATCCGTGTGGATTTTAAATTTGCAGATTCTAAAATCCAAAACTCAAATCCAAATACAGATTTCCAAATGCAACCTCAACAAATTTGCAAGGCGATGTATGAAAATTGAGTAAAATTACACATAGTATCCTTTTTCCACAGCTCTATTATTCACAGAAGCTATAGGAGAATTATTTAACAATGTAGATGCAGAAATGACGTGCAGTGAAGAGAATGTTCCTTATACACGTCCTTGTAACAAGCAAATGAATTGCAAGGCTTTGAAGTTTTCTCTTGAAATTCATGGGTTCTGTCACACATAACCGATTATCAATTTGAAATCGCATTTGAGAGAAGTTTAAGAAAGCATAGGAGCTCTCCAATTAGAACCCAAAAGGAAACCCAAGTACAGTGTTGGGTGTTAAAAAATAGAGTACGTGATGGCACCTTGTGAAAGACGGACCTGATCTTTTTTTCTTTTTCCTTTTTTCTAACGGGGGAACCATCCCACAGCGGGGCCCCTTTAGACCCACCCATGGAACCTAAACCCCCAGAGCGACTAGCCCAGCAACCCACTGCCACAACCCCTACTTAAATAAGCTGGAACTGATCTTGCCATGAAATTTGAAAATATATTAAAGAGGCTTTCTAACTTTAAATGCTTTGCGTGTGTGTGTGTGCACAGGCAGGGTATGTAAAAGTTACACATCCCATTTAGATCTCACAGAATGGACTTGGGTATGGCATAGGAGTTTCTGGAAAAAACGTAACAGTGTTGAACTTGAAATACAGGGCATAATACAGGTGGCACCGTGGCAGTTGTAAAAGGTTCTCAAACAGCATTTTTTTATAGCAGGTTGCATTGAGTTCTATAATCATAACCTCTACTCTACCTCTATCTTTAGCTAAAGCATAGGCCATTTGCAACATTTCTAGCCAACTTTTGCCTCTTAAAATCATCCACTCTAATGCTAATTACATCCACAATACAGCCAGATTCTCATAACATTTGCTTAAAAACAAGGAACTCCCCACTTGGTGATGCAGTCGGTTATTCTGGAAGGTCCAATGATTGAAAGGGTGTGCAACAACATAAAGGAAAATCTATAGATGTATACACCAGGAATTTGCTTAGCAACCCTAGAATGGGCAATATTGGATTCTCAAGACTTCAATTGCCTTCAAATACACTAAATCTGTAAATCCCCCTTTCTACATATAGAAGAGTTCTGGATGCAGGACTATTTTCACATTGGGGTGAAGCAGCCCACGAGATGGGACACGTGTGGGGTGGCCCATGGGGTAGGACACGCTGAGGTGGGGTGGCTAACGAGGTGGGACCTGTGGAGGCAGGGTGGCTCATGAGGTGGGACCCACTAGGAGGTCTCAGCCGATGCCTAGGCTATGAGCTAAAAGAATCTAATATCACACTCCTTAAGTCATGGATTTTGGGGATTATTGGTAAAGTTCCTACATCAAATGGTATGAGAGTAAGAGGCCTTGTGTTTGAGTCTTCTCACCGGTGTGGGTAAATGATATAGGAGCAAATTCACATTGGTTTAGGGCAGCCCAGGAGGTGGGATCCATTGAGGAGAGTGGCCCAGGAGGTAGGACCCACTAAAAGGTCTTGCCCGGGATGCCTAGGATATAAGATAAAAGGATTTGATCTTATGCTTCCCTTAAGTCGCAACTTTCGGGGAGTACCGGTTAAGTCCCTGCATCACTTCTTCTCCAAAGCTAAAGCTAGGCATTCTTATAATAAATCCAACATCCACTCTCCTCTCTATAACAGAATGTTGGGTAAGGTAAAGTTAGGTTGAGCTCCCCAACCTTTTGCAGCCTCCTTTGGTTGTGTTTTGAATGGAGGGTGGCCCAACAACCCCTTGGGTATTCTCGGTGGTTTACACAACCAATAAAATTTTCAATTCAAACAATGTGATGACATCAGAATTTGTCCAAACCCAGTGATCTCTCTCTCTCTCTCAATGTGGGAATGTATAATTGAGGCAATGGCCACAAACACATACACTTTACATTTTGATAAATCAATATGTATATACTTTTTTGATAAGGTATTTTGATAAATCAATATTCATAAAGAAAGAGCCTAACGTTCATATATATTTAAAATTGTAAGGAAGGCATGGAATTTTACAATTAACGCAATGCCCAAATTCACATTTACTCAAAATTGAATCAAACAGTTCTCCCAATACCAAATTAAATTCTGTAAACATATGATATCTCTCATCCACAATAAGATCAGAATTTTCAGTTGTTAACAGTTCAAAGCATAATCGTATCATGCCAAACACAATATGCAATAAAGCTAATAAAATCTACGGAGTATAAAAGTTACGAGGGTAGCTTAAACTCACCACCCAAGTAAAGATTAAACTGAATCGGAATCAATCCATTTCCAGTAATGCTTCTTTACAGAAACCGCCATGTCCGCAATTGTTGTTTCATTACAATCTTTATATTCCTCCGCCTCTTCGGTACAAAATTCTCCGTCAGGCAAACCGTCCACCCACGCATCAACCGTATGCAATATATAACAAGCCGGCAAACCCGGGTAAGAAGCTGAAGCCCGCTCCTCCACTTTCTTCCTATACGAACCAGGCACGATTCTCACAATGTTCTTCTCATCCCCATTACCGAAATTGTCCCCAATTATCGATCCGAGCTCTTCTTTAACTGCCCGTGAAACGGCAGCTTCGACGGTCTCGCCAGGCTTCATTTTCTCCGACAACGGCCGGCACCGTTGCCGCACGGTCCCGTCCGATAACTCTTGGTGCGATTCGAGAAGAATTCTGTTATCGCCGCCGATGATTCGGAGGGTCACAACGTGGACTGTGCGGAGGGGAGGGATGGAGTCGTCGAGCGAGGTTTCGCCTTCGGAGAGCTCGAGCCAGAGGTTGTGGACGTTCTTGGTGCCGGGCTTGACACCCCAAGAAGCGAAGGAATCGGAGGGCAAGCGCGGCTTGAGCCAATCGGAGAGGGATTGTGGGTTGGAAAAGGGGTGGAGGTGCTTAGGGTTTGGGTTGGTTTGCGAGGACATGATGGGGTTTTTGAGGAAGCGACGGGAGTTTAGAGGGAAAGAGAGAGATGGGATTTTGGGGAGGAGGGCATGGGGTTTAGAGGAAGAGAAGAGGAAGAGGAGAGAAAGAGCTGTGAAGAAGAGGTCAGGTAGTGATGTGGGTTTGTTGAGATGGAGTTTGGAAGGGTGGTGGTGCTGGTGGTTGTTTGGTGGCGGTTGTGGCGGTGGTAATGGTGGTGGGTACATATCAGTGAATAGTATGTGGACTATGTAGTGGTGGTTCTTGTTGGTGGTGGTGTTGGATGATCAGCTGGGTGATATGGTTTGATAAGTCCATGATGAGAAGAAAGAAGATGAGGATAGGAGAAGAGCACTGTTATGCCAGGGTTTTCGGAAATAAGAGGTGGAAATGGCAGGTTTGTTTGGGATCAGAAATCAGAACAATAAGATATTCTGGCTCCAATGTTTTGACTTTGGACTGTTTGAGAGTTGGTCCTTTATTCCATTTTCTAGTTATCGGTCATTTTTGGGTAATAACCTTAAGGGACCTGTGGCTCTCGGAAGCCCATATCCCCAACTTGGTTGCCCTGTAGCGTGTGGATTTATCGTGACACTCACACGGATGAAAAAAATATCAAACGCATTAAGTTACTTTAGGCCATGTTTATTTGGTTGGAATGAAATCATATTCTAATTTATTTCAAATAATGTGTTTAGATTAGGTAATTAAATGAGAATAAAATCAAATAATAGTAATAAATTATAATGATATTTATTTTACAATGTTTTTTTTAATCTCATTTCATTCAAAACTATTTTGAATATGGAATCAGATTCTATTTCTATTCATTCCATTCCAACCAAACAAACATGGCTTTAGTGTGCTTCTTAATTCTTGTGTTGATTATGTTTTGTTTATTTAGATGATATTTTATATGACGAGACAAAATGTAAAGTAATCATACAAAGTTAAGTATGAACCCAAAATATTTTAAAATAAGTAGAGGATTTAGACTTTATTTTTAGGATTTACATCCTAAAAGGCAAAAGTATTAGTTTGATTTTTCTGTTCCTCTTGAAGCAAGTAACCACCCAAATTCATACTAATAAATGCAAAGTAGGAGGAGGTGAGTATGCTCGTGTTCAAAAAAATAGTGGGACTGTGGATTTGGAAGCGCTATTAGCAAAATAAAAGAAGGGGGCTTCTATTGGTAATTAAAAACTTGCTTTTTATCTCTCACTTATTTTACACTTTAAAATTTTATGAAAAATATAGAAAGTTTTCATAAAAACTTATCGTATATTATGTTAGAAAACATCATTTTAAACAATTTTTTAAAAGAAAGTTTTTCCAAAATTTATCATTTAAGTAGAATTTTTTGTCATTAGTAGTATTCGCTTCATAAATGATTAAAAAGTCTACTTAAATGATAGAATTTGGAAAAACTTTCCAAAAAGTTGTTCAAAATGATGTTTTCTAATAGATAGTACGATCAGTTTTTATGAAAACTTTCTATATTTTTTATAAAATCTTAAAAATGTAAAATAAGTATGGGATGATAAGCAAGTCTCAAGGTGACAATTGAGGCCAACATAAAACATATAATGGTCATTTGGGTTTCAATCTTTGTCTAGTCCAGTTCTGTGCCGTCCACATCAGCATATGGGCCAGCCAGATTGTGGATTCCACCAGCATAGTGGACTAGAGATTTGGCCATTTTTATAATCCCTAGTTTTTGAGCACGATCTTTGTCTAGTTGAGTTCTGCATTGTCCCTATTTTTCTAGTAGCCGCGTAATTCACTAGAAAATATAATTTTGAATAACTTTGTAAAAAAAAAGTTTTCCTAAAATCTATCATTTAAGTAGACTTTTTGGTTATTTATAGTCATAATTTCATTTTTGGCCAAAAAATCCACTTAAACTATAGATTTTGGAAAAACTTTTTTCAGCAAAATTGTTTAAAATGACATTTTCTAGTGGACTATGTAGTTACTTTTCATAAAAATATTTTATATTTTTTTAAAACTTTTAAAAAATTAAAATTAATGAGATGAGGAAGTTACTTGAAGGGGTTGCAATATTAGGACCCTTAGAGATAAAGATTGTAAATATAGACAATTACAAGCCTTGGGTTCAACTAATAAGCCTGAATGCATGCTTAGGTTGTTTGGGTCCTGGCCTACAGGGCTATGGTATGTAAATTGACGAAAACCTTAACTACGAAATGTTCTCTTTCACCCGAAACAGATTTGGCCCACAGCACATCGCCCACAAGTCAAAAGACCATAACAGTGCAGATCCCAGTTTGGAAAACCAAACCCATCAGCTATATTACATCTAGCTCACATACAAGGCCAGGTTGCCAGTGACTCCTACTCGGCCTAGTTTCCTTCTGAGAAACTTAGCTCTGGCTTATTGTGAAATTAACAAAGTTAATACTTAAAAAAAAAATGGAAAAAAGAGAACAGATTAAAGAAAACCGTTGCTTGTGAATTTGTGATTAGTACTAGATCACATAATGGAGATACATATGCTGAAACACAATTGGATTTTCTTTTTTTTTTTTTTTCAGAGCTAGGAACAACTTTCAATGGTGAATTCGTGAGATTTATTTTATGCCAAAAGCATATGAAACAAAGATACTTATGAAATTAAATTAGGCTAGAAGGTATAATAGTTCATTGTGGATGCATGCACTAAAGAAGCCCTACCGAGGAAATGCTTAAAAGGAAAGCAGAGAAAAATAGTGTTGATTGAGTTGGAGCAATAAGATCTGTAAAATGATGGCTCACCATTTAATCTCATTCCATTCCAATATTTGTCATGATTCCGACCAAGCAAAGGAGCTCAAGACTAAGACCCATGATAGACTTCTAAGAGAACACGTTACACCTGCCTAAGGCTGCCTTGGTGCCTTGCTTGATTCTTTCTCGCTTTATTATTCATTTGTTTTTCCTTGATAAAATTGACTTCCATTGGTTATTACACATATATCATTATTATTATTATTATTATTATTATTATTTTATTAGAAAAAGCAGAACAGAGCACATATACTGGAATAGTGAAAAAAGAAGTGATAAACATCAGAGACCGGAGGTCCAAGTAATTAACCCTTAACTAGTTATGCAGGGCTTTGAGCTCATGATGATGCCCAGGATTGGAAGGTGCCAACTTAGTTGGAATTCTTGAACTCTTTATAATGCTTAAGGACCTTTTATAATAAAAATATTTTTTTTAAAAAAAAAAAATGGGAACTACCTAGCTGCCCTTCCGTAATGTTGAGGATGGGTTGATAGTCCCGTCATTCGGGCGTCGGGTTCGTGTAAGGAACCCATGGAGGGTTGCAATTGGTCGTGTGTGCAGCCTAAAACGAATCGAAGAACGTTTTTTTTTTTTTTTTTTTGTTTGGATCGATGATCGATATGATTGATGAGGAGTTGGCGGGGCCTTGTAATCTGCGTGATCTCCGCCGTATATAGCAAGAGCAAGAGTTGCGAAAGTTGGGAAGGGGCGGAGGAAGGGTAAATTAAAGAACTTCAGAAGCAAAAGCGCGAGTAGCTAGGAGGAAATGAGGAATTCGTAAAAGAAAAGAGAAAAGGAATGCAACAAGAATATTCCCATCAATCCGGCGGATGAACATGTTAACTAAACGGAACTAAACCATGACTTACCCAAAAAAAAAAAAAAAAAACATGTTAGTGGTAGCTAATTAACTGTCCGGCAATGGGATCGCAAATAGAAATAGGCTTAATTTTGGACGAAGCCAAGAAGACACAGCTGGAATTGCGGAAAAAGTAGGGAATTAAATGTTTGGGGTAACGAAGAGGAGGTTGTAGGCAAATTAGTGGAGATGTAAACGAGGGATTGGGATAAGTTTGAGAAGTATCAAGAAGAGGCCTAAATTTGTCTCTGTTTTTGGTAGCGTGGGAGCGGTTGTTGTAGTTGTTGAGGCTTCTATTTTTCTGAAGGTTTTTGGCTGCTTTCTGTTTGTGTTGTATAGCTTGTCCAGCTGCTTTCCTTGCGTTTGCTTTGTTGTTAGTGGTGCTTCTGGTTGGGGGTCTTTTGGCAGAGGTTCTTCATTGGTTGTTGGGTGTTGGTTGGTTGTTTCTTTTGTGCTTTAATTTGGGTGCGCCGGCGTTCTGTGCCAGTCCTCGCTGGAGCTTTTGCGCGCGGTTGGGGCCGGAGTGTTATTCGGTTGGTGCTATGTTGTCCAGTTTTGTGTTTCTTTCCCTAGCTTGTTTTTTCTCTGCTGCTTCTTCTTGTCCTGTTAGTCTTGTGTAGCTTGGCGCTGGGGGGGGGGGGGGGGGGGGGGGGGGGTTGGTGTGTGGTTTGTGTGTGTGGTGAGGGAGTGTGTTGTTTCCTCGCGTACGTTTAGGCTTGCTGTTTTTCTTTAATAAATTCTTTTTTAATTGCTGATTAAAAAAAAAAACCCTTCCTGTTTAGAGGAATCTACGTTATAGTGTTTTGTAGGATCACCGTTAATCCTTTTGGGCTTCATCTTGGCGTCACAGCCAAAATGATCTTAAGCCGCACCATCAGTATGTAATTAATTAATTATCAACCCTTCTCATAAATCAAAGACTTGAGGGTATACATATAAGACATGAAGATCAACATGTACCCATCACATGATCCTCACCGAACAAGTAAACCATCCTCTCCATCCTCCATGGATCTTCTCCCTTCTTTACCTCTTCTCCTCTCTCAGGCAATAGCTTAGACCTACACACAGGGCAAGTTACCTGCCCCTCGTCAATCCAAGCATCTAGGCAGTCTTTATGAAACGCATGAGAACAGTTGCAAAGCTTTCTGACCTCGTGGTTCGCCTCCATGCAATTCATGCACACGATGCAGATTGAGTTTTCGGCCTTCTGTGCCCCTTCTCGAGTCTCGAAAAAGGAACCAAATTCTATTATCGGAAGCTGCTTCTTGATCGATGTGGTTATGAAGCTGACAGGGACAGGTACTAACAAAGGAGAGGGACGATCCTCGGCTGGACAGTCTTTGGAGTTTCGATCAAATATCGATGCCTTGCTGAGTAGAGAAAGAAGAGAGAACACCGCCATGAGAATGCCCTTCAAATGGCCCAGTAGAAGTTTTTGAAAGAAAAAGGAAGTGAGTTTTGGAATTCTAATGCTTGCACAAGGGAAACCCATAAAGCAAAGAATTGAAGGTAGAGCTGAAAGAGCTCTGCAAGCAATATATATAGGGGGATGGGTGGGTGGATGGATGACTTGAAATATAAAAAGAGGAGTTTGTTACATGAATACTTACATGCTTTATACTTATAGAGAGTTTTATGAATTTGGGTGGGACCCCAAAACTATATTTAAATTTATCAGCGATGCCCCCAAAATAATTAATGTACAACAGGAATTTCAAGAATAAAATATACACAATAATTTTGAATTACATAAATTTAAACATTGTATTCATATGCATTGCATGGGTAAGGAGCTGGTTAACGAGAAAAATGTTTACAACAAGGAATGATAACCCCACGATAATCATCTAGGATTGCGAAGAAATGCTTTACCGGATCTTGGCATGGGCGCTTCAAATTTGTCTATTGGATTGATAAATTTGCTAGGGCTAGGCGTGATCCATTTATCGTTGCTTGACTATTCGGATGCCCTGGCGTTTAAAACGTCATACATGCAGTACGTACCAAAAAAAAGAAAAACAGAAAATGTGAACCATACCAATGACATTGCAAATGGGCCCGGTTGGCTTTCCAACCGCTACTTGATGCTTATGTTGACACTAGGGGCCCTTCACCATGATTCAATGTTGCATTTTTGTCAACTTTTTGCCTTTTTTTTTTTTTTTTTTTTTTTTCAAAAAAGAAAAAAGGAAAAAAAATGGGTAAGCTAGTAGAGGGACAAACAAACCATAAGAACCCAAGTGCCTGCCCTATAGGCCATAGCATGAGCCCCAACGCCACCCCATCGAGTGGCTCGCTCAACTCAACCCTCAAGCTAATTATTTGTTTGGCTGGCCCCTTTCTATATTTGCGTTAAAATCTATGGATAACATCGTTCTAGGATTAAAAAAAGAAGAAGCCAAAATTAAGGTTGGTGGTGAGTTGATCAAAATCATTATTTGAAAATGAGGTAATTAAATTGTCACGGTCATCACTTTTTCAATATGATTAATCTTTTACGGAATGCTCCTCTCGCCCCATACCATGCCAGCACAAGCTGAGAAAAAATATGTAGGACCTCACGCTATGCATGTGTCGTTGCTTTATTGGTCTCAATTGATGATTGAGAATGCACATGCATTAATGGATATCTCATGGCTGCAGATAATTAATTGTAGGTGTTTCCGTTAGATTTCAAATTTTGGCAGCAAACCATGGGATTGGTCCACGTGGATGACAACTGGGAATTGGTGACTGGGATTTATGGCCTATGGGAGGACGATAGGTGGCAAAAATATACACATTTGGCTGCTTGCAAACTGCTGATTTTTGGGCAACTGCTGCTGCTGGACGTGGGGAGGAAAAACAGAGCATGTGCAAGAAAAACAGGGGTGCTGCCAAACGTGGAAGAAAGGTGGGCTGTAACTGCAATCAAGGTGCAGTCATGGAGCATAAAGAAGCTGTAAATGTGGGCACAACAAGCCTAAAAAGGTGGGCAGTTGAGGCTTACTTTTCTGCAGTAAAGGAGCATTTTCTGGAGCAGTTTTGAAGGAGAAAACTGCCATGGCAGTTTTCTGCAGGAGGAGTTTCATTCGGTGAAGGGGAAGACAGCCCACTATAAAATGCAAAAATGAAGACTAAATGGGGGTTCCACAACCAACAATCCTTCTCAGGATCTATCAAACATAGGAGTAGTTTTAATTAGACAAGCTTTCAAACACTTTCTTGTAATCAGTTACTTTTCAATCTTGCAAACAATTTCAGTGTACTTGTTCTTTAGTTCGTGTGAAGTTCAAGCTTTGTGGATTGCTTTTCCAAATCATGTTTGGTAACGTATTCCTTCTCTTGTAATTTCAGTTTAATGCTCACATTTTTTTTGTTTCTTTTTTGTCATTCACGCCAGAACTTTAAAGGAAGAACCCCTTTTCCTTTTGCAATCGCCTATCAATCCATTCTCAAATCGTAAGGGGTTGTGAACGCACAACTTTCGGGCTGAACTTGGCCCTGGCACGCCCGCAAAATCCATCGACCTAGGAGGACCACTTTTAGTGCGAACACCATTTTGGCACGCCCGGTGGGACCGTAGGTGTCAATGTCGAAAAGAAACACTCATGCGACTGGAAGCGCCTTGGAAGGACAGCAACCTTCTGAGGAGGAAGGCTCACCTGAGGATGTCCCTGTTAGGGAGTTCTCCATGTTGGAACGGTTGGACAATTCCATTAAGGATATGTCCAGAGATTTGTCCGAGGCCATGCAAGGCCTTGTGATCTCAAGTAAGAAAAATTCTGATGAGCAGGCTGGAGCTCTTCGTCAATTGTCTAAGACCATTGAAATTTCAACAACTAAAACTCAGTCGGCACTGGGTTTGCTGACCAATGCTATTCAAGCACTCTTAGACAAAGAAAAATCAAGCAGGAGTCCTACGGACTCAAGCCAAGAAAAGGCGAGTGGGGTGAATGTTGTCAATCATTCTTCAGAGTCACCACTTCCTCGGCCTGATGAAGTTTATGTACCTCCACCTTTTAGGGCTGGTCAAGTAGACCAACCAGTGACTGAGATTTCCCAGGGGGGAGGGGGCAAGAAAAATGGTGTTTCCATCGGCCAAGAAACTATAGGCCGATCAAACGACCAAAGTCCTTAAATTGTTCAAATTCCCAAGGGGAAAGAAGTTGTTGAAAGGGTGACAAACCCTCTGTTTGAAACTGAACCCAGGCCATATAGAGTTCAAATTTCACCAGACTCTACTATAGGCCGAGACAACAGGTAGTGTTCAAACGTTGTACCTAACAGTGGTCAGTTTAGGCCACAAGAACCAGCTTCTGATAATTACAATATGCCTATTGTTGAGTATGCAGGCCAAAGACATGGCCAAAGAAATTATGGAAATCCTCAGAACGGTCGGCCTGACCGTAATGAAGTTATGAATATGATCGAGCAATATGTTGGCCATCATCCAAATAGAAGAATTCGTAGGCCAATGTATAGAAAGCCTTACCCGGAATGGATTGACCAGTGTAATGAGTTTCCTAGAGGCTTTAGATGCCCTGATTTTTCTTTATTTTCTGGGGAAGAACGTCGTTCTACTGTTGAACACATTGGCAGGTTTACCATTCAATGTGGAGAATTGGCAAACAATGAATTTTATAAACTCAGGCTGTTTGGGAATTCCCTAACTGGCCCTGCTTTTGTTTGGTATATTAACTTGCCTCCAAATTCTATTCAGTCTTGGGGAGATATGGAGGAGAGTTTTTATATGCAATTCTATCGATCTGAACCTGAGGTGACCATGGCAGATTTGTCTAGGTTTAGACAAATGCCAGGGAAGACATCTGAACAATATATTTCTCGTTTTAAGAGGGCTAGAACAAAATGTATGATACCATTACCAGAGCCCGAATTTGTTAGGCTTGCTCAAAACGGCCTGAACTTTGATCTCAGAAAGAAATTTGAGGGTGTAGATTTTGAGGATCTGTTTGAGTTATCAACCAGGACCTCGAGATATGAAAGATTGTTAAAAGAAGTTGATCAATATAACAGCTCTTCTTATGGAACTTATTTTCAGGATCCTAACTATGAAGTTGATCTTGCAGAAATCATTGGCCAAAGGCCGATGGTATGCCCAGCTTTGCAAAGGAAAGATGTTGAGGTGCCTCCGCCGACTGCAACAACGGCTAGGAGGAACCCAATGGATGTGGGGAAAAAATATACATTCGACATCTCAAAAGCAAGTGATATCTTTGATCATTTGTTGGCAAGGAAATATCTTAGAGTGCTGGAAGGTCATAAGGTTCCAACAAAAGAAGCTGAACAATATTGCAAGTGGCATGGGGTAAAATCCCACACCACCAACAATTGTGTAGTGTTCCGGAATCTTGTTCAAGATGGGATTAATCGTGGGATGTTGAAGTTTCCTGAAAAGAAAGATGATATGGTGGTGACTTCAGACCCTTTTCTAGCAGTGAATGTTGCTTCAGTCGACTTGAGGAATTTCAGGAATCACGAAATCCATGGTGTAAGGATTCCTCTAAGGCCTGAATATAGCCAGAGGCCTGTGACGAATGTTCTAGGAAATCAATCTCAAAGATGTGTTCAGTGCCAGCAGCAGTTTAGGCCTCATTATAATCGGCCTAATCATTTTGTTGGTGGAAATCCGCGACCTTATGTTCCTGTGAGACCAAAGCCCCCGCTGGTTAAGAGGAATTGGTCCTGGCATCGGAAACTTTTGGAGTCCAATCCTCAGGTTAACAATGTTTTGTAGGTGAGTGCTGATGAAGGTGAAAGTTCAAGGCCTGCTAGAACAGTCAAGCCTCCGGTGACCAAAGAGGGAATCTGGACAAGACTGCAACATCCTAAATTCCCACAACCTCCTTCCAGAAGTCAGAAAAGAAGGATGCAGCGCCGTAGAGCCTTAGAACGAAGAAAGGAACAAGGCCGAGGAAAAGCAGAGGAGATAGTGGTTGACAGGGTTGAGGAAAAGGCGAAGATTGGGATTTTGTCTGTTGTAGAAAGAATTGAACCAGACTCTCGGCTTGAAAAAGGGAAAGGCAAGGAGATGGTAACGGAGGAAGACAAAGCTGGAGATGAAGAAACTGTGGAAGAGACAGTTAGTATTCAGTTTGGCTCTTTGCCCCCTGTTGTCGGTTGCAGTATGGTATTTACTTTGCCAGTCTCATTTCAGGCCAAGCCAGATCAAAGCGAGTACATGGCTGGAGATGTAGTAGATGCTCAGGCCCCAGCGGCCTTAGTGAGTTCAGTGCTATCAAAAGAAAAAGAGGGAACTGAAAGGATGGTTTTTGAAAAGCCATCTGAGGATATGACTCAGCATTTGAGGCCGTTATACATCAACGTTCATATGAATGGCAGTCCTGTTCCGCGTGTCTTGGTAGATAATGGGGCAGCTGTTAATATCTTGCCTTCAAGTATGCTCAAGACTCTGGGGAAGACTGAAAAAGATTTGATCCCATCAGGGGTCACAGTGGCGAATTTCTCGGGTGGAATAACCAAGGCAAAAGGCGTGCTTCCAATAAATTTGGCAGTTGGAAACAGGGAGTCTTTGTCGGCCTTCTTTGTGGTCGATTCAACTTCATCTTACAATGCATTGCTTAGTCGAGATTGGATACATTCCAATTGCTGTGTCCCATCATCATTGCACCAGTTTCTGATTTTTTGGAATGGTGACAAAGTAGAGATCGTGAAGGCAGACCAGAAACCTTTCCTGGCCGGATCAAACTCACAGAAGCATACCTCTATGGCGAGGAGGTTGGCCCAATCAAGTTCGTGGGGATTGATAAGTATGGAAATCCAAAGAAGATGTCAACAGGAGTGAATTCTTTTCCTTTTGAGTCTGTTGAAAAAGTGATGAAGGAAATGCATCGACCTTATGTGATAATTCCTCACAGGCCAGTGCAGGAATACATTATAGAAGAAACTCCATGAATAGTACAATCAAGAAGAGTGAGCAGGAGGATTGTTTGGCAGCTCTTGTTCAAAGACTGTTTGTATATGCCAAAGAGAAAAGCTTGTTTGAGGTTTCAGAAGCAGAGTGTATTATGGAGGTTGAGGAAGAATCGAAAGAAGAGGAAATCGGCCTAGAAGAATTGGAGTTGGCACCAGCTAAACTTGATGATCTTAAGGCCGATGTTCAAGACCCTTTGGAGGAAGTTGAGTTGGGAGAAAATGGAGAAAAAAGACCAACGTTCATCAGCCAGCTATTAGATGATGGCTTTAAGGTGGAGTTGATTGCCCTGTTGAAGGAATTTAAAGATTGCTTTGCTTGGGATTATCATGAAATGCCCGGGCTAGATCGTAAGTTGGTGGAGCACCAATTACCAATCAAACCAGGTTTCAGGTCGTTCAAACAACTACCAAGGCGTATGACGGCTGAGGTCACGTTGAAGGTCAAAGAAGAAGTGGAACGGCTTTTGAAAGCAGGGTTCATCGTACCAATCAGGTATGCTGAATGGGTATCAAGTGTAGTCCCTGTTGTTAAGAAAAATGGCAAATTAAGAGTGTGTGTGGACTTTAGACATTTGAATTTGGCAACTCCTAAGGATGAGTATCCCATGCCGGTGGCCGATGTACTAGTTGATCGGGCTGCCGGACATGAGATTTTATCTTTTATGGACGACCATTCTGGTTATAACCAGATTTTTATTGATGAAGAAGATATACCTAAAACTGCCTTTAGGTGTCCAGGAGCTGTAGGAATGTTCGCTTGGAGAGTAATGCCCTTCGGCTTGAGAAATGCCGGGGCAACTTACCAACGGGCTATGAATTCAATATTTCATGACATGATAGGCAAGTTTTTAGAAGTGTATATTGATGATGTTGTTGTTAAGTCCAAAGGAAATAAATGCCATTTAGAAGATTTAAAAAAGGCCTTCGTAAGAATGAGAAAACATAAATTAAAATTAAATCCTTTAAAGTGTGCCTTTGGAGTAAAGGCATGGAACTTTTTAGGATTTTTGGTTCATCAGAGAGGAATTGAGGTGGATAAAAATAAGGCCAGGGCTATTATGGAAGCTAAGCCTCCTAAAAATAAGAAGGAGTTGCAAAAGTTTTTGGGAAAAATTAACTATCTGCGGAGATTTATTTCTAATTTGGCAGGGAAAATAGGAGTGTTTTCGCTGTTGCTGAAATTACGGGCGACGGAAGAATTCATTTGGGAAAAAGAACATCAAGAGGCTTTTGATCGAGTGAAACAGTACCTGACAAGTCCACTGGTCTTGATCCCACCTTCTCCAGGCCGTGGACTCAGACTTTACGTTTCAGCGGCCGAGAAGTCCATTGGGTCTATGCTAGCTCAAGTCAATGACAGAGGACAGGAGCAGGCTGTGTATTACCTTAGCAAGACTTTGACAAATGTTGAGCAAAATTATACTTTTATTGAGAAGTCTTGTTTTGTAATTTTCCATACTGTTATGAAATTGCAACATTACTTTGCTAATCATACTGTTTCAATTATCTCAAAAAATGATTTGGTGAAGTATATGTTATCTAAGCCGATTTCTAGAAATAGAATCGGCCGTTGGTCTTTCGCAATCTCTGGATATGCATTGAGGCATGTTCCTCAAAAATCCGTAAAAGGTCAGGCGCTAGCAGACTTTCTGGCCGATCATCCTATGGACATTGAAGAAAAGGAAATCGAGTTGGATCTGGGGTATGTAGACTTGTCGGCCTGGATTCTGGAATTTGATGGTTCCAGGACGGAGAAAATGTGTGGAGCAGGAATTGTCATTACCTCTCCCGGTGGACAAAGGTACGAATACGCTTTCCAATTAGACTTTGAATGCAGTAATAACCAGGCCGAATATGAGGCATTAATTATCGGCCTGGAGATCATGAAAGAGATGAATGTGGTGAATGTAGAGATTGTGGGGGATAGCCAATTGGTCATAAATCAGTTGGCTGGTACTTTCAAATGCAGCAGTTGGGCGTTATCACCTTATTTTGCTACTGCTTCTCAGTTACTAGATCTATTTGATGATGTGGTGTTAAAATTTAAACCAAGGGACCTTAATAAGGAGGCCAACGAGTTAGCTCAGTTGGCTTCAGGTTTGAAAATAAGAGATGGTTTAGGCCAAAGAACTGTTTTGGTTGAAAAAAGGGTTTTACCATCTATTCGTGATAGAGGTTTAGATTTGGAGGTGATGGCAGTTGATTCAGATTCTAGTGACTGGAGAACACCGATCATGATTAGATTGGTGAATCCAAGTGGGATAAAAGATAGAAAGTTGAGGTTGCTAGCCACTCAGTTTGTGATGTTTGAAGGGGAATTGTATAAAAAGAGTAGTGATGGTTTGTTGCTTAGATGTCTTGGAAAAGATGAAGCAATGTTAGTTATGGCCGAGGTCCATGAGGGAATTTGTGGTGCTCATCAGGCCGGGATAAAAATGAGGTGGTTAATAAGAAGACATGGCTATTACTGGCCATCAGTCTTGAAAGATTGTATAGAATATGCTAAGGGATGTAGTGCTTGCCAGAAACATGGCCCGGTTCAACATGCTCCGGCCATTGATTTACGATACATTATAAAGCCCTGGCCATTTAGAGGCTGGGCGATTGATGTTATAGGCAAGATATATCCTCCATCATCAGGCCAGCACAATTTCGTGATTGTGGCCACTGATTATTTTACAAAATGGGTTGAGGCCGTTCCAAAAAATTCGGTAGATCAAACGGCTGTGATTAGTTTTATAAAAGAGCACATTGTGCATAGGTTTGGACTGCCTGAAACCATTAATACAGATCAGGCAAAGTCTTTTTGTGGGGAGCAAGTTAAGGCCTTTGCAGTGGAGTATGGTATAAAGCTTACAAATTCTACTCCTTATTATGCTCAGGCCAATGGTCAGGTGGAGGCTATAAACAAAGTGTTGAAAAATATATTGAGTAAGATGATGGTGGATAAGCCTCGGATTTGGCATTTGCAGTTGTCTGAAGTTTTATGGGCTTATAGGACTTCATATAAAGAAAGTATTAAGACAACTCCTTTTGCTTTAACTTTTGGGCATGATGCAGTCCTTCCATTAGAAGTCACCATCCCTTCTTTGAGGGTGGCTTTTCAAGAAAAACTATTGCCTTCTGAATATAAGGAGGCGATGATTGTGGAGTTGGAGAATTTAGATGCTGAAAGGCTTAGGGCCTTAAATTCTATTGAGGTGCAGAAAAAGAAAGTTGCAAAGGCTTATAATAAAAGGGTTAAGTTCAAGTCGTTTGTTATTGGTGACTTGGTGTGGAAAGTGATTTTGCCCTTGGGTTTTAAAGATCCAGTATTTGGTAAGTGGTCTCCCACTTGGGAAGGACCATTTAGAGTCAAAGTTGTGATACCTGGAGGAGCCTATGTACTTGAAGATATAACTTCAGGTAAAGAGTTTAGTTCAATCAACGGACGGTATTTGAAAAAATATTTTCCCATTATGTGGGAAACCGTCCAACAAGAGGAGTAATTATATAAAGTTAAGGCCGATCAATTTAAGCAGTTCCAAAAAATGCAAAACATTGTTCAAAAAGAGATATAATTGCAAAGTACTTAAAGAAAACGATCGGCCTAAGAAAAGAAGCCTTTTAGAAGGCTTGATTGAGTTGAAGTCCAATTTCTCTGAAGGCGGTCCATCTCTGCCTCAGCATCTTTCTTTTCTTTCTCCCAAGTCGGCGCTTGTGCACTGGAAATCTGATAAGGAGTCTTCAGCTTGGCAACAGCAGCAAATTCCACGGCCTGAGCAGACTTCTTTGCCCTCAGTTGAGTTGTGTCAGTTTCCAGCTCTGAGGCCATTTGGTTCTTCTTTTCTTGAAGTTGCAGGATCTCTTTCTCGAGTTCTGCAATTGTGGTGGACTTGGTTTTGATATTGGCAGTTAAGGCTTGGACTTCTTTCTGCACTGCTAGTATCTTGGTCTTGGCAGTCTCCATCAGGGCCTTGGTGTTTTCTCTCTCCTTGAGGCTTTTCTCTGCTTTACTTTTTCGGTTGGAGGTATCTGAGAATTCTGTCAGAAGGTCTTTCAAATTGGCAGTGATGGCTTTGAGCTTCTCCTTTTCTGCATCATCAGTAGTGCAAGAAGAGAGGAATGTACAGGCAGATTCAAATTCAGCAAGTGAGTCTGCAGTAAAATCAGAAAGCTTTAAGGCCATCAGTTCTAAAAATCTGTATTTAGCCTTCTCAAGCTCAGTACTGGAAGAAGCAGAAGCAGAAACAGTAGTATCTTCTGGGAGAATTGGGGTTGGTTCCAGGTCTTCTAAAGCTGCAAACCATTCCTCAAGATCATCTGGGATTTTAATGGGGCTCGCTGCTGAAGTGATTGGTTGGGGAATTTCTTTTTCAGTCTCCCTCAGGCTGGTTTCCTGCAGTTTTTCTTCAAGCTGCTCAACTTTTATTTTCTTCGAGATGGGAGAATTTGAAGAGCCTGAGGCCTCCATGCTATCATCAAGGATCTTCACTGGGCTTGAGCCAAGACTTTCACTCGCAGTGGGTAAAGGGTTCAATCGGCCAGAAGACCTAGAACCAATTGGTCTTTTGGCTGGAACAGTTTTGGTTGTTTTTGGTCTAGGTGGCTTATCCTGTTCTGGAGGAGGAGCTGGTGGAGAGTTTTCTGCAGAATCTTCTGCGGCTTCAGCTTGGTCAGACAAGGTATCTCCAGGAGTCTGAATGGGAGCAGGGACTGCACAAAAATAGAAATTAGGCCACTGATATTATAAAGGAAAAGAAGTAGTAGAAAAATTATACCTATTAATATTGGTTGGCCAGGGATAATGCGAACAGCTTCTTGGTTGGGCTCAATATCATGGGCAGTGGAGTAGAATCCAGAGAATTTAACTCCATTTCTCTGTCTGGGAGGCTTCAAGGGATCAAGAACAGCAAAGGGTGCTGTAGGTATGGTAGGAAGTTTTTTGCCAAGTAACTGGAGGTGTTTGATTGGGTTTTCAGGCCGCCTAGTTTTTAATCCATTGGCAGTGGCTGGGCTTGGAAAACAGGTTGGTTGTGACTTTGGTATCATTTCAAAAAGGGCTGTGGCTATCTTTTGGGCCATGACATTTTTGGGGACTTGTGGGTTCCATTTTATTTTGAAAAACTTTTCAAACCTTTTTATTTCCCTAAAGTGTTGATAGAAAGTACCTTTCTTCTGAGATTTTTGAGAGGACTTGGCCTGAGATTGAATGCCAAGTTTTCTGGCCTTCATAGTAGAAGGAGGAGAAAGCCTCCTCAGACATTCTTCTTTAGTACCCACCATCATAGCTGTGTAGCATTCAGACCACCAACTCTTGAAGTAGGCAGTGGCAACAGGGGTGTTAACAGGCTCCAATTTCAGAGTAGAAATTCTCTTCAAATAGGCTGAATCCATCTCGGCCAAAGCTTCTGGCTTCTTGATCAATTTTCTTTCTGTGGGGGGATAGTTTATGGAGAAAATGTGAGCGGGGATGGGAATATGTTGGGTGAATCCAAATTGCCTGCAGACCAAATTTGGGCTGTAGATCTCAACCCCACATTTCAGAAATCTGTTCTCGAAGTTTCCAGCAAAATGGAGGTCTCTCATAATCAAGTAAGAGCCCCATATCTCTTTTTGTTGATCACTGATTTCTTCTTGCAAAACCATCTCAGCTGTATACCAATCTGGGCCGAATCTACGGCTACCAAAGGGGAAGAAGAGGTTGTCTGATCTATCAATGGAAAGACTGTAGAAGAAAGAAAAATAGTCCTGGAAGGAAAAGCAGAGGATAGTCTGTTGCATCCATTTTTCACCATAGCACTTCAGATTTTTCTTTTTGGATGAAAAGGTGAATTTTTCAGGGAAATATTCATATAACCAGAGTTGGAGGATCTAAAAGGGGCCTCCAACGATCTTCAGATTATCCTTAGTTACTTCATAAAGACCTCTGTAAAGATGGGAAAGGAGAAAAGGGGCTAAGGCCAATCTACGGCCTGAAGCTAGGGCAACTGCAATTTTATGGTACTCTTGAGTCATTTGACCAGAAGAACAACAAGTTACAAATCTGCAAAGCCATATAAGAAGAAAAGCACAGTGTTCTTGGTCACTGGCCGGCCTTGAATCATCATGTTCTATGTTAATATAGCTACCCCAGGCTACAGAGGCGGCCTTTTCTTTGAATTTGATAGGGGAATCAGGGGAGTAAGCTGCACTAGGAATGTCGCCAGTACATGGAAGGCCAGTCAAAGAGCAAATATCGAAGACAGTAGGAGTCATGGGACCACAGGGGAAGAAGAAAGCATTGGAGGTTGAAGACCAGAAGCAAAAAGCAGCGGCCAGAAGGGGTTTATCCATAGCTAGTGTATGTTTACAGAGTTGTAAGAAATCATAAATCCCAGTGGATTTCCATATATGGCCATAGGAGGGTTCTAAGAAGTCCATCCAGCTAATCCAATTTTCAGTGGCCGTAGGCCATGAACGATTGAACTTGTCCTTCATCCAGGTTTCCCAGTTCAAAGACGAAGCATTCATCATCAGGGATTCTTGATGAACCAAAGGGAAATATGGTTCTAAGACAGAGGGGAAAGTATTTTGCAGCAAGCAAGGTCCTATGGAGTTGGACGAAGAAATTACCTCAGTCGAGATGTTCTTCTTGGACATACCGGCGACAATAGAGATAGCTAGGCTCATTGCTTCCTTGCTCCTCACGCCTTTACTGGATTTTGAAGTCTTGGTGGATTTGGAGGAAGAAGGGGAGTTGGTCTTGGCCATGGTTTCTCTGGTTTTCTGAAGGGAATGGAATAAGGGTTAGGGTTTGGACGAAGCTAAAGAGGAAGGGAGTGACGGTGTGGAATGATGGCTTTTATGGGAAACATAAGATTATTGATGGCCGTGATTAATGAGGACTCTAGTGGTTAGTTAGGAGTTAATTACTCCTCAGGCAGGTGAGAATCCCAGGGGTTTTTATCTCTAACCTTGCTGGTTTTCAAAATTAGAGATAAAGGGGGCAAAGTGTTTCCGTTAGATTTCAAATTTTGGCAGCAAACCATGGGATTGGTCCACGTGGATGACAACTGGGAATTGGTGACTGGGATTTATGGCCTATGGGAGGACGACAGGTGGCAAAAATATACACATTTGGTTGCTTGCAAACTGCTGATTTTTGGGCAACTGCTGCTGCTGGACGTGGGGAGGAAAAACAGAGCATGTGCAAGAAAAACAGGGGTGCTGCCAAACGTGGAAGAAAGGTGGGCTGTAACTGCAATCAAGGTGCAGTCATGGAGCATAAAGAAGCTGTAAATGTGGGCACAACAAGCCTAAAAAGGTGGGCAGTTGAGGCTTACTTTTCTGCAGTAAAGGAGCATTTTCTGGAGCAGTTTTGAAGGAGAAAACTGCCATGGCAGTTTTCTGCAGGAGGAGTTTCATTCGGTGAAGGGGAAGACAGCCCACTATAAAATGCAAAAATGAAGACTAAATGGGGGTTCCACAACCAACAATCCTTCTCAGGATCTATCAAACATAGGAGTAGTTTTAATTAGACAAGCTTTCAAACACTTTCTTGTAATCAGTTACTTTTCAATCTTGCAAACAATTTCAGTGTACTTGTTCTTTAGTTCGTGTGAAGTTCAAGCTTTGTGGATTGCTTTTCCAAATCATGTTTGGTAACGTATTCCTTCTCTTGTAATTTCAGTTTAATGCTCACATTTCTTTTGTTTCTTTTTTGTCATTCACGCCAGAACTTTAAAGGAAGAACCCCTTTTCCTTTTGCAATCGCCTATCAATCCATTCTCAAATCGTAAGGGGTTGTGAACGCACAACTTTCGGGCTGAACTTGGTCCTGGCACGCCCGCAAAATCCATCGACCTAGGAGGACCACTTTTAGTGCGAACAGTAGGATAATAGGATAATAAACATAACACTAACTTGGATAGAAACCAAATAGATGCCATCGACGAAATGAGTACGTCAAAGCCAATGGAGCGGATTTGATCCTTTCCCGTGACCTTAGGAAAAAGAAGGGTTATATATTCTTAAAAATGTCGGAGTATTAGTTTTAAAAATATTGGGAGATAGTGTTGTTTTCCTGAAATAACACCTAAAAAATATGAATAAATTAAGGGTTTTTTGGCAGTAAATTAATGTATAGATTAGTAGTTTGTAGAGAGAGAGAGAGAGAGAGAGAGAAATCGGAAGGGTGATTTACTATGGAACCCCTTACACTTGTCAAGGAGTGGCAATATAAAATTTAGATTTTTTTTTTTTTTTTTTTTTTTTGAAGGGGTAATAAACTATGAAGGTATTCCTAATGGTCAGTGTGTGATGCCCCATAACCACATAAGAAACAATGTGATAATTGTGAAAAGTCAAAACGATAACCTTTTGAAAGCACACTTAGAACCAGATTACTTGACCAACCTCATAGGGGCATTGCCTGATGTCATTTTGAAGTTGAATTTTGTTATGATGGAAAATTAACAACCAATAATCACTAATACTTTTGATTTTCATCATCCTACTAACTTTTGATCGAGATGCTCTTTTATAGTTACCGACCTTGTGCCCTATCTGATATGATCAATCCCAAAAGACCTTGTTTTTTTGGGGTGAAAAGGGAAGTTTTGTTCATTAGTTAAGGCAGCTTACGTATGTAAACAGGGAGAACTTTGGGCTAATCTCACCTCTCATCCCTCTGAGTTTTACATTGATAGAATGCATTTTCCACAAAGATCCATTTGAGTGTCCGTCGTAACTGCTCTTTACAATTGAGTGTTCGATTGATCTCTATCGACTTCTTGATCACGTACTTCATTTCACCGAGGGATATACTTGAGGAAGGCAACAAATCAAAATTGAGACATATATGTCGGTCGAAGGATGCTACATTGGAACAGCAAGCTAGTAGTAAAAAAGGAAGTGATAAACATCATAGACCAGAGACCTTAAGCCGGGCGCATCGATAATCATTAACCCATCTCATAAATCAAAGCTTTTTGGGTACAGAAGACGTGAAAATTAACATATATATATATATATATATATATATATATATATGTACCCATCACATAATCCTCACCAAACAAGTAAACCATCCTCTCCATATATCCTCCATGGATCTTCTCCCTTTTTTTACCTCTTCTCCTCTCTCAGGCAATGGAGAATATTTGCCAATGGCCAATTCGCTTAATGGTCCTCGATTGAAGTAGTGATATAGTAATTTTAAATATATTTGATGTTCTTATCCGTTAGATTGTTAAAGTGGGGAAGTGGGTGGGAGTTAGCGCGCCTCAAGTAGTTAAGTGCCTGATAAGTGTAATTACTAGGTGTCTAGGCCTAAGTTCAATAACCCGAGAAATTGGTGAATATATATATTAACAGTAAGTTCATAAGATGACAACCCGTCATTGGCAACATGTCTAGAAAATAAGATCCTATCCAACCAAACCCATCAATTAACTTCTAACTTATCTACCAACTAATTAATCCAATGAATAAAAAATCACATTTAATAATCTCAACTGGTTAGTCTTCTATCTACTGTGGTTAGAAATAAATAACGCTTGGACCAAAATTACCCTCTTTGATGCTGTTTTTTTTGTGTAAACCATATTTGATTTATATATATATATAGATACTAGTTGATGCACACGTGCATTGCACGTGACAATATTTGCTTTGTAAAAAATAATTTTTAAATCAAATTTAAATTTTTATACTCACTTATTGTTCATCTCCCAGTACAACTTTAATTCATATAACTACCAAACTTTTTACAATCATGTAACAATTTTTTCTTCTAGATAGAATTCCTCAAATTTTAGTTTCCACACATTGCCTTTTATCCTTCTCCCACTATAACTCAAATTTGTAAACTGTGATTTTTTTCACTTACGTAACAAATTTTTTTCTTTTCCTATTTGGATAGAGTAATATTTATTTTAATTTTGCTTATTTCTCATTCCAATAAGATCGAGATGCAATATTGAAACTAACATCCATATGAACTTAAGCAAAAAAAAAAAAAAAAAAAAAAAAGATTTGAAAGACGGCTATACAACTATAAGGAGATTCATAAACTTGCATAACGTTACATGTGCCTATATATATATTATAAGATATAATACCAAGACTTGAAGAACCTTTGTTAAGACAATGAAGTTTTCTAAGAATATGGAGAAAATAATAAATAAATAAATAACCGGCCACTAAATTAAAATTTGTATGCACCTTTGGTCATCCAATTTTAAGCACGCCCCTAATCACTAAATTAAGAGAATGATAAAAATCAAAATACACTTACAATTCATTAATCTGGAAGATAAAAAACCACTATACAACTGGTATGCTATAACAGATTTTAAGAAACAAAATTATTGACTATAATTGATCCTATAAATGATATATAAAAAAAAAAAATAGTGAAATTTATAAGAAACAATAACTTATAACCATGACAATGACAATTTCTTACAAACATATTTTTGGTTCAACAAATCACTAAAAAAAATACCTAAAATATTATATAAAATATAAAAATTGTAACATACAAAAAATAAAGCAAATTAATCTCTTACGAAGGGAGTTTTAATTTCCAAGATTATATTACAGACATATTGAGCATATCAAAACGAAGAATCTAGAAAACAAAAAAAAAATTGGTAGCTTTTTATGATGGGTTTTTGAGTCTGTAAAGAGAGAAAAAGAGAAAGATTAAATACTCAATTTATAAGAAAGAAGATAAAAAAATTAATGTCAAGCTGATGCACCGGTTGACGGTTACTCAATAAGCATTATAAAACTAAACACGCTGATATTTAATTCTAAAATTCTGAATGCTAACTATCTATGCCTAAGCCCACCCAATACAAAGTCAAGAAACAGAAAAGAAAAACCCCTATATAATAAATAATAAATACCAAAAAATAAGGGTGGTTCTCAAAACTTGCTCATAGTTTTGAATGCTGCCTATAAAGAAGAGGGGGGGTGGGGGGAGAAGCCAAGAATCACCATTGTTGATTATTTGTGAGATCCACTGGATAATATGCGGAGAATGTAAATTAAGACTGATGTATAATAAAAGAAGAAAAGAAGAGAAACATAGAGAAAAGAGGAGAAGCATATGGGTAAAAGAGAGAAGGCAAACGTATGGTTGATTAGTTGTATATTATTATTAAGTCTCTAAATCAATAGTATGCTTAACTCGTGTAAAATAAGTCACCTTGTTCTAATAACTTTTGTTCTATCATATTTAAAATTTTAAAGTTAGTTAAGTTATTTAGATTTCTAACTATCGTGTTTCTTAGTTCAAATATATTTATGTGCGTGGTTGGGTGGATGTTATGTAATCTTTGACTTTATATTGATAATTTTTTTTTTCCTATATATCGATCATTTCAATCAGTATGTGGTATAGTTAGAATTAATAATATAACTTACAACAAAGAGTCAAGACTCAAAACTCTCAAAGAAATTGAAACCTTTTTTTTTTTTGTATCAAAAAGAGATAGTGCACTTAAGTTCATGGTGCATTCATAATTACATAAATAAATCAACAGAAAATCACTTAGACACTCAAAAAAGAAGAAAAAAATCACTTACCTTATGCTTCAAATTTTCTCTAAATCACAATGGGGATATTGAAAACTTAACTGAACTCAATTCAATAAACTTTATTCCCTCCTACATAAATCCTATTGGGGAGATTCACTCAAAAAAAAAAAAAAAAAAAAAACTATTGGAAGCAAGCGACAGATCCTTACCTCTATTTTTAAAGTACATGCATATGTATGAACCTCCATTAAAACGTCTAAAAAAAACATCACCACCAGCCGCGTTAATGGAATTATTGAAAAAAAATAGATGAAGCAACCGATCGAGAATTGGGGCGTTCACATGGGTTAAAATGGGGCAAAGTATGGAAATAGAAATGAAAAGATATTAATTAATATGGAATAATGATGCATGGAAACTGTTAAAAGCAACCTATATTAAGGTATATGTTTTAGAATTATAGTTTCCATAGTACTATATTTCCTATATATGCAGAAGGGTGGGTAGTTATGTATTTAAAAGGAATTATAGTTTCTGTTTCTTTTGAATTCCTATTTGTGTTTTATATATTAAGGTATGTGTTTTAGAATTATAGTTTCCATATTGCTATATTTCCTATATACGTAGAAGGGTGGGTAGTTGTGTATTTAAAAATTAAAATAAGGGTATATTAGTCAATCAAAAGTTTTTCTCACATTCATCTTTTTATAGGTAGTATAGATGTTTAATGACAAAAAGGAAAGGGTCTCATTTGGTCTTTGTGCGGCTCGATTTCAATTCTCATGTCCACCTCTCTCTCTCTTTCCCCACGTAGTTATCCCCTTGTGGGGATTGGGGAAATGCTAGTTAGTCTTACACTTTGCCCTACAATATTGGCCTATATACTATGTGGATTTAGTTTTATTTTAATTTTTGGGTAATGCTATCTTAGCCCACACTTTGTCACACTATATGCATTTAGGAGGGCAAAATTGTGAGACCTACTCATATGGTTAAACCTTAAAAATTGAAACTCTCTTAATTGCACATAGTAAAGTAAAGTGTGGGGCAAAGTAGCATTACCCTAATTTTTAGGGTTTAACCATATCAGTGGGTTCCATTAACTTTACTTTTCTATTCTTTCAATAAGGCAAGATTTGTAGGACAAAATGTGGGACTAACTAGCATTTCCGCTGCCCCTTGTGACAACAACTATTTTCTCTCTTTCCCCATATACGGATATACGATCTCATGTATAACAACTTTTCTCTCTTCCCCATGTTATCACCCCATATGACGTGCCCCTTGAGTTTTTTTTTTTTTTCGTTGTTGTTGTTGTAATAATGAGTTGTTCGTCAAAGTGAACAACCCGAAATATTATTAAAAAAACAAAAAGAGAAGAAAAAGAATAGAAAAAAAAAAAAAAAAAAGAAGAGAAAAGAAGACAATAAAATAATTAAAAGCGAAGTTTGGTCTTAATAACTTATAACATGTCACATGTTCTTTGAGTTTGAGCAGAAGCCCCTTCCTCATAGACGTAGTATTCGATCCCTCTATCCCTACAAAAATAGATAAGTTATTCTTGCTACTTATATTGTTCCAAAATGATTATCTACTTTCAAAAGTCAAATCATAAAATTTTTATTTTTTTATTTTATCTTATGTTATTTCAAAAATTACTTTCAACCCAAAGAAAAAAAAAAAAAATTCTAAATAAGAGAAGGGTATTTTTTTTTTGGAAAGAAAAAGCTCAATAAAAGATGACAAATCAATGCATCGACGGTTTGGTTACTTTTTTTTTCTTTTTTTATGGGTTTTTGGTTGAAGACGGTTTTTACTTTTTGTGGGATAGAGGAAGTAACATAAAATGGGATATTTTAGTCCAGACATTAAATTGGTTTTGTGGTATCATGTGATGATGACATAATCTATTTCCACCAATTTTTGTAACAAAAAAAATAGACAACGAGATAAAATGTCACAATTTAACAATTCGTGGGTTATTTATTCTTTTTAAAGTTTTCATTTCTCAATTGATCAGACAAATAAATAATATTCCATCCATCTCACAAAAATAGGTCATGTTTGACAAATTAGAGAACGTAGTTTAAGAAAAATCATCATTTCATTGACTTATCATTTATTAAATTTTATTTTTCCAAATGTATCCCTCTTCTACTTTTTATTGTGTTTTGTGTTAAAGGCAATTATTGAAATAACTAGGGGTAGATTAAGAAGTTCAAAAAAATTATGATTTGAATTTTCAAAATAGACAAACATTTTAGGACAAAAAAAGTTGCACAAATGGCCTATACTTGTGGGACGGGGGGGAGTATATACAATAATTAAAATTGAGTTAAGTCAATTTTTAAAAAGCTTTGTTACCTAAAGACCAGGTAAATCATTAGTATCTAGATCGTTGCCTGGCTGTCACTAGCTTACAACGTTGAACTTCGTTAGTGATAACAAATCAACAACCAGTGCCTACCGATCACTTGTTAAGAAAATGCTATAATGTGACACAAAAATCTCCCCCATTTAGTCATTTGGGGAGATTAGAAAAGAACTCGTATACAAGTCATTAGAACTAACTTTGTAGTGAAAGAGAATGAGAGTAAAGGCCAGGTAAGATTAAGATGGGTCAGGAGGGTTCAAACCCCTTCCATATATTATACCAAAAAAAAAATATGAAAGAAAGAAAGAAAGATCTTGTGCACGATAGTAATTGAGAAGTAAAAGAAGTGATAACATCATATCTAAAATATATATATATATATATATATATATATATATATATATATATATATATATATATATAGTGTTCACAATCGCTACATGGTAACTTTTTATGCAATCACGTGGTATCTTCTTTATTTCTAGGTGTTTTAAAAGTTGTTTTTAAAAGTTGTATCCCTAATTTTCAAAAGTAGTAACCATTCAATTATTCTTAAAAAACATAATTTTTGTTTCAAAGGTTGTAACCATTTGTTTTAATTTAAAAGACATAATCCTTTCAATTGACATCTATATATTAGAATTACAATTTTGGTTCAAGAGTTAGATCAAGAGGTTGACGAGATTACTGTATTGATACAAGTAAGATCTTACTTTTACGCTTTTTCCTTTTGTTTTTTTGTTTTTTTTTTTTTTTTTGTGAATTTTTTCCTATTAAATATCATGTTCTTCTCTTTGGTCCGTGCATTGCACGAGCTCACTACTAGTAATTAACTATGGTTGAAGTGATCAACCCTAATCTGTGTACCCTTCCTTTTTGGAGGTATAATGTCAAACGATTTCAAAATCATATACAATCGGAGGCATAATGTCAAACGATTTCTAAATTATATACAATCACATGCCAATGGATGCAATGATCAACTTGGGGGCACGGCCAAAATTATTACCTTAAAATCCCGCATCCACAATCATCAAAAACCTTGTCATAAATCAAAGCTCTGTGGGTAAGACACTAAGACCTACAATATCAAAATCAAAATGTACCCATCACATAATCTTCGCCGAACAAGAAAACCATCCTCTCCATCCTCCATGGATCTTCTCCTTTACTTAGCCCTTCTTTTTTCTTCGGCAATAGCTTAGACCTACACAGAGGGCAAGTAATCTGCCCTTGATCAATCCAAGCATCTAGGCACTCTCTATGAAACACATGAGAACAGTTGCAAAGCTCTCTGACCTCTTGGTTTGCCTCCATGCGATTCATGCACACGATGCAGACCGAGTTTTCAGCCTTACGTGCTCCTCTTCTCTCGAGAAACTCACCAAATTCTACTATTGGAAGCTGCTTCTTGATGGATACGGTTATGAAGTCGACAGGAACAGGTACCAACAAAGGAGAGGGACGATCCACAGCTGGAAAATCTTCGGAGTTTGGTTCGAATGATAATGCTCCGCTGAGTAGAGGGAGATGAGATAGTACCTGCACCATAAGATGAATGGGTTTCAAGAGGCCTAATAGAACGTTTGGAAAGGTTGGTGTTGGGAGTTTTGGAATTCTAATGCTAAACCAAGGGAAACCCATGAAAAGCAAATTAAGATGACTTAGAAATATAGAAAGGATGGCATTAGCATCATACATAGGGTATATTTATAGGAAGTTTATGTAATTGGGTGTCTTTTTCCCCTTTTTTTGTGGGGTGGGGAGGCCTCTCGGGTTGGGGGAATGGGTTTTCTATTGTCAACTTGGGGGCTGGGGTTATCTAATGTCAACTTGAATTACAAAACAAAAAATATTCAACTTTTGGGGCATCTTCGTTAACGCATTCTTCTTTTGATTTAATGGGGAACATGGGAAACTACAATGTCGCGTGGTCCCTAATGCAAGAGTCCAGATCTTCTGGCTCGGGAAGGTGTCTACTATTTTTGGCCCACCATTAAAAAACGTAGCACCTTTAAGTGATGGAATTAACAAAGCCTTAGATTGAGTCTTCTATGTAATTATGACACAATCGCGTGGTATTATAGGCCAATGAAAGTCAAGTAAAGTGAGTTTATGAGATCAAAAAATATTCTGACAATCTCGCTTTATTTCATTTTTATTGACTTGCGATACCACATCAACCATATATCACATTTTCATATAAATTTTTTTTTCCAAAGCGTTACCATGCTGTCATCTCATTTTTTTGGTAAATTACAAGAAACCCCTATAATCTGGAATTAATTAACAAAACGTTAACAAGCTGTCATCTCATTTCTTTTTTCTTTTCTTTTCTTTTTTTTTTTGTTGGTAAATTACAAGAAACTCCCCATAGTGTTTAACCCTTTTTTGATGTAAACCCCTTTAAAAATTTATTGTAATCTACCCCAAATAGCTTATAAATTTAGCAACTGTTAATCGCGATCGAAAAATTAATGGCGGTCACATGAATTTCGAAGTTTCGATGAAATGATAATGCTTTTCTAAGTAGAGAGAGATGAGAGAATACCGCCATGAGAATGTCGTTCAAATGGCCCCTTAGAAGGGTGATTTACTATGGGACCCCTTACTCTTGTAAAAGAGTCAGCAAATTAATATCAAATTGAATAGGCCAATCATGCATTTGCCATCTTAAAAAGCTTATTTACCATAAGATTATGGAATCAGTATAACTAGGATCTTTTTGTGTTGTGTTGTTACCCTTTTTCTATTAGGTTAACTATTAGGGGTATTTTAGACCTTACTCATGTCGAGGATTTTAATCTAAATTCATCCCTAACAACCTGTGTGAGACACCCCATAATCACACAATTAAGCAGAGATATATAACTGGAAGAGTTGAAACGATGACCTTTGAAGAGTATACTCATGCAATATCGGACCGCTAAACCAATCCCACAGGACTGGTATTGCCTGCTGTTACTTTGAAGTTGAATTTTGTTGTAATGGAAAATTAACAATCAACAATCACTAATACTTTTGATTTTCATCATCTTACTAACTTTTGAGATGTTCTTCCATAGTTAGGCCTAATATGATCAATCCCCAAAAGAGCCCCTTGTTTTTTTTTTTTTTTTTTTTTTTGGGTGAAAAGGGAAGCTTTGTTCATTGATTAAGACAGCTTACATAAACAGGGAGAACTTTGGGCTAATCTCACCTCCCATCCCTCTGAGTTTTACATTTGATCTGATGCGTTTTCCACAAATTAAAGATCATATTGTCCCGAAATTAAGTTGCCATAAATACTTATGTGGCGAGGATTTTGAAACTAAGAGGATAAATGCTAGTCATTTAGTTAGAGTTAATTAAATTAGTTGCTTACCTAACGTAGCATTTTTGTATACATGACTGCTCTTTACAATTTGAGAGTTCGATCGATCTCTATATATCGACTTGTCATGTCGATCATTAATTCACCAAGGGACATACTTGAGGAAGGCAACAAATTAAAATTGAGACATATCTAAGGATGCTATAGTATAAATAGGCCTGGCAATTGGGTGGGTTTGGGCGGGTTTGGATGGGTTTAAATGGGTTTAGTCATAATATCACCCAAACTCAACCCAACCTATTTACATGAGAACCCCATTTAAGCAAAACCCAAACTGACCCATTTATTGCAAGTAGAAACCCAACCCAAACCAACCCAACCTGCATACCTCCGTTGACCTGTTTAAGATGTTAATTGGACTCATGGTTTTACTTTTGACGTTGGGTGATTTTGCATAATAATTTTTTTTGTTTTTTTACCCAAAAAAAAAAGAAAAAACATTTGTCCATTATTTTTGCTACTTTTATCCACAACAACTCATTTTTAGATCTCTAAAATATAAAATCTCAAGGTTGACCCAAATCCATTTTAATCAGGTCATGACTCGGATTTAAAAATAAAATAAAAAAAATTTCCAACTACTATAGCATTTCATTTTCAAATCTACCAAAAATCCCAAATTCAAAAAATAAAATAAAAAATAAAAAGGAGAAACATTGAAAACCTAAAGGGCATTTTTTGATCCTTAGCCTTCAGGTAAAATGTGCTCATTTCATTATTAAATGTTTATTAAAGGGCATTTTCATTTCATTTACAACCCAATTTTATTAATTGGGTTGTAAATATGCTCATTTCATTTTTAGCTAAATATTTCATTTTTAGATCCTATTGGGTTTATTTCTCACCTAACAATTTTTAAGTAAACCCGATTAGACCTAATTATTAGTTAGGCTCCTTATGGGTACCCATTTACAACTCAATTAATAAAATTACTTGTGCACATCCATTTAGCTTGGGCGGGTTTAGACGGGTTCATGGATTTGGGCACAAATTGCCGGCCCTAACCTTAAATCATTTCAATGTTAATGCATATGCATGGACAATACCACATCATGACAGCCTATTGATGCAATGCTGCGATGATAAAAGAAAGGGTTATTGTCTGAGTCTTCTCTTGTCTCAGTTGCTTCTTCTAAGCATATAGAAGGGATAGCATTAGCATCATACATGGGGTATATTTAAAGGAAGTAAGTTTATGCAACTGGGTGTTTTTTTTCCCTTTTTTTTTTTTTTGGTGGGGTGGGGGGGCCTCTCGGGTTGGGGGCATGGGTTTTCTAATGTCAACTTGGGAGCTGGGGTTTTCTAGTGTCAACTTGAATTACAAAACAAAAAATATTCAACTTTTGGGGCATCTTTGTTAACGCATTCTTCTTTTGATTTGATGGGGAACATGGGAAACTACAACGTCGTGTGGTCCCTAATGCAAGAGTCCGGATCTTCTGGCTCGGGAAGGTGTCTACTCTTTTTGGCCCACCATTAAAAAACGTAGCACCATTAAGTGATGGAATTAACAAAGCCTTAGAGTGAGTCTTCTATGCAACTATGACACGGTATTACAGGCTAATGAAAATCAAGCAAAGAAAAATTGTGGAGTTAAAAAGTATTCTGATAATTTCATTTTACTTTATTTTTATTGGCTTGTAATACCACATCAGCTGTATATCACAGTTATATATAAGTTTTTTTCCAAAGCATTAACATGCTGTCATGTCATTTCTTTTTCTCTCTTTTTTTGGTAAATTATAAAAAAAAACCCTTGTAATCTGGAATTATTGAATTAACAAAGCGTTAACAAGCTGTCATGTCATTTCTTTATTCTTTATTTTTTTGGTAAATTACAAGAAACCCCTATAATCTGGAATAAATTAACAAAGCGTTAACAAGCTGTCATCTCATTTCTTTTTTTTTTTTCTTTTCCTTTTTTTTTTGTTGGTAAATTACAAGAAACTCCCCATAGTGTTTAACCCATTTTTCATGTAAACCCCTTTAAAAAATTATTGTAATCTACCCCAAACAGCTTATAAATTTAGCAACTATTAATCGTGATCGTAAAATTAATGGCGGTCACATGAATTTCGAAGTTTCGATCAAATGATAATGCTTTTCTGAGTAGAGAGAGATGAGAGAATACTGCCATGGGAATGTCTTTCAAATGGCCCCTTAGAAGGGTGATTTACTATGGGACCCCTTACTCTTGTAAACGAGTCAGCAAATTAATATCAAATTGAGTAGGCCAATCATGCATTTGCCATCTTAAAAAGCTTATTTACCATAAGATTATGGAATCAGTATAACTAGGATCTTTTTATTTTGTGTTGTTACCCTTTTTCTATTAGGTTAACTATTAGGGGTATTTCAGACTTTATTCATGTAGAGGATTTTAATCTAAATTCATCCCTAACAACTTGTGTGAGACACCCCATAATCACACAATTAAGCAGTGATAACTGGAAGAGTTGAAATGATGACCTCTGGAGAGTACACTCATGCAATATCGGACCGGTAAACCAATCCCACAGGGCTGGTATTGCCTGCTATTACTTTGAAGTTGAATTTTGTTGTGATGGAAAACTAACAACCAACGATCACTAATACTTTTGATTTTCATCATCTTACTAACTTTTGAGATGTTCTTCCATAGTTGGGCCTAATATGATCAATCCCCAAAAGAGCCCCTTGTTTTTTTTTTTTTTTTGGGTGAAAACGTAAGCTTTGTTCATGAATTAAGACAGCTTACATAAACTGGGAGAACTTTGGGCTAATCTCACCTCCCATTCCTCTGAGTTTTACATTTGATCTGATGCGTTTTCCACAAATTAAAGATCATATTGTCCCGAAGTTAAGTTGTCGTAAATACTTATGTGGCGAGGATTTTGAAACTAAGAGGATAAATGCTAGTCATTTAGTTAGAGTTAATTAAATTAGTTGCTGACCTAATGTAGCATTTTTGTATACATGACTGCTATTTACAATTTGAGAGTTCGATCGATATCTATATATCGACTTGTCATGTCGATCATTAATTCACCAAGGGACATACTTGAGGAAGGCAACAAATTAGAATTGAGACATATCTAAGGATGCTATACTATAAATAGGCCTGGCAATTGGGTGGGTTTGGGCGGGCTTGGATGGGTTTAAACAGGTTTAGTCATAGGGAACGGCTATTGCAAACCCCCCATTCTAATCACCCCACTCCTTTCCTTTTGGTTTTTAAAATTTCATGAAAAATATAAAAGGTTTTAACAAAAACTAGTTGTTTGGTCCACTAAAAAACATCATTTTGAACAACTTTGCAGAAGAAAGTTTTTCTAAAATCTATCGTTTAGGTAAACTTTTTGGCAAAAAATGAAATAAAGGCTATAAATGGCTAAAAAGTATATTTAAATGATAGATTTAGGAAAAACTTTCTTCTATAAAATTGTTCAAAATGATGTTTTCTAGTAGACATCATGACCGGTTTTTTTAAAAATCTTTTATATTTTGCATAAAACCTTAAAAACCTAAAAGATGGGGGGTGGGGTGATAAGAATAGGGGGTTGCAATAGCCATTTCCTTCGTCATAATATCACCCAAACTCAACCCAACCCATTTACATAAGATCCCCATTTAAACAAAGGGAACGGCTATTGCAACCCCCCATTCTTATCACCCCACCTCCTATTCTTTAGGTTTTTAAGGTTTTATGCAAAATATAAAAAGTTTTATGAAAACCGACCACGAGGTCCACTAGAAAACATCATTTTGAACAACTTTGTAGAAGAAAGTTTTTCCTAAATATATTGTTTATATATACTTTTTAGTCATTTATAGCCTTTATTTCATTTTTTGTCAAAAAGTCTACCTAAACGATAGATTTTGGAAAAACTTTCTTTTGCAAAGTTTTTTAAAATGATGTTTTCTAGTAGATAAGTGATTGGTTTTTGCAAAAACCTTTTATATTTTTCATAAAATCTTAAAAATAAAAAAGAAAGGAGTGGGGTTATAAGAAGGGGACTTTGGCCACAAGTCCATAAAGTTAGACTTGTGCAGCCATAAGTCTATTATAAAATCTTATTTAGCCAAAAGTTCCTCTTAGATATTTTCAGACGATATTACCCCTTCATATTATGTAGCAAAAGATTCCTCTTAGAAAGTTACATATAATCAATGTAATTGTTTTTTTTTTTTTTTGATATTTTTTTATACATAATTTTATATTCATCATGAGTCTTTTTCCTAATTTTTCCTATTAAAAAAAAAAAAAAAATCAATTAAATCTAGGCAAACATCTGCTTATAACTTAAGTATATACTGAACCCACAAAAAAATAGTTACATGAAAAAAATTACTTTTAAGTTGATTGTGATTAAATTTTAGTCACAAAATATTTAAATCTTACAAATTTTTTCAAACACATTAATTTAACTGATTCAATAGTTACATCTAATAAATTTAATAATTTTGTATGGGAAATTATACAAAATTGAACCCATATTAAAATAGTTACATGTTTATTTATTTTAAAACCGATACATGTAAATATGTAATCAATGTAACTATTTTTTTTTTATAAATAATTTTATTTTCATCATGGGTCTTGTTTCGAAAAGCTCGATCAATAGATTTCAAATATGTAAATTTTATTGGAAATCGATATATAGATCAAAAGTTATGTCATTTTAAAATTTAAAAACAAAAAATAACACTTAAGGGTAAACTTGACTTTATGCATTTACCACAGTTACAAAAGTAAACTCATTTTACTTAAAAGTAGACTTATGGCTATATAAATTTGCTGCATAGACTTATGCCTCTATAAGTCCTATAAAAGTAGACTTTTCGCTAATTTTCCTTTATAAGGATGGACTGTTGCAATAGCCGTTCCCTTAAGCAAAACCCAAACTGACCCATTTATTGCAAGTAGAAACTTAACCCAACCCCCATATCTCCGCTGACCTGTTTAAGACGTTAATTGGGCTCGTAGTTCTACTTTTGATGTTAGGTGATTTTGCATAAAAAATTTTTTTTTTTTACCCAAAAAATAAAGAAAAAACATTTGTCCATTATTTTTGCTACTTTTATCCACAACAACTCATTTTTAGATCTCTAAAATATAAAATCTCAAGGTTGGCCCAAATCCATTTTAATCAGGTCATGACCCAGATTTAAAAGAAGAAAATATATATATATATATACACAACTACTATAGCATTTCATTTTCAAATCTACCAAAAATCCCAAATTCACCAAAAATCCCAAATTCAAAAAATAAAATAAAAAATAAAAAGGAGAAACATTGAAAACCTAAAGGGCATTTTATGATCCTTAGCCTTCAGGTAAATGTGCTCATTTCATTATTAAATGTTTAATAAAGGGCATTTTCATTTCATTTACAACCCAATTTTATTAATTGGGTTGTAAATATGCTCATTTCATTTTCAGCTAAATATTTCATTTTTAGATCCTATCGAGTTTGTTTCTTACCTGACAATTTTTAAGTAAACCCAATTAGACCCAATTATTAGTTGGGCTCCTTATGGGTACCCATTTACAACCCAATTAATAAAATTACCTATACACATCCATTTAATTTGGACGGGTTTGGGTGGGTTCATGGATTTGGGCACAAATTGCCAGCCCTAATGATAAATCATTTCAATGTTAATGCATATGCATGGACAATACCACATTATGACAGCCTATTGATGCAATGCTGCGATGATAAAAGAAAGGGTTATTGTCTGAGTCTTCTCTTGTCTTAGTTGTTTCTTCTAAGCATACAGAAGGCATAGCAATAGCATCATACATGGGGTATATTTATAGGAAGTTTATGCAACTGGGTGTTTTTTTCCCTTTTTTTTTTTATTTTATTGTGGGGTGGGGGGGGACTCTCGGGTTGGGGGCTTGGGTTTTTCTAATGTCAACTTGGGGGCTGGGGTTTTCTAATGTCAACTTGAATTACAAAACAAAAAATATTCAACTTTTGGGGCATCTTCGTTAACGCATTCTTCTTTTGATTTGATGGGGAACATGGGAAACTACAACGTCGCGTGGTCCCTAATGCAAGAGTCCAGATCCTCCGGCTCGGGAAGGTGTATACTCTTTTTGGCCCACCATTAAAAAACATAGCACCATTAAGTGATGGAATTAACAAAGCCTTAGAGTGAGTCTTCTATGCAACTATGACACGGTCACATGGTATTACGGACTAATGAAAATCAAGCAAAGAGAAATTGTAGAGTTAAAAAGTATTATGACAATTTTATTTTACTTCACACCAACCGTATATCACAGTTATTGTACGGGGTAAAATCTTTCTCCCCGAACTACGTGTTGATGATGGAGCTTGTTCCCTCGCCTGGACCTGCAATCACAAGCTTGGAAAATGGGTCAGAGGGTAGGCCAAGGTGGGTTTTGGCCGTGCCCTCTCCGAAGCTTAAGTCAGAAAGCTGCACTGTGGAGAATGAGGCAAGGAAGAAGATGAATCTCAGAGAATTAGGGTACTGTAGCTTACCAAATTAGGCTGTATCGTATTCTTTTTATACCCACCTGTACGGACTGACCATGTGAGGTCAGATAACTGCTTGGGTTAGGTCAGATCTGACCATGGTTTGCCCATAACCGTCTGACCATAGTTTAGTGACCATGGTTGGCCAGAGAATCGTGGTTTCTTGTAACCGCTGTGTCAGGAATTACAGCTGCTAGGACAGTTTTGGACTGTAGTAGGATTTGGACTGTAGTATGAGTCATAAGACAGGTGCCCCGAGGTGAAAGCCAAGAACCGAGTTGGGAGATCACGTGCCCTGTAGCGGGTCCCACCGTGTAGGCCTCCCACGTGTCAAGTGAAGTGTTTTAACTCCTTGCCCCGAGCTGGATCTTCGGAGGCGAATCACGTGCGTTGTGGTTGGCCTGGTTGAGCAATCTTCGCCACGTGTCAGCGTTTCAGACTTGAACCTTCCATCCCGAGTTGAAACCTCAGTTCAGATATATTTCCACACAATTTGCCCCAAATTATGACATTCCCGAGCTGGGACTTGTCATAATTTTGTTTTGCTGAGTGTTTTTCCCTGTGCCCCTATGCCGCTTGGCATTCTAGGGCTTACCTGGCAAAGAGGCGGTTAAGCCTTTCCGTATTCCAAGGTGCTGACGTCATGTGTCTTGGAACCGTACGATCTGCATTTAATGCTCCAGAAGCATTATGTCTTTGGAGGGAAGCAAATCACTGCTCATTTTATCTTCTGCACTCTCTCTCTACTTTCTGCCTTTTTCTCTCTGCATCCTGTTCTCCGTTTTCTCTCTCTACTTTCTCTGCTCTTGCTTTCTGTCTTTTCTAGGAAAATACCGTATTTTCCACCGGAATCCACTGTCTACACCGTTCGTTTGTGGGAGAAGATCCGTTCTGTTCTCCTTCGTTGCTTTCGCGAACCGTTTCTTCGGGGTTATTTTCTGCTGGTGCTCTTCCTGCTCGCTTCATCCTTCCAAGAACAACTTTCGGAGGTTTCAGCGCCGTGCCGTACAGTTTCCCCGGCGAAACAGCCTTTTTGACCACCGTTTGATCTTTTGTGAAGGTATAACTAGTTTTTGTTCTTTATTCTTCCATTTGTTCGGTGTATTTTTCTCTTTGCGGTTGTTGGAGATGTTCTTGGGGTTTGCTTCGTAATCCTAGGGTTTTCCTCTGGTTTTTGGGGCAAATCACCAAGACACTGATTTTCCCGCCTTTTAGGGTTTGAAAAAACTCCATCTCGGGGTAAACTTGAGAAAAAAGTTTTGGGTGTCCTTTTTAGTCTTTTCCCAACACCGAGTTGAGTGTTCCCCGAGCTGACACTTAGAAAAATTTTAGGGTCTGGTAACATACCTGTTAGAACATGGAGTTTTAGGTTGGGACATGTTGTCATGGGTTGAGTTATCCCTGGATTTAACCTTCCCCTTTCATCTTGGCAGATGTCTTCTTTTTATGATATTAGGGGGAACCCTGCAAAGGTAGCAGAGTTTAAGGCCTTATACGGCTTTGAAGACGGGAAGTTTAGCTTCCGCTTTGCTGAGCCTGGGGAGGATGTCTTTAGGTCAGACGCCAAGGATGGCCTCCCCGTTCCCATTGCTGCTTTCATGGAGGGTGGAGTTCGTGTCCCCTTCCCAGACCTTCTCAATGACTTCCTCCTCTACTGTGGAATAGTCCCAACCCAGCTAGGGCTGAACTCCTTTAGGATCATCATGGGGGTTCATGTCCTTAACCAGCTTCTAGGGACTTCTGTCGGGGTGCGTGAGATCCTCCACCATTACAAAATCTGCGCCCTTAAAAATAAGCCCGACGTTTACCTCTCCCTCAAGCGCAGGAAGAAGCCCTTTGTCACCCACATCCCAGACTCCAACCCGGGAGCTCATGACATTGTGGTCTTCGTGTACGGGCCCGTAGATGGGACTCTTCCCCCCGATCCTCCCATCATTCCCCGAGAGAGAGGCTCTAGCTGTAAGAAATCAGCGATGTCATTTTGCTTGCCCCTTTTTTTTTCGTTTTATATGACCTCGAGTTGAATCTTGAACTTAACATTGATATTCATGTGTCATGTTTCTTTCTAGCAGCTCCTCACGCC